>CAUYUJ010000515.1:111512-112766 GCA_963575745.1 Prorocentrum cordatum
GGGGGGGGAGGAGGGGGAGGAATAAGGAAACGAGGAGGTGAGGAGAGAACGGAGGAACGGATGAGGGACGAAGGAGAGGAGTAGGAGAGGGGAAGAGGATGAGTAGGAGGAGGCGGAGGAGGTCGGGTGATGGAGGAGAGGAGAATGCAAGAGGGACGCAGCATTAGGAAGCCTGAGGTAGGCAGGAGGGGCCGGGGGAAAGGGGGGAGGAATCAAAAAAACACCGCGGGAGGGAGGATGCGTTGGCGGAGGCCAGACAGCAGAGCTCCAGGCAGGGGTAGCGCAGAGGGAGAGCAGACAGGAAGAGAACGAGGAGGCAAGAGTAGGTGGGAGAAGGGAAGGGGCAGGAGGATACCCCCATGCAAGCTAAAGAGATTCTCATGTGGGGTCCTTCCGTCGGAGTAATTACTATATACCCCCACCTACCTCGTATTCCGGCCGATAGTAACCGAATCCGGGACCTCCCATCCGGACTCTAAAAAATCAATACAAAGTGGCCGGGTTTCTTCTCAACATCGTCTTTCTCGTCGTCGACGATGCGAAAAACGTGGCAGGAATGGGACGCGGCGCACATCACGCGCGGCAGTCAATCTGGGCCCGCCCACCCTGACTGTAAAAAATTAGCCTGGCGAAGAACCCAACCATATGCAGTTGTCAGTACCGCAGCTGCGGGTTTCATCTTCAATGGAACTCCCCATAGGATTACGGAACGTGTGAGGGGTGTGCCGAGATGGGTGCCACTGGGGCATTCGGCGAAGCTCCCTATGGGGACATGAAACACACGCGGGGCGTGCCGACATGGGTGGCGGAAACGCATGTGCGGGCCGCCACTGGGGCCTCCAGTGGAGCTCCCTATGGGTCCCCGAAACATGATGCTGCTGCGGGGGGGGGGAGGGCCGGGATGGGTGGCGGAGACGCATGTAAGCGCCGCTACTGGGGCCTTCGGTGGAGCTCCCTATGGGGCCACGAAGCGCGTGAGGGGTGTACTGGGATGTGTGGCGGGGACGCATGTGAGCGCCGCCACTGGGGCCTTCGGTGCACTCTCTATGGGGCCACGAAACGTGTGAGGGGTGTGCCGAATTGGGTGCGGGTGGTGACGCATGCGGGCGGTGCCACTGGGGCCTTCGGTGGAGCTCCCTATGGGGCCACGAAACCTGTTGTTGTGAGGGGCGTGCCGGGATGGGTGGCGGGGACGCATGTGAGCGCGGCCGCTGGGGCCTTCGGTGGAGCTCCCTATGGGGCCACGAAACGTGT
>CAUYUJ010000516.1:0-112734 GCA_963575745.1 Prorocentrum cordatum
CCTGGGGGGTAGGGCCGTTCTCCGCGATGCGTCGGCGGAACCAAGCAGCCGTTCGCGGGCCCTGTAGGTCGAGGCCGCCCGCAGGCAGGGCGCCATCCTGCCTCCGCGCGCCCTCTCCGGACCCGACGCGCCTAGAGCCGCCCGCGTCGAACAGCGCGGGGTGCGCCCGCAGGTCGTCGCTTGTGAATCGATATACCCCAGGGCGAGTGAGCCGCCCCAAGAAGACAAGCCCGCCCCTCCACGGCATGATCCCCCGATCTCCTGCCGAGATGGCGTCGGCCGTCAGCCCCATCTCGGCGCCCTTCGGCAGGTCCCCCGCGCCCCCCGCCGCCACCCAGACCAGGTCCGCCCGCGGAGCAGCGGCGGCAAGGCCCGCGGCCTGGACCCCCTGGCCAGGACGCCGGGGGTCAGCGGGCCCCTGGGGCGGCGGAGGACCAGCGCGTGGAACGATATCTGCGGGGGCGGGAAGGCCTAGCGCCAGAGCTGCGTCGATAAAAGTGTTGGCGTAGCTCCTCGATCGCGGGGGGGGGTGCGGAAGCGATAGACGTTGGCCCCTTGAAACCCACGCGGCGTGTCTCCGAGACCCACCGCCCCACGGATTCTCTCGACATCGCCCGACGCAGGGGAGCAATCCTCGACATGCGCGCCCCCGTCGGGCGCGAGCGTGAAATAATTGCCTGCGTCGGCGAGGTGGACCCCCAGCACAATCCTCTCGTGCCAGAGATCCGCCCCGTGGCGACAAGCGTGGATCAGGGCCAACTGCTCCTGGGCAAGGCGCGGCAGGCCGTCGCCCAGGGCGGGCGATGCTACCGCCGAGGTCCCCCGACCTATTCGTGGGCCCCGTCGCCTCGCACACAACCAGGTCGGCACTGCGAGGAGAGCCCCGCAGACCCAACCAGCGACGAAGATGCCGAACACAGCGAGGCCGTGCGCGAGGTATCCGACGAACCCCGGGCCGCTGGACACGCACTCCACTTGGACAGATGGTGCCCGCACCTCTGGGCAATGCAGCTCAACGTGCGCCGCTGGTGGAGCAGGACAGGAGAGGTTCACAACCGTGTCGTGCCGGGCGCAGATGGCAGCCGACACCACAGACTGTAGGGAGAGGTCGAGAAATTTCAGCAGACAGCCGTAAGGGTGCTCCCACATGCAGGGAGAAAAGACTGAGCCGAAAAGGGCTAAGCGACAGAGCAGCGCGCAGGCGGACTCAACAGGGAGCAAACTCTGGAGAGGAGGGGGAGGATCAGGAAAAAGGGCGAGGAGGCCTTTTGGGGCACTCTTATGGCCTCCTGGGACCTTCCTGGGGGCCTCTTGGAAGCCTCGTGGGGGCTTCCATCGGCCTCTTGGGGGCCTTTGGGAGCTTCTTGGGTGCCTCTTTGGCAATATTAAAGCGTTGCCGGTCCGTCTGGCGCCGTCAGAAGCCGTCTTGGCTGCCTCTCTGAACAGACTTGAGGCCCACTTTGGGCGCTTCACGGCCGTCTTGGAAGCTATTTTGGGATTCTTGGGGGCCATCTTGGGTCGTCTTCGCGTCTTGTTGGGGCCTTCGTGGGTCTATGTTTGGGGCCGCTTGGGTCGTTTTGGGTTGTCGGCGAGCTGGAAAAAATGCCCCAATCCTTCAAAAACCAGAAAGGGAAGTAAATGATTGTGGCCCTTTCGGGCCTTCCTGGGGAACGTTTTGGAGGGCTCTTGGGCCGTCTTGGAGCCCTCTTGCGAGCCTATAGAGCCGTCTTAGGCCATCTTGGGTGCATCTTCGGCCCACCTTAGCCGTCTACACGGCCATCTTGGGCGTCTTGGAAGCATCTTGGAGGCCATCTTGGCCGTCTTGGAGGCTATCTGTGGCGTCTTGGGGGCCTCTTGGGCCGTCTTGGGACGTTCTTGGAGCCCTCTTGGACTGTCATGGGGCCATCTTGGAGGCCTCTTGGACGCTCTTGGGTCGATGGTGCAGGCCGCTTGGGCCGTCGGAAAACTGAAAAGGAGCAACAGCCCAAATCCTTCAAACACCAAAAGGCAACCAATGATTTTAACCCCGTCAGGCCCTCCTGGAGGACGTCTTGGACGGCTCTTGGGCCGTCTTGTAGGCCTCTTGCGGGACTTTCGGGCAATCTTAAGTCATCTTGAGGTCATCTTGGGCCGTCTTGGGTGCATTTTGGGGCCATCTTGGCCGTCTTGGAGGCCATCTTGGCCGTCTTGGAGGCATCTTCGAGGCCATCTTGGCAGTCTTGGAGGCCATCTGAGACATGTTCATTCTTGTTTTCCAGAGAAATGCTGAAGCGAAGACAACATGTCGCGTGGGCAGTTTGTCCCACACAACCCGCAGATAACGCAACAATTAAATGGGCCTTGGGCTGGCGAGGGCAGAAGCGATGGCTACAGAGCGAGAAAAGCGAACATCTGAAATGAACAATACCGTGCACTACTATGTTCATTCTTGTTTTCCAAAGAAATGCTGAGGCGAAGACAACATGTCGCGTGGGCAGTTTGTCCCATACAACCCATCCTCATGAATAAAACCCCGTCTTCAAGCAATGCACTGGATTACCGCATCAAATTCCACAGGCGGCTAGCCCGCAGGGACACGTAGCTGTGAGAAAGTTCTCGAGCGAGCACGAAGCACAGGCGCGGGGGGTAGGACGCTGTAAGGTGAGTAAGGAAGCCGGCCTTGGACTTACCAGACAGAACAAGGTGCGGCTTGCCCGAGAACGTGCAGACACCCCTACATGCACAGTGCCACGTGTACAGCTCTGGCGGAATAGATATATTGGCGAGAGCCATACGAGTGCGAGCACGAAAAGGGCGGCCAGCGCCGCAATAATCAAAGACAACAGTCTGGACATCAGCGTGAAAGTGGAAACGCTGGCGGCTGGGGAGCAGCCACAGCAGACTAGATGCAGGATTTTCCTCTCCAGCTGGCAGCTGGCGTCTCAGGGCGATGCCTAGCAGGAGTGCGATTATGTCAGCCAGCTTGTTTGAGGTGACGACATCGTGATAGTCGGCGCCCTCCAGGCCAGGCAGGCCTCGAAGGTGCTCCTTCGTCCGCAAGCGACGAGGCATCACACTGTGAGGCGGGGCCCTGCGAGCCTGTGACCATTTTTCACAAGGGCTGCCTGAAAACATGCCCCAGATGATACCAGACTCAAGCCAACCTCGAAGAGCGCGGAAGACATCATCTTGCAGCAAGTCGCACTCAGGGCCAAGGAGCACGTCAATTGAAACAACAGCATGGCCTCTCTTCTTCAGCTCTGCGGCGAGGCCGCCCGAGCCTGAGAAGAGGTCGAGGAACGCCCGCCGCTCGCCAAGGCGGCCGGCGCGGAGGGCAGCACGTAGGCGCTGTCGAAGAGCCGCGGGGCGGCTGCCGCCCAGATCTCGCAGCTTTTCCTCTGGGCGCTGCTGAGGTTCCGCATGGCCAGCGCCAGCCGCCCGGCCTTGTCGTACCTCCGAACTGACGACGCCGCTCTCCACATTCCTCGCCTCTGCACCTCCAGAAGTGAGCGGCAACCTGCGGCGCGGTCGCGTGTCGCGCCGCCGTGCCTCAGGCAGCGCGGCGAGAAGCCCAAACCTTCGAGCTTGAGGTACTGACAGGCAGCATGGAAGTCGGCCAGGAGCTGCGGATACGAGATCTGGAACAGCAGCTCGTCCTCGTGTCGAAGCCGCTGCAGCCGCACGACAGCGCGCCCAATCCAGTGATGTCGAGGAAGGTCGAACGCAACTGTGGAGTCGAACTCGCCCGTCTTGGAGCTGGTAGCGAGCTCCTCTGGATGCAGGATCAGGAGGGGGTGCTGCAGTACCCCGACCTCTTTGCATCTGCCTGGCAGGAGCTGCTTGGCCAGCAAGGTCGCGGCCTCCGACGGGCGCAGGTAGCACTCGAAGGCCACCAAGATGCACAGGCCCGAGTCCGGCTTCCCCATCGAGGCCAGCACGGCCGCCATCGCGAGCGCGAGCGCCCGCGGCAGCGGCGGGCGAGAGTGTCCCGGCTGGAGCCGCGTCCAGCCTGACAGCGACGCGTGCGCCGCGGGAAAGAGGCGCCGAACGGGCCCTCCCAGCGCGGGCTCGCCCCAAACCAAGGCACAGAGGGTGCGCGAGAACGCCTCCCGGCCCATGCCGCGGTCGAAGGCCCACTCGGAGTAGTCCACCAGCGTCTCGTCCCATTGCGCGGGAGTCCAGCTCGGCAGCGCCAGCAGCCGTAGCCAACCCAAGAGCATGGTCAGCGCCCGCAGGTACGAGAGCTCGGTGGCGCGTCGTACCCGACGAGCCGCCAGTCGCGAGAGCCGCGGACACAGCCGCGCCCGCCGCGCACAGATCTCTGCGGGCCTGTCGCTCAGCGGCGCCTGGGATGTCCAGCCCCGGCGGGGGCCCGAAGGGCCTGGCGGCCCGTGCCCGCCGCGCCAGTCGGAGGCGCGCCGGGTGGTCGGCGCCGGCCTGGGCTCCGCTGCATCGCGGGCGCGCTTGCCGTAGGCGGGGTTGACCCAGTAGGCCGTCGCTGGCATGGTTGCGCTCCCTCGAGCCGATGACTCCGGACAGAGGCCCAGCTTGATGTGTGCCATTCTCCGCCAGGCCCGGGGGTGTGCTGCACTGTCCGACAACGTGGTGCTTCCCCGCGCCTGGCATGAACCTGCGAGAGGGGGCGTCTCCAGGGTTGAGCTCTGATGGGATCCACCTGAACCTGAGCTGCATCCCGGAGGCGATTGAGACAGCGCAGATCTCCCGACAGACGACGTTGAGTGCAAAGTGTGCAGCTCTGCCCTTTTCACACGCGCAAACCACCCCGAGGCTGTCACCCAGGATGAGGTGCCGATGTCCATGCAGCTGCGAATTGCGAGCAAGGCGCCGCACAGCCCAGCGCGCCCCCTCAGCCTCCAGGACGTGGATGGCCGCGGCACGCCGCCAGCGACGGGCGCCCGCGACCGCCCAAGGGTCAGCCAAGAGCCGCGCTGCCGGCACCTCCTCAACGTGGGTCAAGGTGCCCTCCGCGGTGACGTCGGCAGCCGAGGCGTGCAGGAGCTGCTGTTCGACCAGCGTGTCCCTGGGGGCGTAATCGGCTGTCAGGACTCCTCTGAAGCGACTGCGCTCCGAGAGGCTGCCAACTCGCCGAACCTCACTGATGGGCCACGGCTGCTCCACGACGCCAAACCCCCATGGAGAGGCGTCCGTGGCGGTGACACGTTCGCACCAGGGGCGACTCAGCGAAACGGTCACGCAGGGAAGCAGCGCTCTGAACCACGAGAGCTCCCGCCTCACCGACGACCAGAGAGGCTGCCGCTTGTCCCGCGAGCGCCTGCAGAACTCATAGATCGCATGGAAGAGCGAGAGCATGTGCCGCTGCAGCATGACGGCCGCGGTGATGTGGCCCATCAGCCTCTCGAGCTCGCGCCCCGTGACGAGACGTCCAGGCGCCAGTGCAAAATCGAGGCTGAACTTCAGCCGCCAAAACTTGCTGTGCGGAAGGCGCCAGGTGGCCGAGGGCTTGTGCAGCACGAAGCCGAGCAGGGTGTGCAGGTCCCCATCATCGCGGTCGAAGGAAGCCTGAATCCCCCGCGCACCCAGAGCAGCCAGCATGCGCTCCACCTCCAGAGCGGGGTCGCCGCTGCCTGACGTGAAAACTGCGACGCTGTCGATGTGCAGCATCTTGGCGGTGGCGCACTGAGCCCCGAGCGCCGGCGTGGGCACCTTGTCAGCGATCCAGGGCGCCCCCGGGCTGATGGTGCTCAGGACGTGGGCATGGGCCTCCTGAGTGAAGTGCACGGCCCACGACCAGCCCATGGGGACCACTCTGGCAACGAAGTGGATCATCTCCGATGGGGTCTGAAACCCCCAGCTGCTGACGGGCTGCTGGATCCAAGAAGCGTGCTTGGACCGCTGGCAAACCGAAGAAGGCACGTGCCCACGACGGCAGCTCGTACTGGTAGAAGCAGCACTCGACGTCGCCAAAGGCAACAGCAATCCCTCCAGCGGCGTCAACCTCCAAGTTCGCCAGGGCCTCCCCGCTCGCGAGCAGCGTGTAGGGCGGGTCCTGGAAATGGGCATTGGACCTTCGGGCGTCGAAGATCAGCCGCAGCGACGAGTCCTTCTTTGGGACGAAAAAGATGCCAGCGCGCTCGATGATGCTGCCCTCGGCCGCGCGCTCGATGATGCCCGCGGAGAGCAGCTCGGAGAGGCACTCGCCAAACTGGTAGCCATGCCGCTGCAACACTGGGTCCATGGCACAGACCCTGGGAGCCTCACCCATAGCAAAATTGCGAGCCTCCGGCTCTCGTAACATCTGCGACGAATCAAACAAGAGAGACTGCAGGTGCGGCGGCAGCACGTCAGTAAGCCGTACCCGCCCCGCCGCAGCCCGCGGGAGCGCCATGGCCCCCTTCCTATAGGTAGTCGAAGCACCTTCGGCCATGACGTCTGCATAGCCGTTCCGCGAAGCCTGGAGCGTCTGCCACGCCCCCAGGGGAGTCACGTCGGACGGCGGCGGCCCCACCCTGCCGTAGAGCTGCGCGAGGCGCCGCACGGCGGCGACCTGGCAGGCCGCTGGGGCCCCCGCGGGAGCATCCCCACCGCGGCCACCGAGGTCGTTCAGCGCGGCGATGCCCTCGCGCAGCCAGACCTCCTGACGCCGGCGCTGCCGCCCGCGCCGACCGCCGCCATGCGGCAGAAGGCGGGCCGCCGCCCCATGCAGCAGCTCGTCGAGCGTCGCGCCCAGCGGGAGGGGCAGGGCGTCGCGCGCCATGCCAGTGTCCGAGACTCCTTGCGCCGAGGCCGCCATCACCACCGCAGTGGCGGCCCTCCCCTGAGAAAGCGCCCGCTGCCCGGGGGGCCGCAGCGGCCGCGCACAAGCCGAAAAACAAGCGGCGGGCTAAGCCCGCCCGCGGCCGCGGCCACAACGGCCTCGCCGCCCGGGCCGCCGCCGCCTGCGCCGCCGCCGCCGCCGCCTTGATCGCCACCTCCTGGTGCGGCGTCGGCGCCGCTGCTGCTCACACCGCGTGCCATGCGGCGCTCCTCTCTGCCCTTCCGCCCCTCCTTCAGGATGGCGCTCTCCTCCTGCATCCTCTCTGCCACGTGCTTCTCCAAGGACGGCGACGCGAGAGCATGGCCCGTGGAGCGGGTGCCGCCCAGGAAGATCCTGCGCTCGTCCAGCCAGCCGTCCGAGTCTGCCGTGGCCCCCGCAGTGCCTGAGACCTCGACCTGGCGCAGGGCCTCGGAGTACACCTCCTCCCACAGCTGGAAGCGCCTGGCCGCCAGCTCGAACGCCTCGCAGCCGGGGAGGTTGAGCTGGTCGGCCGTGGAGGCCGTCTCGATCAGCTCGCACAGGAACAAATGCTCGTCGACCCCGGGGTCGGCCGCAGCCAACCCCAGGATCTGTCGCCACCAGTAGTGCCGCTGGACGGGCCCGCTACCCTGCTCCAGATGTGCCTGAAGCAGCCAGCCGATGGTAGCGGGCCCCTGCACGCGGCACTCCTGAGTACTGAGCACCTTGCGCTGCTCGGCCACCACCTCCGCGAAGGCGCGCCGCTGCTGGCCCGTGCCGCTCCTCCGGTACCTCAGGATGCGCTCGTCCAGTACCTCATCCTGCGCGTCCCGCGGAAAGAGCGGCACCTCGTCGGAGAGGGCCCCCGCTCGTCCCAGCGTGATGACCCCCTCCGGGAACGAGGCCATGGCGCGATCGTCCAGGGCGTAGACGGTGGCGAACGTCACGTCCACTGGCGAGCCCCGCCTGAAGCCCAGCCGCGACTCCAGGGCGACCCAGCCGTCGTCCAGCCGCACCGGCGGCAGGGGCCCCCCGCCGGCGCCCGCGAGAGGCGGGGGGGCGTGTGCCGGCGGTGGCCGAGGCGGCTCCGCCGCGCCGGCGGCAAGGCCGACCTCGGAGCCACGCGGCGTGTCCGTGCCACAGTCCGCCGCCGCAGGGGGTGCATGCTGCTTCCCTCGGAGCCGGCGGATGGGCACTGGCCCCGGCGGCACCGACTCACAAAGGGCCTCGCGGCGCTCCGACTCCGCCAGCCGAGCCCCCTCGTCCATGAGAGAGACTAGGCCCTGTTCGTCAAGGTCGAAGCGGCACAGCATCTTCTTGCGCAGCTGCGGCGGTGCTCCACCACGCGGCCCGGCGCGGTGGATCTCCACATGATCCTCGTCAGCAAAGTCCTCGACGTACACGTCGCCGTCAGGCGTCGCCACTGCCCGCCGTGAGCCTTCCACGTGGGCGCACAGAAGCCTCTCGTGGTACAACCTCTCCTCCAGGCTGTACAGGCAGTACAGCTTGTCCCCCAGGCGGGACGTCCTCAGCAGGTCTGGAAGCCCTCGCGGGACCATGGCCATGGAGCCTGCCGGCGAGATAGCCGATGATGAACGCGGCGCACACCGCGAGGCACAAGACTGAGGCGACCTCCCAGAAGACCGAGGGACACTCCAACGGGGCGCTCCGAAGCTGCTCAGGGCCGCACCTGTCTAGTTGGCGCTGAAGGACCTGCAGCAGCTCTCTGTCGTGCTCCCCTGTGAAGGTGCACGTGCAGTGGCAATCCCTGCGGAGAGATGTCCAGAGGTTGGCGGCGTACAAGCCAGTCGCAGCCCAATCGCGGACTACTGGGGCGAGTCCGAGCGCGAGCCCTGCCATAACAAGCGAAGCTTCGAGCAGAAGCGATGGCTACAGAGCGAGAAAAGCGGACATCAGAAATGAACAATACCGTGCACTACTAAGGGCCTTTTGGGCCGTCTTGAGGACCATGCTTCTTGGGCACTCTAGGGGCGATCTTGATGGCCTCTTGGGCAGTCTTGGCCCGTCGGAATCCGAAAAGGAGCAATAGCCAAAAACCTATGGAAAATCAATGATTTGACCTCTTCGGGCCGTCCGTGAGGACCCTGGAGGACCTCTTCGAGGCCTCTTGGGCAGTCTTGGAGGCCTCTGGGAGGCGTCTGGGGCCGTCTGGGGCCGTCTTAAGTGTTTCTTGTGCGAACTTGGAAGCATCCTGGACTCTTGGGCCGTCTTCGAGGCCATCTTGGACCATCCTGGGCGAACTTGGAGGCCATCTTGTGTAATCTTGGCCATCTTGGAGCCGTCTGGAGCCGAATAACCCTTTGCAACCACCTGTTATGCGTCCTTCCGCGTGGCCGGCGGGATCGGCCGAAACCACAGGGGAAGTTCATGTGGAAAAAAACAAAACCAAAAGCGAAAGGATTCCGCACGCCGGGCACCCCTGTGATGAATCAACAGGGGGCGGCGGATCGAAGACGCCTACAGCGAATCACCGCCGCCCCCTGCCTTTTTGGAAGCGCTTATGTGGCCGACCGTTGAGGCCAGCTCTGCCAAGCTATCGGACCATGTGTTCCCCGAATCGGTTTGGAAAGCCTTCGGGGAACACGTGGGCATCTCGAAGGTCATCTTGGCCGCCTGGAGGCCATTTTGACCCTTTCGGGCCTTCTTGTAGGACGTCTTGGACGGCTCTTGGGCTGTTTTCGAAGCCATCTTGAGCGTCTTGGAGGCCTCTTGAGCCGTCTTGGGGGCCTCTTGGGGCCGTCTTGGGCCCCCTGGGCGATCTTTGGGGGCTCTTGGGCCGTCTCGGGCCGTCGGAAGGCAGAAAACAAGCAAATGTCGCAATCCTTCAAAAACCTGTGCGAAATCAATGATTTATGCCCTTTCGGGCCTTCCTGGAGGCCCTCTTGGAGGCCTCCTCTTGGGCCGTCTTGGGCCATCTTAGGGCCATCTTCGGCCGTCTTGGTGGGCTCCTGGCCCGCCTGACGCCGTCGGAAGCCGTTTGGGTGGTCTCTCTGGGCCGACTTGGGGCCCTCTCGGGGTGCTCCAGGGCCGTCTTGGAAGCCATCTTGGCGTCTTAAAAGGCCTCCTGGGCCGTCTTGGGGGCCTCTTGGGGGCCTCTTGGGCCGTTCTGGGGCCATCTTGGAGGCCTCTTGCGCGATTGTTGGGCGATCTTTTGGGGCACTTGGGCCGTCTCGGTCCGTCGGAAGGCCGAAAAGAAGCAAATGTCAGAATCCTTCAAAAGGAAAATCAATGTTATTGGCCTTTTTCTTGCTTTCCTGGAGGCCCTCTTGGAGGCCTCTTGGGCCGTCTTGGGCCAGCTTCGAGCCAACTTCGGCCATATTGGTGGGTTCCTGGCACGTATGACGCTGTCGGGAGCCGTCTTGGGGGCCTCTCGGAACCGACTTGGGGTCCTCTTGGGGCGCTTCGGGGCCGTCTTGGAGGCCATCTTGGGCGTCTTGGAGGTCTCTTGGGCCGTCTTGGGGCCGTATTGGAAGCCTCTTGGGCCGTCATGGGGCCATATTAGAGGCCTCGTGGGCGATCTTGGGGCGATCTTGGCGGCCTCTTGGGCCGTCTTGAGCCGTCGGAATACCGAGAAGAGGCAAATGCCCAAATACTTCAAACACCTTAGGAAAATAAACGGCTTGGGCCTCTTCGGGCCCTCCTGG
The DNA here is from genome assembly GCA_963575745.1 of Prorocentrum cordatum. Classification (NCBI taxonomy): domain Eukaryota; class Dinophyceae; order Prorocentrales; family Prorocentraceae; genus Prorocentrum; species Prorocentrum cordatum. The sequence goes on from CAUYUJ010000516.1 coordinate 10,399, forward strand.
AGGACCTCTTGGAGGCCTCTTAGGCCGTCTTGGAGGCTTCTTGGGCGAACTTGGAGGTATCTTGGACCCTCTTGGGCGAGCTTGAGGGCCATCTTGGCCATCCCGGAGGCCATCTTGAGCCGTCTTGGAGACTTGTTTTGCGGACGTTGAAGTCGTTTGCGGTCCTGGAAGAGCCTTCCGGGACCCCGGCGGGCTGGGCCGAAGCCCCAGGGGGAGTTCCTTTAGAAAAAAGGCCAAAACCAAAACCGAAATCATCTAGCACGCCAGGCACCCCTGCGATGAATCAACAAGGGTTCCTATCATAAGGGCGTGGCCACCCCATGGGGTCTGCGGAAACAGCGACAGCGCACAGATTAAACCGAGAGACGAGGGATCATCAATCTCTTTTCATCAGGCAAGCGCCGTGGGACACACGGTGGTACTCTAAAGAATCGAGCCGGGGAAGTGGGACCACTTCGGCGGCTAAGTGCAATCACCAAAAATTGCCACGCACACACACACAGCCATTACATTTGCGGTGTGTGGGGGTCGGTGGGTGGGAGCTTGAGCAGGAGCGGTTTCGGAGCAGAGGGAGAGAGCAACAGCAGGAGCAGCGAACGAGACGGACGCGGCTCCACTGCTCTGAAACTCCCGAGGCCACTCGCACTTAGGAAAACGAGTCAGAGACAATCATTCCTATCATAAGGGCGTGGCCACCCCATGGGGTCTGCGGAAACAGCGACAGCGCACAGATTAAACCGAGAGACGAGGGATCATCAATCTCTTTTCATCAGGCAAGCGCCGTGGGACACACGGTGGTACTCTAAAGAATCGAGCCGGGGAAGTGGGACCACTTCGGCGGCTAAGTGCAATCACCAAAAATTGCCACACACACACACACACACACACACACAGCCATTACATTTGCGTCCCATCCCCATCGTCAAATGCCCTTGGGAGGGCGGGTGGGTTAAATCATTATCCCTGCTTTGGTCCGAGGCTGGGGCGAAGAGACAAGACTAGGCAGCACACACGCGCCTGAGGATGTCACGAACCGTTGAGTCAGTAAAACGGGCAGCTGACAATTCTGCGGTTCGGTAAGCTTCGACATCTGACGAAGGGCGTACTCGTGCTTTTCATCAATACGAACACTCGCTCGGGCGCGCCAGCACTGGCGCTGCCGGATGGCCTTGTCCGATCGAATACGGTTCAGAGCGTCGTGCGAGGGCCCTTTGCGGCGCAACTAGTGAGGGACTGACAGGAGATCACCAACTCCTGCTGAGTGGGCGGCCTGCTTCAGAGTCTTTTCAAACAGAGAAAGGGAGAAAGATAGAACAGAGTTGGCAGCTTCGGGCGTCTGGCACGGGCTCAGCCTATGGCTTGTCGTCGCAGGTCAGTTGGACGGCCTCGCACTGTGGCGGCTCTCGCGGCGTAGTCGGGAGCTTTGCCGCCCAGCCAGTCAGAGCATCTTTGGCTTTATGGAACCGAGGTCGTCCAGCAGACCATCTTTGAACTTTGCAGAGCCCATGCAGCGTTCTCGAGTCAAGTACTGGGCCCACCTCTAAAGAACGAGTTTCCGAAGCACAAGTCGAGCGTCTCGTTTGTGAGCTCCGGCGTGGCCAGCAGCAGGCTTCGGCGATTGGCGTAGTCGGTCAGCCCGATCACGGCGGAAGTGTAGCTGTCGACTGTGGATGGCTGCAGCGAGGCCAGGCGGAGGTACTCCCCCCGGGTTGGCTTGCCGCTGACTGGCAGCGACGTCTCCACGCGCGGCAGCCTGCGCTCGGCGGCGCCGGGCGGCCACGGCCACTGGGCGGGGGACAGGGTCACGTTGGCCTCGGCCTGCGCGCCTGGGCGTCAGCACGGCTGAGTCGACGCCTGCCTCGACAGATGCCCGGCGGGCGTCGACGCCGGGCATTGCCCGCGGCTGCCAGTGCGACCGCGGCTGCGCCGGCGCTGGCGCAACCGCCACGTCAGCGGCTGCGCGGGCGCGGGTCGAGCGCGGTGGCCCACCCTGGCCTCCAGGGGAGCCGAAAGCGCTGCGGGCAGATCGGCGCCGAGACTCCGCGAGGCTCGGCGACCCCGGCCGTGCTTGCCAGCGCGTGAGCCCAAGCCTGGAGGTCATCCTGGGTCGAGCGCCCGAAAGCACTCTGAGGGGCGTCTGGGCCAGCCAACGAGACCAGCAGGCGGCACCAGCTGGGTGGGTAAGCACCGGCCAAAGTCGCACGCCACGTCCAACCTCGCGTCGGATGTCGGACCTTGCCTTGCAGCTCGACCCTGTGGCGACCAGCACAGCAGCAGCGCAGTGCAAAATGACCCAGCCCAGGAAGGCTCCCGGCGATCGCACCTGGCTTCTTGAAGGGCGCGCCAAACCTGCACGAGTCAAACAGCACCTTCGGCCAGGCAAGGCGCTGCAGCTCGCGCTGCAACGCGGGCCACTTCCAGACTCGGCTCGCAGGCGGGTTCTCGAAGGTGACGAAGATCCCGAGGGTTCGGCAGAGCCGTAAGGCACGGACTGTGAACGCCACGAGCGCGCGGTCTGCCGGCAATGGATCGCGGGTGCCCCCAACGGGCACCCACCTCGTACAAGGCAGCCCCAGGTGGACCCACCAGACTTCTCCTGACTTGAGCCAATGTTCAACAAGACGTTGGACTCGACGGCTCGTGAGGTCACAGTGGGGCCCATACTTGGAGTCCATCGGGGGCATGATCCGAAAACCTCGCTCATGCAACGCACCACTGAGATTTGCAGTACCCGCGAAGATCTCGAGGAAGGCTTTACGAAGGGGACCCCGTCGAGGAACTTCAGGAGGCCGAGGGCGCTCAGCCGGTGCCCGTTGAGGCTCTTCGTGTGGCCCAAGGTGTACAGGTGGGCCCTGTTGAAGAACTTCAGGAGGCCGAGGGCGCTCAGGAGGGTCCGGTTGAGGACCTTCGCGTGTTCCAAGATGTACACGTGGGCCCCGTAGAGGAACTCCAGGAGGCTCGAGTGCAGCAGGGAGGCATCGAACATGCTCAGGTTGGTCTTGTCGGGGTCGGTCGTTGGGGCGTGCTTTCGAAACTTCATCTTGATGCCATTTACTCTGGTGAGAAGAAGAATGCGTGGTAGAGAAGAGCTGAGATGACAGAGGTGACGGAATGCAACAGTCTCTTTCGGTGTTTTCAGGCCCCAGCGACTCGGCCTGCTCTCGTCCGATCTGAAACTCGATGACCGCGGTCGGCGGGGCCTCGGCCCTGCCCGCGGCAGGCGGGACCACGGGAGAACGGCGGCAGCCGCTGGTGGGCGTCGACAGGGCGCCTCGTCCGCGGTAGCGTCCCGCGAGGAGCTCCCCACGGTCGGCCGCCCGGCTCCCGTGGTCCGCGACGTTGTGCATGCCTGGCACGTGCCTCGGGCGCCAGCGGATCTCGCACCCGAGGCAGACAGCCGCAGCCCGGCGGCACTGCGCCAGGAGCTCAAAATTGGTGGCCCTGCCCTTCTCAAAGGCGAGGACCGACGACATGTTGTCGCACAGGCTGAGGATCTCCTTCCCGTGGAAGTTGACGTCGCCTGCCGCTCTCCATAGCGGTGCGACGGCGGCGCGCGCCTCGAGGGCGTGGATACGTCCCGGTCGGCGCCACGCGCCACGGCGGCGCTCCACCCAGCGGCCAGCGTCCAGCAGAGCGGCCGCCAGCGGCTCGGGCGGGACTCCGATCTCCAGCTCGACCCGGCGCCACGGCGTGCCGCAGCCGGGGCGGCACCTCGACGGGCAGTGGCCCGGAGATGTCGCAAAAGCCGGCGGCCCGCCCTTCGTAATGCTCGTCGTCGGGCGCGACCTCGGGCTCGGTGGCAACGAACCGCTGGCGCTCGCGCCATCTGGTGGCCGCCAGTACCTCCCACGGCTCCAGTCGGGCTTCACAGACGGCGTAGCCTCGCAGCGAGCTGTCGGTCGTGAAGGCGACGTCGGACGGCACGCGGCACAGGTCCACCTCGCCGAGGAAGACGAGGCCTGCAGCCACTGCGAGCTCACCGAGAACATCTCCAGGCAAGCGCACGACAGGGGACAGGTCGCCGTCTCCGATGAACGTGTAGCAGGACCCCAGCACGCTGAGCCCGGGGCGCACGACGGAAAAGTAGTGGACCAGGTGGCCGACGATCCGCCGTAGCTGCCAGCGGGCGAGCCATGGCGTCCGAAGCACGTGGTGCAGAGCCAGGTAGAGCCTCCAGGCACGCTTGGCAGTATGCCTGAGTCGGCCCTCGCGCCCGTCGAGCACCAGCCCCAAAATGACAAGGCCGGGCTGCGCGCGCTCGAGCTCGTGCCAGCGAAGCCCACGACGATCCAGTTCAGCAGTGAGCTTGTCCAGCCGGTCGTTGAGCGCCGGCGCGCTGAGCGCGACAAGATTCCCGTTGTCGACGTACGGCGCCCTGACGACAGCCTGTCCGACGAGAGTCGGCGCACGGGCTTTGTCAAGGCACCAGCCGTCGCCTGGGAGGCCCGCCTCGTCCATCGCGTCGACGAGAACCTCGTGGCAGATCCAGAGCGCCCAGCTCCAGCCCATGGGCAACGCCGCGAAGCAGGGCCAGATGACGTCGTCGCCTGACACAGCCACGCGCCGCCCGAGCTTCTCGTCGTAGATCGAGTCGAGCCCGAGCTCGTCGGCGGTGACCTCCACGTCGAAGCACATCCAGCTTCCCCACGAGGGGTCGGCGAACTGGTAGAACCCGTCCATGAGGTCCACGGAGCCTGCGCAGAGCGACTCGTAGCAGCCATCGAAATCCGCCAAGTCCTCGGGGCTCGCACCGACGGCGTCGAGCAAGTTGATCGAGCCCAGCGCCTCACCGGATGCCAGCACAGTCCGAGGGGGGAGCTTGTGCAGCTGGTTGGGCTGACGAGCGTCCACGACCATGCGGATGTCGCCGTTCTTCTTGGCCACGAAGAAAGTACTGACGCACGCCTTCCGACGCGCCCGGCCATCCACCAAGCCCCGTGCGGCAAGTCGTCGAAGGAAGTCGACGAGGCGTGGTCGGTTCCGAGGGTCGCGCGGGTTGAGGAGAGGATCCCAGTAGGGCTCCACGATGACCTCGTCCTCGGGGATGCTCGGCGTGGGCCGAACGACGTCCGAGTTGAAGTGGTCCAGCGCCTCGGTGACGTGCCGAGGGGCGACGTCTCGAAGCTGACGAGGCCGGTCATGTGGCGCACGTCGTAACACATTGAGCTTGTCAGCATCATAGTCGCGGCGAGTAGAAGCCTCGCCCATGTTCGAGTACAGATCCTTGCACTTGAGGAGCTCCTGCAGGGCTCCAGCACAGTCCATGTCTTTCGGTCGGTCGCCGAAGCCGCGAACACGACGTCGGACTCGCTTGATGACCGACTCCTGGGCGGTAGTCGGCCGATGCTTGCCGGGCGCTCGAGGCTCGAGACGACCCCCAGCCCGTGCGCCTGCCAGCGCGTTGAGCGCCCCCAGAGCCTCGAGAGACCTCCGATCACGGTCGTCAGCACGAGCAGCACGCTGGGCCAGATACCGAGGCAGAGCGGCACGTTCTCCACGATGAGGGTGGCGATAGAACTCGTCCCCCTGCGGCAGAGGAAACAAAACTGTGGACGAAGTCCGACCCTCGGAGGAGACCCCCTCGGAGGGCAGCCCGGCCCGACTCGCATTCGCGGCTGCGGAGTCGGGGCCAGGCCCAGTGAGGCCGGGCGGAGCGCCCAGCCATGATGGCGCCGGCATGGCGCCGTCAGCCCTGATCCTTCACGGCGGCCTTGGGCATCGGCTTCACCTTGCCCTTCGGGTCCGCCCTGGGGTCCCTCTCCCTGTCGTCGCCCTGCCTCTCGTACTTCTTCGCCTCCGACACCTGCTCCACCCGGTACATCTGTTCCTCCTTCAGAATGATGCCCTGCGCCTCCTGCCCCTTGGCCACGAACGCGTCGAACTTCGACGTCGCGACGCCTCTGCTCTCGTCCAAGGAGCTGATCGGCGTCAGGTCGAGGCCCTCGAAGCTCAGGTGGCGCGGGCACCTCTTCACCGCCCGCTGGATCTGCAGCACCCGGCGCCCCAGGAGCTCCAGAGACGCCAGGTTCGACGGGTCCACGAGGTCGTAGGTCGCGGCGTGGTGCAGCTGGTTCAACGCGTGCCGCACCTCCTGGGCCACCACGGCGTTCCGCGACACACGTGACTCCGAGACCCAGTACCCCCAGTAGGAAGTGAGGGTCAGCCCCGTGACAAGGATGGCGGCCAGCAGCTCGGGCAGGGCCCTCGACCCCCAGGACGGCCAGTCGCCAAAGTCGACCGCGTTCATCCTCGCGATCGCCTCCCCGAGCGTCACCTGGCCCCCGCGAGCCCGCCGCGCCAGCGGGAGGATCCCCGGGTCGCGCCCCGGGCCTCGGCGCTTCTCCCCGCGCCGGCCCTCCTCGTCGGCCTGCTGTGCGCCCTCGACCGAGACCCGCCCCTCCTCCTCGCTGAGCAACGCAATGCCCACAGCGTCGCGACTGATCAGCCGCTCCGGGTTCCCAATGAGGTGGAGGTCCAGCTCGCGCCAGAACTCGGGCGAGCCTGGGTCCGAGACGATCCAGCGCGGCACGACGCCGCCAGCAGCCCCAGCCGGGGCAGAGACGCCCATGGCCAGGGCGAGGCCGCGCGCCTCCTCCCGCAGCGCCTCGATGTCCTCGTTCGACTGATCGCCGAACGCGTAGACCTGCCCCCGAACCCAGGCCGGGAACGGGGACGCCCGGCGTAGGGGGCCGACCAGGTGCTTGCTGAGGTCCAGCGTCAGCACCTCGCCATCGGGAGTCGTCGGCACCCAGACGCCAGGGCAGAGCTGCTTGAGGAGCTCCCTGTGGTGCCTCCGAAGGTTCTCGTCGTCGTCGTAGCTCGCGCACACCTGAGGCTCGGCCGCGTCGGGCGTATGCATCGCCGCCGCCACCATCTCGCCAACGGCCGACGATCAGGCTACGCTCGCACTGCCCGGAAGCGGCGCTGAGCGCCACCGTCCTGGCCCGCTCCGTCGTCCTCGACGAGCAGGCCCACGGGCGCCGCACCCTCGCGCCGCGGCAGGTCGGTCCTCCCGACGAAGAGCGAGGCGGCCCGGGCGGCCCAGCCCAGCACCACGCGGAGGCTGCCTCCGCCCGCGAGGCCAGCGGCCAGGGCGGCCAGGACCGCCCACCAGCCTGGCCCGGTCCCGCAGGTCAAGCTGCAGCCCGGGCAGCTCGGGCAGCCCGGGCAGGGGGCGGCGGCCGCCGCTGGAGGGCACACAGGGCAGGCCCCGCACGCCACGCGGGCCTCCGGGCACGCGGGACAGCGCGAGAGCCACGCGGTCGCGATGGAGGCCGCCCAAGGGCCGGCTGCGGCCCACGGCACCACCATGCACTGCCGGGGGCCCCACGAATGATAGAGCTTGAGCAGGAGCGGTTTCGGAGCAGAGGGAGAGAGCAACAGCAGGAGCAGCGAACGAGACGGACGCGGCTCCACTGCTCTGAAACTCCCGAGGCCACTCGCACTTAGGAAAACGAGTCAGAGACAAATCAGCGGCGGATCGAAGACGCCTACGGCGAATCACCGCCGCCCCCTGCCTTTTTGGAAGCGCTTATGTGGCCGACCGTTGAGGCCAGCTCTGCCAAGCTATCGGACCATGTGTTCCCCGAATCGGTTTGGAAAGCCTTCGGGGAACACGTGGGCATCTCGAAGGTCATCTTGGCCGCCTGGAGGCCATTTTGACCCTTTCGGGCCTTCTTGTAGGACGTCTTGGACGGCTCTTGGGCCGTCTTCGAGGCCTCTTGAGCCGTCTTGGGGGCCTCTTGGGGCCGTCTTGGGCGATCTTTGGGGGCACTTGGGCCGTCTCGGGGCATTCCTTCAAAAACTCATGGGGAATCAATGATTTCAGCCTTTTCGGGCCTTCCTGGAGGCCTTCTTGGAGGCCTCTTGGGCCGTCTTGGGCCATCTTAGGGCCATCTTCGGCCGTCTTGGTGGACCCCTGGCCCGTCCGACGCCGTCAGAAGCCGTTTGGGGGGCCTCTCTGGGCCGACTTGGGGCCCTCTTGGAATGCTCCAGGGCCGTCTTGCAGGCCATCTTGGGTGTCTTAAAAATCTCTTGGGCCGTCTTGGGGCCCTCTTGGGGCCGTCTTGGGGGCCTCTCGGGCCGGTCTGGGGCCATCTTGGCGGCCTCTTGGGCGAGCTTTGGGGCCCAAAGCTCGCCCAAGAGCCTTGGGCGATCTTTGGGGGCTCTTGGGCCGTATCGGGCCGTCGGAAGGCCGAAACGAAGCAAATGTCAACATCCTTCAATCACCTATGGAAAATCAATGTGTTTGGCCTTTTCTGGCCTTCCTGGAGGCTCTCTTGGAGGCCTCTTGGGCCGTCTTGGGCCATCTTAGGGCCATCTTCGGCCGTCTTGGTGGGCTCCTGGCCCGTCTGACGCCGTCGGAAGCCGTTTGGGATGTCTTTTTGGCCGACTTGGGGCCCTCTTGGGGTGCTCCAGGGCAGTCTTGGAGGCCATCTTGGGCGTCTTAAAGGCCTCCTGGGCCGTCCTAGGCGCCTCTTGGGGCCGTCTTGGGGGCCTCTTGGGCAGTCCTGAGGCCATCTTGGAGGCCTCTTGGGCGCTGTGGGGGCGATCTTGGGGGCCTCGTGGGCCGTCTTGGGTCGTCGGAAAGCCGAGAAGAAGCGAATGCAAAAATCCTTCATGAACCTCAGGAAAATCAATGATTTTGGCCTCTTTGGGCCCTCCTGGAGGACCGCTTGGAGGCTTCTTTGGAGCGTCTTGGAGGCCTCTTGAGGGCCTTTTGGGCCGTCTTGGGCCATCTTGAAGCTATATTAGGCCGTCTTGGAGGCCTCTTGGGCAGTCTTGGAGGCATCTTGGGCCCATCTTAGCAGTCTTGGAAGCCATCTTGGGCCATCCTGGGCCATCTTGGGGCCGTCTGGGGCAGGAAAACCGTTGGCACCCCCCGGCGGGACGCGTCGGAGCCCCAGGGGGAGTTCTTTTGGAAAAGAATCAAAACCAAAACCGAAATCGTCTAGCACGCCAGGCACCCTTATGATGAATCAACAGGAGGCGGCGGATCGAAGACGCCTACGGCGAATCACCGCCGCCCCCTGCCTTTGTGGAAGCGCCTATGTGGCCGAACGTTGAGGCCAGACCTGCCAAGCTATCGGACCATGTGTTCCCCGAGTCGGTTTGGAAAGCCTTCGGGGAACACGTGGGCATCTTGAAGGTCTTCTTGGAGGACGTCTTGGCCCTTTCGGGCCTTCTTGGAGGACGTCTTGAAGGTCTCTTGGGCCCTCTTGGGCCCTCTTGGGGCCATCTTGGAGGCCACTTGGGCCGTCATGGGGCCCTCTTGGGGCCTCTTGGGCGATCTTGGGGGCCTCTTGGGCCGTCTTGAGCCGTCGGAATGCAGAGAAGAAGCAAATTCCCAAATCCTTCAAACACCTAGTGAAAAAGCAATGATTTTGGCCTCTTCGGGCCCTCCTGGAGGACCTCTTGGAGGCCTCTTGGGCCGTCTGGGAGGCCTCTGGGCGGCCTCTTGGGCCGTCTTGGGCCGTCTTGGACTCTCTTGGGCCGTCTTGGAGGCCGTCTTGGACCATCTTGAGGCCATCTTGGGCCGTCTTGGGTGCATCTTGGAGCCATCTTACCCGTCTTGGAGGCCATTTTGGCCGTCTTGGAGGCATCTTGGAGGCCATCTTGGGCCATCTTGGCCGTCTTGGAGGCCATCTTGGGCGTCTTGGAGGCCTCTTGGGCCGTCTTGAGGCCCTCTTGGGGCCTTCTTGGGGGCCTCTTGGGCCGTCATGGGGCCATCTTGGAGGCCTCTTGGGTGCTGTTGGGGCTGTAGCTGGTCTCCAGATTTTCCCCGTCAGGTTTAGCATATGGTTAGCTTGTCATATTTCACCCGTTGTGACACGTTTGGCTCAAGGGAAAAGCATCTACTGCCCCTGCTGCTGCCACAGTTGGTAGCGGAGCCTGGTGCGGCGGGTGGCCATGGGTGGCGGCGGGCATCCCTGAGGGGGTGAGCCCGGCCGCTGCTTGCGAGCCCCCGCTGTCTCCGGGCTCGCGCCGACGGGGCGGCGCGGCACACGGAGATGCCGGACGACGGCGAGGACGACGACGGCAAGGGAGTGGCTGGTTTCATGGAGACCCCGCCGACAGCGCCACCAGTGGCGACAGGAGCGGCAGGGGGGACTCCAGGAGCCGTGACCCTGTCAGCTCAGCAGCTGACGGAGCTAGTTGCTGGAGCGGTCAGACAGGCCATGCAGACGGTCAAGCCAGCAGGGCCTGCAGCCAGCAGCTCCCAGGGTCAGGACGAGCCCAAGGATAGCGGTTGGGACCCCTGGCGGGATAGTGCAGAGGCAGCAGCAGGTGAAGATGGTGCCGCCCAGGGCTCCCACCGCTGGCATGGTCGGAAAGACTACAGCCAGCAGAAGGACGACTGGAACGACAAGGAGTGGAAGGACGACAGCTGGAAGGACAGCCGCTGGAAGGACGACCGCCAGAAGGACGGCCAGACGGACGGCGCGTGGAGGGACTACGACACGAGCTGGCAGCGGACATGGTCTGCTTCAGGTGCTGGCGGCGGAGGCGGCGGCTGGCACGGGAAGGGGGACTACAGCGACCCCCCATCCTGGCCGGGCTGGTCGCACTACCGCGCCTGGCGCAAGGCCCTCCGGAGGTGGAACACCAACACGGACGTCCCCGTCTGGAGGCGCTCAGAGAAGTTCCTTCGGCTGTTCGAGTGGACGATGCAGACGCAGTTCGACAACATACCAGAGAGTACATTGACCAGCGACGAGTGGATAGACGTGGTGCTGAAGAAGATGGACCTCATGATAGGCGAACGTGAGGGAGATGACCTCCGACGCAGTGGCAGGCGAGCTCTGTATGAGGCCTCCCGAGAGCAGAAGGAGACCCTCACGCAGTATGTGGCGAGGCGCGAGGCACAGTTCCTCGAGGCCGAGGGGCACGACCTCATCCTCTCGTCCAAGATCAAGGGGTTCCTGCTCGAGGAGGGCTCCGGGCTCAGCGCCCAGAGCATGCAGAACCTGAGAACCCTGACGCTGGGCAGGATCGACTTCGAGAGTGTGAGCTGGGCGCTCCGACAGATGGACGCATCCGGGACAGAGCGGATGCTTCCAGGAGGTAGGCAGGCTTCTCTGCTCGCCGGTGCCCAGGCCGAAGAGCCGGGCGAGGCTAGCGGCAGCTCTCCTCTCCCCTCGTACCCGGTTGGTTCGTCGGAGGTCGGTCCAGACTCTGGAGTGGACGAAGAGATGGAGCCAGAGGACGACGACTACTACGACGACGGCGAGGACGAAGCGGCGCTCCTCGCAGAGCTTGAGGACCTGGACTTGGACGAGGACCAGATCGACGAGGCCTTGGCGATGATCGAGTCCAGGCCCAACAACCGCACGTGGAAGCAGAACAAAGACATGAAGCGGGCGGCCCGTCAGGACCGCGAGTACTTTGGACGTCCACGGTCCGGAGTACCTCCTCCTCCCCAGCCTCGAGCAGGGCAGGGCGAGCGCGGACGCCCCAGCACGGGGCGCTTCGGCCAGAGCCGAGGCAAAGGCGCTGGCCGCGGTGTGCGCGGGCGCCCACAGCTGTCCAAGGAGCAGCTGATGAAGATCACCCGGTGCGCCATCTGCAAGAAGAAGGGTCATTGGCACCGCGAATGCCCGGACAAGGACAATCCGAGGCACAAGCAGGAGCAGCAGCAGCGGGGCCAGAGGCGCACGGTGTCGGCCTACGCGTTCGTCGGCTGCGAGGCGGTCCCGGAGGAGCAGCTGACCTCGGACATGCTTGAGGACCTCAAGGCAGACGGCCAGTCCGAGGTGTACCTGACGGCGGCTGCGACGCAGGCGTTGGTGGACCCCGGCGCGGGCAGCGACCTGGTGGGGCTGATCGCGCTGAACCGCGAGTCCCGAGCCCTGGCCGACCTGGGGATGTGCTATGAGACGATCCCGAAGGAGCTGCAGCGGCCGAGGGCAGCTCACGGGGTAGGAGGAGCCGCCAAAGTGTTAGGCACGGTGCTGTTCCCAGTATGCCTCGGGGCGTCGCTAGGCATCGTGGAAACCACGGTACTGGCCGAGGACATCCCGCACATTTTGAGTGTCAATCTTCTTGATTTCCTCGAGTGCGTGATTGACTTGCCACAGAACACCATGAGCTCGGGATTTCTGCAGACGAGCATCCCGCTCACTCGGCTTGGATCAGGCCATCGCATGGCCGAGATAGTGCAGCAGCTTCCAGAGCCTCTGGAGATTCCCGAGGCTGCCTTGCGCAAATACTCGTGCTTGAATAAGAGTTCGTTTATGCTGGGCAATCGGTCCCCACCGGAGATGCTCGAGTCAGGAGAAGTGCGCTACTACGTCTTCCTCCTCCTCCTCCTCTCCGTGCTCATCCTGGTCCAGGTGACGAGGGGGCCGAGACGGTACCAGGCCAGGATCGGCGAGGACCTCAGCAGGATCGGGAAGCTCTCCTCAGTCATGCTTATCGGGGGCCTCTTGCCACGAGCTCAGACAGCGTCCAGATTGCGGGGCTTAGAGTCAGCTGGAGCAACTAAGGCGAAGTTCGGAGGACGGCCTCATCGAGAGCACTCGGGACGATCCGGGGTGCTTCCAGCAATCTGTTTCACCATAGCCTGTCTTGGCTCGAGCTTCAGGCGAAGCAGGTCAGCTCACCAGCATTCCATTCACGAGTGCGCCCGCTGCAACAGCCGGCGTCGAGGCAATGTTCCAGACGAGGATCTTGGTCCTCATTGCGCAAGCGCTCATGGTCAGGAGCGGGGGCAAGAAGCCCGCCGCGTACGAGGCGACTCAGGAGGAGCTCGAGCGGCTCAGGCAGCTTCGCGGAGCCGCGGCGCCGGGCGAGGGCTCTGTGGGAGTGCCGGCGACCATCACGACGACCTCCGACTCGGGCCTCACGGACGACGAGGTTGCCATGCAGATGGCGACCGCGGACAGCCTCGGCGCCTTCGACCCAGCGGCCGAGGAGGCAGTGCAGGCCCTGGGAGGGCCGGCAGCCGCTCAACCAGCACTTCAGCCGCAGGCAGCCAGCGGGTCGTCATCATCCAGCTCGGCACCTCAGCTACAAGCAGCAAGCTCGGCAGGGTCGGCGAGGAGGCCACCGGCACTCCAGGCGACGCCAGATCTCCCGAGCAACGCCTATCGCTACAACCCGATTGCATTTGGTCTTGGCCCTCAGCAGCCTCCACCGAAGCCAGATCCAAGGACCGGGAGACCCCCGGCCTGGACTGCTGCTCGACAAACGGCCCTGCCCAGGCAGCCGACTCCAGTGACGCTCGGACCAGCAGCTCAGGTCAAGCCTCCTCCTCATCCTCAGGCGGGGCCATCGACAGCAACGGAGGCACCTATTCAGATCAACGACGAGCCGGACCCAGGGTGTGCCCATCCACAGATCAGTATCAGATACTACGGCAATCAGCACGGCAGCGGGTCCAAGTGCACGAGATGCGGGACTCGCCTCACCTGGATCCCAAAGACCCGTTTCCCAGAGGGAGATCCTCGCGGAGCTCCGGCCGAGAGGCCAGAGCAGACGGCGGCCCAAGCTGCAAGGGCAGCTGCGGCGTCCGCCAGCCGGGCAGTGGAGATTCTGCAAGCAGATGGAGCCTTTCAGCAAGGCGCGGCAGCACTCAATACTGTCAACCAGCTCGGAGGACTTCTCCAGAGTCTGCAGTGGCAGCTGCAGAACGTGCCCGAGGGCATTCGTGCCCTCGCCAACGTTCAAGAGGTCCTCGACATGATGGTGGCCCAGGCGCAGACCGCCCAGGAGACGCCGAACCAGTTGCAGGAGGGCATGCTGCAGATTCACCAGGGGGTCGTCAGGATCCAGCGGATCCTCGGGAGCCTCGAGGAGTTCGGCGAGTCGATCGACTTCGTGCAGACGTCAGTGGACAACATCGCCGAGAACCTGGCCAACATGAACAGCAACATGGGGTACATGCACCACAACGCAAACATGATGATGCAGATGATGGTGCAGATGAACACGGCGATGCACGCCCTGACAGCGGCGATCGGAGCGACGGCCATGCCCGAGCCCGGGGCGGCGAGCAGCAGTGCAGCGGGGATGCAGCCCCCGACGCCCGAGCAGCCTCAACCTCCGAGGCCGTTCGGCACACCGCCGGGGTGGCCCGACGCCCCTCAGAGCGACGGCGGGACGGGGGACGGCATGGCGCCGACTACTACGACGGCAACTACGACGACGACTACCACGTCTCCACCAGGGGACTCTTCATGGGAGCTGGTCTGAGCCAGCGCAGCAGTTCCAGGACGCGACAGGCGTCGAGGGACAAGACTTCTGTGCCGCCGCTGGCGGCCGGCTCCGCGAGCTGTCTCTGCTGCTCGAGAGAGGAGCCTGAAACATCCCATCTGCCATCCTCGAATCTCCTTCCTCTCGCCTCCGCCTGCTACCCTGTGGGACTCCCGGCTCCCATCGTTACCCTATCCACCCCACCTCTGAGAGAGCCAGAGTTGTTTTGGCACGATGGCGATTGGTTCAACGATGATCACGAGGTCGCTTGCCCGAGAGCAGTCTCGGCGGCGATCCAGGATTGTGTTTCGAGGGCTCTCGGCGAAGGCGCAGCTGGCCAGGACCTCGGCGAAGGCGCAGCTCTGGTCGAGAACGGAGACCGGACCACCAGGAGGCAACGAGCCAAGACCGCCTTTATGGAGATTTTCTCCCCTCCTCGGATGGCGCCCGAGGTTGAACGCCGGGGGGCTCCTCTGGGGGCGCAGCCCAGCCGTGACCGGCTCCTGGGGTGGGATTCTTCGAATCCCAAGGACGTCCGGGACCTCTGGGAACAGATCAAGCGTGAGGAACCAGAGGTCATCTGGATGTGCCCAGAGTGTAGGGTGTTCTCAGCCATTAACCGCATCAATAGGGACCGTCGAGACCCCGAGGAGTGGCATCGAGCACTTATGGTAGGTCTGCGCGATCTGATCCTGTGTATGGAGGTCGCCAAACATCAACATGATCGGGGTCGATATTTCGCGTTCGAACATCCGCTTTACGCATCGTCGTGGGGGACTCAGGTGGTCTCGCTCATAGCGTCTCTCCCAGGGGTCCGCAGGCTAAGGGTCGACATGTGCGTCTTCGGGCTTCAGGTGGACGACAGAGGAGTTAACAAGAAGCCCACGGGGATTCTCACAAATCACCCAGGAATCAGCCAGGCCCTGGATGGTCACCTGTGCACTGGCGAGCACCGCCACGCCCTGCTTGAGGGAGGTAGGCAAACCTCCCGGGCCGCCCGGTACCCTCATAGGTTTGTTCGCCTCGTGGCGAAGGCGGTGTCAGAGCACTGGAGCGGGGGTTCAAGCAGGACCAGGCCCACTTGGGCCGAGTTGTCCGAGTGTCTCCCGGCGGCAGGGGCGGAAGGTGACGGTCCTCTCGACGAAGGAGCGGAAGAGGCGGAAGCAGGATCCGAGGACAGCGGCGACGAGCCAGAGACTCGGCAGCCTCAGAAGGGTCCCGGGGGCGAGGCTCTCCCGGAGCCAGATCCGAGCGAAGAAGAGAAGAGGCTGCTGTACAAAATACACGTGAACATGGGACACCCAGAGTCACGCAAGTTCTGCCGGGTTCTCCGAGCCGGGGGTGTCAAGCGACATCTCGTGCGCTGGGCCCGGGACAAGTTTAGGTGCTCGGAGTGCGAAGAAAAGCGACGGGCAGGCAGCCACCGCCGAGTCGCCCTGCCCAGGACTTTCCGGTTTAACCATATTATCGGGATCGACCTGTTCTATCTCGAGTATGCGGGGGTGACCCACCCGTTTCTGAATGTGGTTGATCACGGCTCGAACTTGCAGATCTGTACTCGGATCCCCAACGCCCGTGCGGCGACCGTGTGGAATGCGTTTGTCACGTGCTGGATCCGACCCTTCGGGGCGCCCGACTTCCTGGTGTCAGACGGGGGCTCCGAGTTTAGTGAGAGGTTTGCCCGGGGGACCGAGCAATGGGGGATCATGCACCACGTGTGCGACGCCGACAGTCCGTGGCAGAACGGTCGGGTCGAGCGGCACGGTGGCTGGATCAAGGATCGTGTCAAGTCAGAGCTTGAGGCAGGGGCCGCCATCCCAGGCAGCCTCGAAGAGTTGGACGACCTTGTCCACGAGCTGGTCGCCCACAAAAATAGGTTCTGGCACCGTGGCGGCTTCAGTCCGCTTCAGCTGGTCTTCGGTCAGAACCCGAGGCTTCCTCACGATCTGCTCTCGGACGACGCCCGGGCCGTGTCGGGCTGGCAGGACATGGTCCGTCCCGCCTCTGAGCAGGATGCGGCCGGCGCCGAGTTCGCGAGAGCGCAAGAGGTCCGAGCTGTTGCCCGGAGGATGGCCCTCGAGGTCAACGCCCGCGAAAAGATCAGCCGTGCCTCGCGTTCCCGTGTTCCAGGGACTCGCCAGTTCTCTCCAGGACAGTGGGTCTTCGTGTGGCGTCATCTGAGCCGCACCTCGTCTCGAGCCGACGCCCTGGGGCGAAGGCGCGACGGCTGGACCGGACCCGGTGTCGTGGTGCTCTGTGAGCAAGGCACCGTGTGGGTCGCGGTGCGTGCGAGGCTCTGGAAGTGTTCGCTTGAGCAGGTCCGGTTAGCCAGTCCCGAAGAAGAATACGGCATCCAGCTCGCGCAGAGTCCCCAGTGGCAAGACCTGCTCCGCCAGGTTCACACCAGGAGAGCGTCGGCCGTGGATGTCCAGCGCGAGGGACCGCCTCCGGACGAAGCGTGGGATGAGCCATCCCGGGTGGAGTTCGACCCGGCGCCCAGGATCCCGGGACCCGGGCAGGAACCGCGAGGACCCACGGAGGTCGAGGGACCACCTCCTCCCCCTCCCTCTGTGGTGGGGCCTTCTCAGGCGCGTCCTCCCCCTCCTCCTCCTCCTTCCTCGGATGCGGGGTCGGTCGTGGGTAGAGCGGGTTCGGAGCGTACCCGCCTTCCCTCCATCGCGGAGGACCCAGGCAGCGAGCCGGGACCCTCACCAGAGGGGGCCTCCCCGCAGGCGTCTCGGCAAGTCACCCCTGTCCCGGAGACAGGCGACGGAGGCCTTAATCAGCCAGGAGAGAACGGGCCATCGAGCCCGTCCGAACACCATTCCCCCGCTCCCGCTCCTTCCTCTGCTCCTCTCCCCTCTCCTCCGCCTGCCCCGGTTCTCTCTCCCCCTGTCCCTCCGGAGGGTAGCGTGCCGAGGAGGGGCAGGCTGCAGCAGCCCTCAGATGTTCCAGGCTGCATCCTGAGGGCCAGGCGTGAGGAGATTGCAGGACGGGGCCGAGCAGCATCGACCCCTCCCGAGATTAAGAGAGCTCGGACGGAGGAGCCTGTCGAGAGCGGGGGGAATCAGGGTCGGTCGTCCCCGTCGTCTTTCCCTCCTCTTCCTCCGGCCCCCTCCGAGGCCGACCCGCCTCCTCCTCCGCCCGGTCTGGTGCAGAGGGACCGGACCATCTCTGCTGGGCACGAGGACAGGGCCTCGGTGTCGGAGATGGTGCGACGCATCGAGGCGGGGGTGACGGCGCGGACCAGGTCCCGCTCACCTCGGGAGTTCGAGGTCACCGAGGATTTTCTCGTTGTCCCTCTCCCCCCCTCCTCCGGTGGGTCAGGTGATGGTGATGCGGATGATGGTGGTGTCCGGGCCTGGCCTCTCAGCGAGTGGTGTGGCGTTGTAGGTTCCCAGGACTGGGCCATGGCGGCCAGCCGAGGAGGCGAGGTCAGCCTCAAGAGCTTGAGTCCGGCCGAGAGGTCCAAGTTCAGCCTTGCTGACGCTAAGGAGTGGAATGCGATGAAGGGGACCGGAGCTGTCGACATCATCCCTCCCGCTCGCGCGGACGTTGTGAGGAGGTCTCAGCCGGACAGGATCATCACGAGTAGGATGGTGCGTCGGTGGAAGCCAGTGGAAGGCACGGGAGCCGAGCCGGAAGCTAAATCAAGATGGTGTGTCCACGGACACAGAGACCCCGACTCAGGCTCCCTGCAAGTGTACGCCCCCACGCCCCAGACCTCGAGCATCATGATGTTTACCCAGGTGTTGATGAATTTCGGCCTCCTGGCTGACATCGCGGACGTGAAAAATGCTTTCTGCCAGAGCGACCCGATGTCCAGGACCCAGGGCCACGTGTACGTCGAGCCGTGCGAAGGCATCGATCTTCCCCGAGGCTCCCTGATCCTGCTAAAGGTCAATGTCTATGGCCTGGACGATGCACCAGTTGCGTGGAGGCGGACGGTGATCAATTTCCTGTCACAGCACGGCTTCACCAAGAGCCTATTGGAGCCGTGCTGGTGGATCCGATACGGGCCGAAAGGGGAAATCCTAAATATGATGCTTCTTGAGGTGGATGACTTCTTCATAGGCAGCAGTTCCCCGGCTACCAGGTCCTGGATTAGGAGTCTACTCGAGTCACGCTTTAGATTCGGCAAGTACCGAGACTGTCATGCCGGAGCCGTGGATTTTGCTGGGAGACGAGTAGTGATCAGTGCCCAGAAGGCCACTCTAGATCAGGAGAAATATATCTTGGAGGAGATCAAACCACTGACGATGGCTAGAGGCCGGCTCTCCACCAAGAACAGTCCCCTTGATCAGTCCGAGTTTCGGGCGCTCAGGTCTCTCGTCTTCAAATTCAACTGGGTCGGCCGGGAATGCCGGCCCGAGGCCGCCGGGGTAGCCAGTATCCTTGCGAGTCGTCTGAAGGCTCCCACTACTGGTGACGTAGCCCTTGCCAACAAGATGGTGCGTCACCTTCGGTCGACAGCATCACGGGGACTTACGGTGTGGAAGCTCGATCCCGAGCGTATGGCGTTTATATCGTTTTCGGATGCTGGCGGGGTGGGAGCGTTCGACGACCTACTCGACGACAAAGGGCTGCCTGAGGACCCCACCCAGGGCGCCTGGATGGTCCTGGCGGCCGACAAGAGCATCCTTGAGAACAAGTCTGTGCGTGCATCGCTCTTGGGCTGGCGCAGCTGCAAGCTCCGGCGCAAGGTGCCGTCCACCTTGGCCGGAGAGACCCAAGCACTGTATATGGCCGTGGCCGAAGTCGAGTATCTCCAGATCCTCTACCGGGACGTCGTGTTCCAGGACGTAGACATCCAGGACCATCATAGAGGCTCCGGGCCATTCACTACTGTCCTCAGGAGCGACTGCCGACTGGGCTCCAGAGAGCACCAGGTGCACGTGGTGGACGCCAAGTCCATCTACGACACCATGCTCAAAGAGGGCAATGCTTCAGCTCGTGACCGTCGCACCGCAATCGATCTGGCGATCGTCTGCGAGGCCCTCGAGAGGGCCCAGGGCAAGGTCCGCTGGATCCCGCACGGACGCATGCCGGTAGATTCCCTGACGAAGGACGACATCACTAAAGGGAACGCCGCCCTGTTCGATCTGATGACCAGCGGCCGGCTGGTGCTGATCGACGAGGGGTCAGAGGTTGAACGCCGCCGCACTCAACCCGAGCTGAAGAGCCGCACCCAAGCGGCCTCACGAAAGGTCTTGGACGAGACAGCGTGGGTTTCTTGGAAGGAGCTCCAGGACCAGACCCAGGCCGGTGGTGATGGTGGTGGTGGTGGTTCCTCCCTTCTTCCCTCCTCCTCTCCATCCTACACTGCCAATTTCTATGCCTTTCAATAGTCTCATTCTCTGTACCTATCCTTGTGCTTATCCTTCTGCTCCCCAGGGTTTTCCGCCACTCTCACAGCGAGAGGGCCGGTGACAGGCCACAGGGGCCTAGAGTCACCAGGGGAAGCTAAACCTGCTAGAAAGTCCGACCAGTGTAGCTGGTCTCCAGATTTTCCCCGTCAGGTTTAGCATATGGTTAGCTTGTCATATTTCACCCGTTGTGACACGTTTGGCTCAAGGGAAAAGCATCTACTGCCCCTGCTGCTGCCACAGGGCGATGTTGGGGACCTCATGGGCCGTCTTGGGCCGTCGGAGAGCTGAAAAGAAGAACATGCCAAAATCCTTCAAAAACCTACTGAAAATCAATGATTTTAACCTATTCGGGCCTTCCTGGAGGGCGTCTTGGAAGGCTCTTGGGCCGTCTTGGAGGCCTTTTGCCGGCCTTTTGGGCCGGCTTAGACCATCTTGAGGCCATCTTGGATCGTCTTGGGTGCATCTTGGAGCCATCTTACCCGTCTTGGAGGCCATCTTGGCCGTCTTGGAGGCATCTTGGAGGCCATCTTGGGCCATCTTGGCCGTCTTGGAGGCCATCTTGGGCGTCTTGGAGGCCTCTTGGGCCGTCTTGAGGCCCTCTTGGGGCCTTCTTGGGGGCCTCTTGGGCCGTCATGGGGCCATCTTGGAGGCCTCTGGGTGCTGTTGGGGCGATGTTGGGGACCTCTTGGGCCGTCTTGGGCCGTCGGAGAGCTGAAAAGAAGAACATGCCAAAATCCTTCAAAAACCTAGTGAAAAAGCAATGATTTTGGCCTCTTCGGGCCCTCCTGGAGGACCTCTTGGAGGCCTCTTGGGCCGTCTGGGAGGCCTTTTGCGGGCCTTTTGGGCCGTCTTAGACCATCTTGAGGCCATCTTGGCCGTCTTGGGTGCATCTTGGAGCCATCTTACCCGTCTTGGAGGCCATCTTGGCCGTCTTGGAAGCATCTTGGAGGCCATCTTGGGCCATCTTGGCCGTCTTGGAGGCCATCTTGGGCCAAGTTGGGGCAACAAAGGCATTGACAGATGGATTTTCGGAAACTTGCGGGTGGCCGGCGGGACGGGCCGAAGCCCACTGCTTTTAGAAAAAGAACCAAAACCAAAACCTGAAACATCCAGCACGCCGTGCACCCCTGTGGCAAGACCACAGGGGGCGGCGGATCGAAGACGCCTACGGCGAATCACCGCCGCCCCCTGCCTTTTTGGAAACGCCGATGTGGCCGAAAGTTGGACTAGAGCTTGGCCAAGCTATCGGACCATGAGTTCCCCGAGTCGGTTTGGAAAGCTTTCGGGGAACACATGGGAGAGAATGATTATGAACAGGAAGAGGAAGAGGAAGAAATAGAGTAGGAGGATGAGGGTTGTTAGGAGTCTCTTGGGGCACCCTTGGGGTCTGTTGGGGGCTTCTTGGGGGCCTCTTCGAGGCCTCTTGGAGGCATCTTGGGGGCCTCCTTGGGCCTCTTGGGGGCCTTTGGGGGCTTCCTGGGGGTCTCTTTGGCCGTCTTAGGGCGTTCCTGGTCCGTCTGACGCCGTCTGGAGCCGTCTTGGGGGCCTCTCTGGGCCGTCTTGGGGCCCTCTTGGGGCGCTTCAGGGCCGTCTTGGAGGCCATGTTGGGCGTCTTGGAGGCCTCTTGGGCCGTCTTGGGGCGCTCTTGGGGCCGTCTTGGGGGGCCCTTGGGCCGTCATAGGGCCTTCTTGGAGGCCTCTTGGGCGATCTTGGGGGCCTCTTGGGCCGTCGGAAGGCCGAAAAGAAGAAAACGCAAAAAACCTTCAAAAACCTAAGGAAAACCAATGATTTTGGCCTCTTCGGGCTCTCCTGGAGAACGTCTTGGAGGCCTCTTGGGCCATCTTGGAGGCATCTTGGGGCCATCTTGGCCGTCTTGGAGGGCATCTTGGGCCGTCTTGGAGGCATCTTGGAGCCATCTTAGCCGTCTTAGAGACCATCCTGGCCGTCTTAGAGGCATCTTGGAGGCCATCTTGGAACCGTCTGGGGCAGGAAATTGGGGAATTGAGCTCCTGGGCATCCTTTCCGGGTGGCCGGCGGGACGGGCCGAAGCCCACTGGGGAGTTCTTTTAGAAAAAGAACCAAAACCAAAACCTGAAACGTCCAGCACGCCGTGCACCCCTGCAAGCAGGGGGCGGCGGATCTATTGGCCTTCGGCCTATCCCGCCACCGTGCCTGAGTAGTGGTTCAGAGGTCTCATGGATGTTGGTTGCGATCTCGTGGTGGGCCTGTCGGAGGCATCTTGGAGCAAGTTTTGAAGCCTCTTGGGGGCCTCTTGGGGCCTCTTTTGGGCCTCTTGGGGGCCTCTTCGGGTCCTCTTGGGGGCGCTTTGGGGCCTCTTGGTGTTCTCTGGAGGCCTCCTGCACCCCTCTCGGGGTTCAAAGCTTGACCTTTTGGCTCGTTGTCCCCGTCTTGGGCCCTCTCGGGCCCGTTTTGGGGCGTTCTTGGGCCCGCTTGGGCGCCTCTCAGGCCGTCTTGGGGCTCTCTTGGGCCGTTTTGGGGGCCTCGTGAGCCGTCATGGGGCGGTCTTGGAGGCTTCTGAAGCGGTCTTGGGGCGCCCGAAAGCAGGAAAGGCGAGACGGCCAAAAATCTTCAAAAACCCAATGACAAATACATGATTTTGGCCTCTTGAAGCCCTCTCGTGGGAGCTCTTGGAGGCCTATTGGGCCGTCTTGGCAGCCTCTTGGGCCGTCTTGGGGCCATCGTGGGCGTCTTGGGGCGATTTTTGGGCGTCTCGAGGCCTTTTTGGGAGGCCTTCCTGGGGCGCCGTGGTGCCATATAAACCTTCGGACGGACAACCTAGGAAAATCCAAGAGGACCAGGACGCCGCCGCTTTACAATCATACATAATTCGGATGCGCATGCATATATATATATATATATATATGTATATCTACATCTACACCTACATCTACATCTACATCTACATCTACATCTACATCTACATATGCATATACGTACATATACATGTTCATTCACCTATACATATACAATTGCGTACACATGCACGCATACATATACATATACATTGACATATACATTCACACATATATAGATACATACATTCATTCATTCATTCATACATACATGTTGGCATCTATTATATATCTGCACCCCGCAATTGTGGATAAGCGTGAGGGGGCGGACGCGGGGTGCGTTGCGGGCGGGACGTGTCGCGGGGTGGGTCGTAGGGGAGGATCGCGGATTGGACGCGCTTGGGTCGCGGGGTGGGTCGTGAACGAAAACGACGACAACATCAAGGTAAAACAACTAGCTGGTGTATCCGGAGATGTTCCTCCAGCTCGCCTTTTCGCTACATGTCGTGGAACAACCCGCTGGTGGACCCGGAGGCGCGCGGTGCTGCGGATTCAAAATGGGCACCCGACACAGGAGGGGGGGGAACACACATAAACTGACCGGCGCCTTCGCCGCTTCTTCCTCCAGACCGAAATACTCATAGGACGCCATGTGGCACCGCCCAGTTGCGCTCACGGGTATGACTGTGGGCAGCTGTCGGCCCGAGGGCAGCGCCTGCGTGTGACGAACTGTATGTCTTCTCGGGGCCCCAGCATGCGAGAGGACCTTTCACCTGCCCGGTCTGAATCCTTGGAGTCGTCAACTGTCCATCTACACTGGCCCTGGTCGATTGAATTCTGGGCCCAAGATCGGTTGCCACGCCCTTTTGGCCAAAGCCAGGAAACCAGCAATTCGATCATGACCCCACAATGGACCTGACCACGGTCAATACACTCACTGATTCAAAGAAGCGAGAAATACCGCTACCGCTACTCCCCGGACCTCTCCTGGAATGCGGTTTGGCCACAAATTTGAAACGGATCCAGCCGTGCAGACGAGAGACGCTGAGCGTGATCGCTTTATGTATACATTCGAATATGCAAAATTAACAATACATGTGTAGATGCGTATTGTATTTGCGTCGATGTCGTGCAACCAAAACACAACGCCGCATACAAATCACGACCAAAGCCCGTGCCCAAAACTTCACGCTGCTTTTCCAAACCGAAGTGATCCGTGGGGGCCTCGAGAAGCCTGGGACGGGGACGCCGCCGTGAATCTTGCCCACGCCGCCTGGAACTTGAAATGCCTACCGCCTGGTCCCTGGGAATCCCGACACCTTCCCCAGACGGGGCTTCTCATCCCTGAATAATTCGTTGATGGTCCGAGGGCCCGGCGGGGCCCCCAGAAACCGAAAACTGCAAAACAACTCGCGTCCTGATGTTTTGTTTTGCGACGCTCGCCGCTCATGGCCAAATCTCCTGGTCTTCGTGAGCTCCAGCGGGTGCAGCGCGAACGCCACGGCCACCGCGCTGCCAGCGCCGGCCGTCGCCTGCAGCAGCGCGGCGGTGGCCGGGGAGCCGCGAGGGGCCGCGCTCACCATGGCCCCTGGCCTCCGACGGGGGCGGGGGGGCTCGGTGGGGGAGAGTGCTCCTGCTTTCTCATGCAGTCATGGTGTACCGGAGAGTGGGCGCGAGAGATCACAAGAGCTTTCCGAAGGACACGCTGCCATAGGAATGTCGAAAGCATGGGTCGCGAAAGAAAGGACACGAGGGTACCTGTTGATTTGACAAGGTCTACCTACCAATCAGCCTCGACTATAGTCCGCTCGGTCTGTTCTGTAGGGCAGTTGTGTAAGACGGCACCGCCAATGTAAACAATGTTAAAAAATACTTTCGCTGGCGAGCGGAGACCATGCCAGTCCCTTGCCAGAAGTACGTTGCCAATTGTCCGTGCGACATGGGGCCTTTCGTACCCCAATTGATCGGCAAACTGCGCCATTGTTAATATTATTGGTTTCCTTCTTGCTCTTTCTACAACACTCTCTTGCTAAGGTTCTAGTGGTGAATTGGAGACGTACTTCTTGTTGTCATGGCGAGAAGTGTGTTGATGTGCCGTTAAATTGTAACTGAAATCAAATACTCGAGGGGAGAGAGCCGGCTGGCCGGCGGACGCGCGGACGAGCGGGCAGGCGAATCCCCTTTTCGCCAGATTGCAGCCAAAGCAACTGCATGTTAGCATGTGTCCGTGTCGTGTAGGCACGCGGGAGGGGTGACGAAAGCAGGCAGCACCCCCGCTACCTGGCTCGCAGCGCGCTGGGGCACTCAGCGCATGGCACCTCAGCGCCAAGCGGTTCACTTCATCCATTGTGGACGTACTTGAACCGTGATTGCTTATGAGTCTCGAAGGGGTAGCCTCTTGGCCTGTCGCGGGACGGCCTACGGGGCCTCGGGTGCCATCTTGGAGCGTCGGACAAGCGGACAGGCGAAAAGGCTAAAATCCTTCTCAGAGCCACGGACAATCCCTCCTGGGTGTTTGCAGTTCGCCTTGACCCTTGTTCGGCTCCTCTCGGAAGCTGTTTCGGAGCGTCTTGCGGGCGCCCTGTGGGCCTCTGGGAACTATCCGAGCGGCTGTCGCGGGAACCCGGGAGGCCTCCCAGGAACCTCTTCGATCAAAAACCGATTGTTTTCCGTCCGCACCCTTCATCTGAGGCCCCTCCTAGAGCCGTCTCGGGGCCCTGCGATGCAGCCGCGATCTCCACGCGAAAGTTGCAACTGCGACAGCGGCAGCAAGCGAACCTGAGCTGCGCGCGTGGGCGCGCAGTTTTTGCAGGCCCACGTGCACCGCGCAGCTCGCGGGGAGCTCGCTCACGCTAGAGCGGCCATCATCACCCAACAGACCCCCGACCAAATAAAAACGTTCGCCCCCAGCGTTTGGCGAACAAGTTCAGATGCTGGGCGCCGGCTTCGGCGGCGGCCCACGGCGGCCCTGCCCTTGGCGGGCCCGCCGACGGAGGCCGATCCAATGCCGGATAAGCCATGTCACCGCGGCGGCGTCAACCAGAAGCCAGATCAAGCGCAGCGGCGCATAGCGCATCGCGCACTGCGACTATCGCGCCCGTTCAACCATCAAAATTGCGCTCGGGAACACCACCCTGGTTTGAAACCAAGGTCCGCGCACATCATTGTGAACGTTCATGTGGGTAGAGGCGTCGGGCGACGCCAAACATCGCTTCGCGCGCGAAATCGTGCGCCACGCGAGCAACGCTCACGAACCGCCAAGCCACCTACGATGCGCAGCGAAGGTGCCAGCGAACACCTGCTTCCAGATGTCAGCCGCGTCGGGCCTTGAGCTAACTGCGACAGAGCCAAAAGAGCAGCGCGAAGTAGAAAATGGCGAGAGCGGCGGAAGCGACAACGCGCGGAACATACCAGAGAATTTGCGGCATTGAAGCCCGCGGACCCAGCGCGCGCGGCCAAATGGAATCGCACGCGCATGGCGCGACGGCCTCACGCGACAAAGGGCGGAACAACTGCCGCCGAAACCGAGCCGCGCGCCCTCCGAGGCGCCCGCGGCGCAAGGACTATGCGCCACGAGGAAGGCATTTGGCTAAGGCCCGAACGCCGTCGACATGGATGTCACACGCGGTCGCCGCCCAGAGGCGCAAACGCGCCCCCGGGCCGAATGGGCTTTGCCCCGGGGAGGGGCGAGGACGACGATAGCGACTGGTGGAATGAGGAAACGGAAGGAGGAGTTGCGGGGGGGGAGGGGCGGGGGGGCGGAGGGCGCCCCCCTCTCCCACGAATCCCCGACTTCGAAGCGGCCCTCGCGCTGGGCGGCGCCGCGCGAAGGGCCGCCGCCGCCCTCGGCAGCGCGCCGCTGCGAGGCGACATCGGGCCCTCGCCATCCCCCCCCCTCCCCCCCCCATCCCTCTACCCCTTCCTCCGCCTCCCCCCCACCGCCATCCGCGTCGCTCTCTTTGGCCCCATCGCGCCGCCGTGGCATGATCGTCATTCCGCCTGCCTCGCG
This sequence comes from Prorocentrum cordatum, assembly GCA_963575745.1. Classification (NCBI taxonomy): domain Eukaryota; class Dinophyceae; order Prorocentrales; family Prorocentraceae; genus Prorocentrum; species Prorocentrum cordatum. The sequence continues at coordinate 36,783 of CAUYUJ010000516.1, forward strand.
CCCCCCTCGCCCTCATCTCCCCTCGGAGGCCCTCGGCCCCCAACCCCCGCCCTTCGCGATCAGGCATGTTGCGCACGACATGCCGCGACGCCTTCTATGGAAGGAAGGCCGACAAACTGGCGAGCGATCCCCTCTCTGTCGATCGCCGCCCGCGGCAACGCTGAATCCTGGCACTGCGCGGCAGGCGCGCGCGCAGAATAGGCTCGCCTGCGCTCGCCGAGCCACTAGCCCCATGCTAAGTCACCCCAAACGCACGCCTCGCCCCTGGGCGCGCCACGCGCCGCCGCCGCCACCCCAGGTGCACGCCTCGACCTCGATCGCGGCTGGGGGCCCTGAGACTAGAGGTCGGCCGGGAACCGCTGAAACCCGCCGCAGCCCGAGGCGGCCTGGCGAAGCTCGGACAAAAAACGTCTAGCATCATGTCGACGCGCGCCTTGACCCTGAACGCGTCGCGCGCGTCGGAGCCGATGCCCCAGCGGATGACCGCGCAGCCCCCCTTCGAGTCGGCGATGGTGATTCACGGGAGGCCCGACGGAATGATGATCATCTGCTCCTTGTCGCGCACGGCGCAGACGCCCTCCGTCGCCGCGAGGTTGGGTGGGGTCGGCAGCCGCTGCCCTCATCAAGCAGTCGCGCTGGGCACTGGGGTCATCGCCCTGGGGGGAAGTCATCCTGGGGAATGCCGACGACGATCTCCGAGCCCTGGATGGGCAGCTTCCCCTCTATGACGCCGAACGGCGGGAAGTTCGCATCCATGAAACAAGGCTTCATGCCCATGAAATGCGGTCGGTGCACCTTGGCCCCGAAGTCCGAATCGAGCCTGCACGGAAGCTGGGTAAACCACATGCTGTCGAAGGCCTTCGCCAGCAAATTAGCGATGCGCTTGCCCTTCTTCCGATCGTCGGCGAAGTCCTGCGCGCCCCAGCTGTTCTGCTTCAAGTGGTGCTGCAATGCTTTCAAGGCCTGCTTCGTCGGCATGCACTTCGAGATCTCCGCGACCACGTCGATCTCTCCCCCGCGGACCGTCGCAACATTTGGAACGAACGTCGGGGGGGCCTGCCTTGGCCTCGTGCGCCGAGCCGACGCCCGTGTTCCCTATCGGGTTGGCCATGTTGACGTGCTCCGTGTACCCTGACAATATCTCCACTGGCGCCGCAGCCACGGCGCTGCGCTCAGCAGCAAGACGCCGGCGCCCGATCGCCTCCATGGAGCGCTCGACGGTTGCAGTCTGAACGTTCAAGGCCTTCGCGCCCCCCTGGAGGCCGACGCGAAAATCGCGCGTGCTGGAGCCCCGCGGCTGATCAAGTGCCGACGTGCTTTTAATGAAAATCAGACACGCTGCTGGGCAACGTGTCGTTATTACCATAGAAGCACGCAAGCGATAGATCCGGCGCCAAAGGAAAACCACCCGGCACCAATCAGCGGACCAGGTTCCGAGAGTCTGATTTTCAAGCCAGCCTTCTTGCGCTGCCGCGGCAGCTTAGTCACCGCGAAACTGGCCACGTTCAGCTGCGCAACCGTCGTGGCGGCCGCGCCCTGGGGCCGCGAGGACTCGATGCCACCCCTGCACTTGATGACCTGGGCCGTCGCCTTGTCGAGAAGCTCCTTCATCCTGTCTTCGAAGACCCTTCGGATGCCCTCCTGCCCATCGCCCTGCGGGCGGTTATCCCGCGCGGGGGTGGCAGGCACAATGGGCGCAAATTGCGCGCCCCGCATCCGCGAGACGTCGGGCCCTTACTTTCACCCTCTCTCTCCTTGCCATTGCCTTCTCCCCACTTTCGTTCCGGGCTGACTCGGCGCGACGGGGCGCTCCTACGCGGCGTCGTTCGGCGCCGAGAAGGCCAGCGCACGGGCCAGCGTGGCGCCGCGCGGAACTCCGAGGCGACATGCGCCGACGCATCGAGAAAAGCATTGGCGTGGAAAGTAAGGTCGGAGGCAAGGGCGCGAGCTCTCGCACGGCGGAAATTAGACGATGCAAACGCGAAAGCAATAGAATCACTGCGCGCCTGGCCAACCCCATAGAAACTCCAGCGCCCCCAGGAGAAGCAAGAGAAAGGGCACAATAAGGAACTCAAGGGCGACAGTAAGGTCCCCACCTCGCCGACAGGAGCACCTGGACAAAACGCACCCCTGCAAGTCGTAGGGGCACGCGGCGTCCGATCGACTTCGAGCGAATCGCTCGAGCCCCATCGGCGGCGCGCCGCCGCCGAGGGGGCCCGAACGACCCCCCCCCCCTCGCCACTTATGCATGAGATGACCCCCCGCCCAGGTGCGAAGGTCCGCGTCGCTGCTGGCGTATACGGCCGTCTCTGCGTTCCTCGCCTTCTCCTTGCAATAATCGAGGACCTTGCCCAAGTCGATGAACCCGGCCTCGACGCGGGCCCTGAATCTGATCTTGCCGATGGCAGCCCGCTGCGCGCCGCCACCGTCGGCGGCGGCCTCATCGCCGTCAGCGCCCCCGCCAGCAGCCTGAACGCCGCCAGCAGCCATCGCGCCCTCGTTCTCGAGGTGGGATCGGCGCGCGTCGATGCGCTGCTGGGTGGCCACCTGCTAGGATACAAGAAACTTCGAACCAGACGGAATGCGTGACACTCAGGACGCCATAAAAGACACGCATTCCGCCAAATTCGCTTTAACCAGTAAAAGCTGCCATTCCGAATGGGGCACTAAAAGGTAAATTAAACAAAGGGTTGCTGCACCGAGAGACCTATGTTCAGCAAGCAGGTTTGCTGCACTTAAGGACCCCTAAGTGCAGCAAAACACGCGTGCACTAAACCTTGCATCGCTTCACGATACACTGCCCACCTCACGACGGATCAAAGTCCCCACGATGTCGCGCATGGTCGGCTGCGCGGGCTGCTTGGACAAGCTCGCTGCCACCGCGGGAGCTTGTTCTCCGATGATGCCCTGAGTCTGGAGGCTGTGCGGAACCGACATAGATTGCGATGTCTCACCGAGTGCCACGTCGGCCTTCCCCTGCAACTCTGCCAGTGTCTCAGGATCGCGACCATTCGCCATGCGGCCTGTGCGAGCGATCTGCCTGCGCTCGCCGACGCGCCCCATCATCGCGCCCTCCCGGATGCCGCAGCACCACTCGCCTCGCCTGAAGATGCAAGCGGCCCGTGGATTCCTGAGCGCCTCGTTCCACTGGTTCACAATATGCTCATGGGTCTTGTGGGGCCTCAACCTGTCCAAGAGCATCCACCAGTGCACGTAGTGGTCAAGGTCGCGCCCCCTCGTGCCCACAGCTCTTGTAGTCCCCTCGGCGTGCTGTAGTTCGTCGGAAGATCGCTTCGCATTGCTCGGGGCCGCCTGCTGCTTCACGTACCATTAAACTAGATTGTCGTCGGGTTGGCCCTTCCACCAATTCCAATGCTGCGCGCTGGCGCGGCAGCGAGCGCTGATGGACACGCAGCTTGCGGTGTCGCGCTTGCACTCGCCCTCCTCGGTGGCAGACTTATCGGCCATGGGCTTCTGAAGCTCGCGCCCCCTGCGGATGAAGGTCTGGTTGGCGCCCCCCAGGCCAGCGGCCATAGTGCAAAGCTGCGCCAGGACCTGGAGGCAAGGGAGGTCGAGCTTCAGCAAAGAAGCCCCAACAACAACACAAACAACTTACCTGTAGAAAGAATGGGGCATCGCAAATGCGAGAAGCTCTGGGGGGGGGGCTCGCGCGGCGAAGCAGCGGCCGCGCGGAGACCGACTGGGGCGCTTCCAGCAAGAGGAGCGCCAACAGCAACCAACTGGTGCTCTCGAAGTTGCCTGGCGGCCGACGAGGCGCAGCCCTGTGAGAAGGGGCGCCCGGGTGCAGATGCAGGGGCCGCGGGCTGGCCACCGCAACCATTCCCTGGGTCAGATGAAACTGAAACCGCGGCAGAAGATGGCGGGACTCTAGCGATCTCAGCTCTGTCAGCACTCTCAGCTTGCATGAGTTCTGCAGCAAACCTCCCCTCGAGGACCGAGCGAGGCTCCTCCGCTGGAGACGGGGGGCCCTTGCCAGACGCAGGAGAAGCGAGGCGCCTTCGGGGGCTCGCGGCAGCGGCTGCAACCGCCATGCCCCCTCGACGTGCGAAGCAGATCGCCAACAAAATTTGGATGCACTGACGCTGGGGCCGAGGCGGCTGCATCCTCATCATATCCATCTCTTCCCTCCTACTCGCCCCCCCTCCTGCTCGTCGTCTCTCATGCTGCCCCCCCTGTCATGGCGCTGAGCCCCCCCTTCAAACCCCGAGCCCCCCCCGCGATGATATCTACCGGGTTGTCTGACGGGCCCGCGGGGCAGCAAACCCTGGCATCTCATCCCCCAGAGACTCCGAATTTCACCTGAGATCCCAGCAACGCAATGCTACGAAAGTCCCCAACATCTCAGAGTAGTTGGATACGCGACCGCAGCGAATCTCAAACATTAGAGCTTGCGCCTGACAAAAATCTCAAACCGAACCCGACTCCAAACTCTCAAATGAAACCGCGGGAGCCCCACGTGAGAATTGGATTGGGCCCGACGGGCCCTCGAGGCAGCCCGCGACAACCAAGGGTACCTACTCGGGCGACGAGGTAATCTGTCCAAGCAACATGGAGAGTCAGGCTGACCACCAGGGTCTGATAGCGAATCCACGCATCATCCAGGAAGAAGAGAAGCATAATGATGGGAGTCGCAAGCAAAGAGATTAATGGAGGCGAAGGAGAACAAAACAAGTTTCGGCTCGAACTCGCATACTCCACGGTAACAGAAAGGCGCACGCATATATAGTCTCTGACAGAGAGCGGGTGCGCACTGACGGCGCGCAAGAACAAGTAGCTGAGGGCGAAGGCGCCGATGTCGCCACTGCATTAAAAATTCGCAAACGTTGTCTGCTCCACTTCGTCATCAGCCGGCCAATGCTGTAAGTGTTCATGTCGAGGGATCCCTGTCATGCCGGGGCCGTGCAAGTGCCATAGCATGAGCGCCGTCGCAAGCCAATCTCTGTTGTGCGACACCTGACGTATCTCGCCGCATCCATGGGTGGGGCAGTTGCACCGGGCTCGACGACGCCCGTTCCTGCCTGCAAAGTTATCGAACCACGCCTTGGTCCTGTGGCCGTTGAGCGCCACCCAGCATCGCCCCCATTCAGTCCCCCACCAAGGAACATTGTGCTCGCGCTCCTGTCGAACAGCTGGTGCGATGATGCCGGCGAAAGCGCTGCCATCCCGTGGCGCCCTGGGGCGGCGCCGCGGTGGATTGCGGTCGCCCCTCTCCGCGCCGTGGTCGCTCGCCTCGCCGTCGGGGGCGCCCATGAGCAAAGCTTCGAAGACGTCCTCAGCGTCCTCCATTGACAATCGCTGCATCATCGCTCGGAGTTCTTTGGCGCTGAGGCGCAGCAAGCACGCGCAATGATTGCGCCCCCGTGCCGCTCGACCCCCCCCCCGCGCCCTTCGAGAAGATGGCCCCGCAACTGCGGGGCGCGCCGACGTGCGACAAAGGCCCGGGGAACTTCTCCACCTACTCGCGGGGGCCGCCTGGGCCCACGACAACCCCTGCTGCGCAGCGCGCCCAGCCGCCCTAGCGCAGCCGCGCCATGCGATGCAGCTTCGGCAACGACATGAGCGAACGACGGGGCAGCTCGCGCCGCCAAAGTGGAGGCGGGCGCGCCAGGTGCACGCGAGTGCTCTGGCGGATGCAGTCCAGGATCAGGCTGCAACGGGGTGCAAGGAGCACGTCGACGGCCTGCTGGGCCGCCCAGCAGTTCCCCAGCAAGCGCAACGCCTCGAAATCGCAACGATCGAGCGCTGTCGGGCCCGCGGACTGCGAGACGGCACCCGTGGCACACAAGTCATTCAACACACGCTTGCACCTCGCATGCGCCCCGCCAACTCCAAACGACACGACGCCACTGGAGGGGGCCGCTGCCGGAGGCCGCCCCGACTCAATCGGAGGGGGGGCACAACGGGAAAATCAGCAAACACGTTCTCCAACACGGTCACTGCGACCTCCCCCATGCATGGGGCCCACGCGCGCGTGGACCTCAGCACGTCGCCCACCCTCGACGCGATGGCAACACAATCCAATAACACCGAGTGGTCAAGGTTGTTTGGAGGAGGAAGCGGGGGGGAGGGGTGATGACATGGCGAGGTGTGGAAGGATAAGAACATTATACTTAAGAAGCGGCCTGGTGAGCATCGGGGTCCGAGACAACCACCTGTGCGCTCTCGTTGGTGTTGACGACGCCGCAGGGAAGGACGGCCGCGTTGGTCCTGGCGTTGAACACGCGCGCCTCTGCGCGCACGTTGACCACCTTGAAGAAGACGACGCCGACGGATTATGTGAATGCGACTGGAAATCGAAGTCGCCGACCTCGCCGCGCGCCACGCCGAGAATATGATTGGACTCCTTCGGATCTCCAAACTCAGCGACCTCCGCGTCTGGCGAAGTCATGACACCGCACAGCTCCATAGGGAGACTGTAGTACTCGTGCTGCCCGAAAAGACCCTTGCTGAACTGGACCGCATGCTTGATCTCAGATGACGGGCTCTGATACGAAATGGGCAACCTCACCTTCATGGAGTCAATTCCATCCTTCCAAATCCGCCAGCTGTCTTTCTGGGGGTCCATGGTCTGGTACTTTGAACCGATATCGAACATGTAGATGGCACGGAGCTTCTCTCGATCTGACATTCGCTCAAAGCTCGGAGGTTGTGTGCCTGTTCTGCAGAACGCAACCGAACAACTTGGGCTTCCTGTAGTTCTAGCGGCAAAGCGAATGGAAAGACCCTGGGGACTGCAGCATCGCAGTGTGCGTGGGCTCGCGCAGCCGAGCGCGCGCCGTCGGCGCGTGCACGGACGTCATTGCACGCCCCGAAGAGCTGACTCCAGCGCGCGTGCTCTCCACGCTCCGCTCCGCCAGCGGCGGCAGGGCGTGAGAAAGGATGGCGGTGTAAGTCATCGGATAATTGGCCAATCTGTATAAGCCACGCCCTCATCCTCCTGTTGTGGCCATGCTTGTACTGGCACTGCCAAAGGGTGCACTTTCTCCAAATGCTATGGTCGGCGCAGGTCCTGATGCCAGCGGGCCGGACCACCACCAACACCACCACAAACCACCACGCCACCACCACCACCACCTTCAACCCGCGACCACCACCACCAAACCATCACACCACCAAACCACCACAACCGCCGCCATCACCACCGCCACCACCACCACCACCACAACAGCTCACCACCACCACCACCACCAATACAACAACCCACCAGCACTACCACCACCATCACCACAATCTACCACACCACCACCACCACACTACCACCACTACTACCAGCAGCACAGCCCAGCACCACCACCACCACAACCACAACAAGCCACCTCACCACCACCACCACCGCCACTACCACCACCACCAGCACCCCCGCTGCCGCCGCCAGCCGCCGCCGACGGCGGCGCCGGCCCGAGGAGAGGGAGAGAGGAGAAGTAGGGGAAGGGGGGGTGGGGGAAAGGTTCGAACCCGCCCCCCTCCGTCACGGGAGAGGGGGGGGGGGGGGGCGGGGGGGGTCGAACCCCCCCCCCCCCTTCCAGGGGAAAGGGGGGGGGTCCGGTTCCAAACCCCAGCCCCCCCCTCCAAGCGACCACAGAACGCGCTCTTTCTCATGTCCCAAGGTGGAAGATGGCTCCAAAATGACCCGAGACATCCCAATATTAGGGACACACGCCATGACATAAACATACAAACTCTGAGTTCCGCGAAGATTTGTCGGATCGGCGCTGGGCCTCCGTGGCGGCGACTCCAGCGCCGCCACTGGCGTGCTCCGCGCGCCAAAGAGGGGATCCAGCGCCGATCCGAGAAATCAGGGAGGACCTACGAGTGTGTTATGAGTATGTCATTCCTTGTATCTCAAAAGATGGCCTCGATGATAGTGCATGATAGCCCAGGTTGGTTCCATATAGCCTCCCACATGCCACTCAGAGATCCGCCACCCCCTCCCCAGCGCAGACTGCGGGCCGAGCGCCAGCATGGCCTCGGCACACCTCGGGGGCGCGCGGACAGAGGTGCAAGGATCGCCGCTCTCTGGCGCTGCGCAGCGTAGCTGAGGAAGCACGGAGGAGAGCAGGGGGATAACGAGTGGAGGACAATTTCGAAAGGAGAAGGAGGAGGAAGAGGCGGCGAGGGGAGCAAGTGGTCATCGAGTGGGGAGCGGGAAGAGGAGAGCGAGAGAAGGAGGAGGGGGATGGTATTAACATTAAGCGCGTTGGGGGGGTGGGGGGTGGGGGGGGGCGAATCCGAAAGCCAGCAGTAGGAGGATATCACTCTGCCCTCAGCAGGGACTGCAGAGTCGCAGTGCCACCACCTGCTGCCGTCCGCACACTTCAGTCGATAGACCATCTCACTGATGTCCTGCGTACTCTGTCGATCATGACTCATGCTTATTTCCATCTACGTGTTTGGTATTTGCAGATGCTGCTCATCAGTCTTTCCTCTGAGAATCGGGGTAAGATGACAAAAGGAATTAAGATATCATGTTCACTCTGCTCAGGGAGAGCGGAGGCGGGATGAGACATTGATAAGACAGATATCCGTTAAGCTAAACCACTCTATCAGGACTAGGAAGGGAGGAGGAAGGCCGAGGACGGACGACGACGAATCGCCCGCGCGCCCCAGCGCGCTCCTTTTCTCTCCTGCCAGCCGAGGCCGGCTGGTTTGAGCAGTTATACAGCTGCATAAGCGCAGCATCAGTTCACGCGGACAGCTCATTGCATGCAAATTAAGTTAAGTTCTAATTGAGCATGAGGCGGAGAGGAGCATATTCACTCCCCCCGCGGCGGGCCGCGTAGAGCCCATCCAGCCACATCACCCCCGGCCTGTGCATTTGCACAACCACCGGAGCGAACCCGAAAAAAGCTTTTACGGCTCAACGGTGGCTGCCAGGGGGCCAAGGGCCGAAGAGGCTCGACGTTTCCCACCATGGTTATAAATAGTTTCTCCCCGCTGGACCGGCTTAGCCGACCAGTGGAGAGGTCCGCGCCCAGCACGCTTAGCGCGTGGGTAAAGTGTTTGGTGCGCGCATGCCGCGGGCGGAGTCACGCGGGCCGCGCTCCGTTGAGGTTCCCCCACGGATTCCGCGAACTCTCTCGCCTGGGCGGCGCCGGAGGCGGCGGGTTTGAAGTCGCCGATCCTCCCGTCTGTACGTCCATGCCACGAGGCGTGCGAGATCGCCCTCTCTCTCTCTGTCAGTATTTCCAACCTGTGCCGCCTCTCTCGGCGGGAGATGATGATCATGCTCCCACTTTGACAGCCAGGTCCAGCAAGGCAAATTGTACCATTCATCGTTAGTAAGCCACGTGATCCTGTTCCGATGGAAGTGATATCCAACAAGGATTCCATTCGCGTGGGTCGGGTAGGACTGGTCGGGGTCGCATGTGGAGCCGTGTCCTGCGGCGCTGCTGGCAGCATCCGAAGCGGCGCCTGCGGCAGCGTTCGCCGCCGCGGGCAGCACAAGGCCGGCGGCGTCATCGGCGGCCGCGGCAGAGGCATCGCCCATGGCTGCATCGCGCGCGCGTCGCAAATCCGACCGATCCCTCGTGTTGGGATCTTGTAAGTTAGCGTCTCTGGTCGGCGCGGCTGAGCCGGCGACAGAACGCGGGGAACCAGTAGACTCCTCAGACGCCTGAGCATCTGAGATGCCAGGTCGAAGAGGCGGCGTGCGAGACAAAGGTCTTGCCTTTGGTCCAGCAGGCACACGTAGCCCCACGATCTCGGCTTCGCCGTCGCGCTCAGGGTCTTTACCCCTGCCGCTCATGAATTGCAATATACTTCTGGCAGCAGTTGCTGCAGCGACACATTCTAGACCGCATGCAGTGCGGAAAGGACCATCTTCCTTGTCCTGAAGATCGGTACTGGGGTCAGGATACTTATCCTGTACCCAAGTTATGTTATGGCCTCTTGAATTATATCACCATGGTGACGGACGTCGTTCTGTACTTTCCTGCCCATCTTGTGGGCCCATGTTTCTATGATGTCGTCTGTCTCAACAGCTGCACGAATTCGACAATCCAAAGCATATGCGTCGGTTCGTTTCTGTGATTCGATTTGATCCGTGCTCATCATGTCGGGACGAATGATTCGCCCCGGGTAACTAATGAAATGGTCCTCCGATATGAAATAGCTGATTATATCACGAATACTTGCGAACATCCTTATGGGTCTAAGGCCCAGTTCCATGTTTTGTGTTGGTACTAACCAATTGTCATCCACTATTTTCTTGATGATCGCCGGGGTCGCATAGTCTGCCGTTCCAGTCAGGGCAACCCTGCCGGGTGTACTAGGGTTTATTCCCGTGTGTTAAATTATGTAATGAGCGGCAACTTCTCGAACATCATCCCCGAACAATCTTATTTTAATTAGACGGTCCTCATGATGAAAGTATACGTGTCCCTCAGGTGCATCAAGTGCGAGGATTCCGTCAGTTATCGACGCAGCCTTAGGCTCGCTGATCACTTTGAGGCCCAGATCCATTTGTGTCTGTTCACGCGCCCTCGCGGCTGAGCCGGAGGCATGTCGCAACGCGGGAACTATGAGACGATGGTCTCGACACATGCTGACCCGTCTTGCAACGGAGTGAGAACTGCGAGTCGGTCGCGCTCTAAAAGTGTTCTCCCAGGCGACCGGTAACCTCGCAGGAGGGTTGTCGTTGTTGGCGTTGTTTCCAGTACCTTCAGGAAGCACGCCGAACCAGGACATGTCAAAACTTATGGCATCATCTACTGTGGCAAGTGTAGGAACAAAGAGGTTTGCTCTCCTCATGTTGGCGAACCATTGTGCCCAGCCAATCCTAGGTGTGATCAAGTCATCTGGTTCATCAGGCCAGTAAAATGCTTGTAGTGCTGGGCAGGTTCTGGGGCGAGCGTGCTGATCAAAACCTGTCGCCCATAATTTTGGCCACCATTTGTTGATAGGCGGGGTTCGCCTGTGTGCATTTGTGGCCGAGTATTCTAGCCGCGATATGAAATCTCTTGACCAAAGGCCTTAAGTATTCAAAGAAAGGAGCATGTCGCGCCGGAGGCTGAGCCTCGGCGTTCTCTGGGATCCAAGCTGGAAAATTTCCCTGCTGGCTGTTGCCAAATATTGTGCCAGCAGCCGCCATTGTGGCAAAGCTGGTTTCCCATTGTCGCTCCTGCTGATTGTTGTTGGCGACATTCTTCGCAACGTTAGCAGAAGCTCTCCCTTGTCTCCTTATCCGCGCCTCCATGTATACGCGACGATCCCATGACAGAGATCCTTCGTCCTCCACCATTATCCAAATACCATGTGCCTCAAGGCATTGTGGGATAGTTTTGTACTTCCATGTCTGGGTCATGTAATCATGTGAGACCCTATATTTCTATCGGATTGGGCAATTACAGACGGGGCAGTTGGCGAAACCCGTCCTCACCCAGTGGTAACGGAAGCAAAGGAATCCCCCATCGTCATCCCATGGGGTAGATATACTTCGATCTTGAATCGAGGTATCCAATCTTGTTTCGTGGTCCCAATTAATAATTAGTCTCTCGTCTGTATTAACCCAGGCAATAATCGACGCGCTGTCGAAGATGACCTCGTGCGAAGATAATTCGCGGTCAAAGAGTACCGTCCAGCGCATCTGATTCATCTGCCTCACGAGTGAGACGGTTTTGTCGATGTCTGTGAACCTCGGTACCTCCCGGGACACCAATGTCCCGTCTGGGCATACTCTGTATGAGAAGCGGGTGAGTACTCTGCCAGTGAAAACAAGGATAATATCCCATTGTTCATGATGCCTGAGATTGGGGAGACATGGCCAGAGGTGGCGTATGTCTTCCACGTTCAAGGTGCCCACCTTTGGCGGCTCCCCATCCCGAGCCTGATTACCCATAGATGCTACAGTTCTTATGGTGGGCGCTTGCTCATATCTCCTTTGGCTTTGCCACGGAGGAAAATCCGAGGGGTCAGGCATAGTTGGGCAGTTGCGCGCCGGAAGTAAACGCAATAAATCGTAATCTGCGGCGCGACACAGCCCAAGAGTTGCCCTTTGGGAAGCAAACATTTCCACTCGTAGACTCCAAAAATGCCTGTAGGCTCGCAATATGCAAGAGAGATCCGCGACTCCTGACTTGGCCAGGGTCGCGCGGGACATACATTCTTTCAAACGAAGCGGTAAACGTTGAATGTCCCTGACATGCCCTATAGAATCTCGGCATGGGCATTTCACTTCCATTGATCTCTTGTAGAGATATTTTATTGTGTTTGCCCCACAGAGCGTGGATTCGTGTTCCAGCAATCTTGGGGCTGTCTTTGGGGGAAACCCCCAGAACATCAATTGCCCCCGCCAGCAACACAGCTAAGCTGTGCGCAGCCAAGGCGTACGATTGGAAAGTAAAACCGTCATCATATAACTTCTGCACCAGGTCCCAAAAATAGACCCAGCCTCCTGACGATCTAGCATAGTCCGAACAGTGCCTCGCGATGTATACAGCACATTTGCTTATTAGTTTGGCCAAATCATCCGCTCGGAAACTCAGGCCGCTCCAGGTGTCCGAACTGCCTAAGGCAGCCGGGTTTTCACCGTCATCTTATCCAACTATAAGTGGCCGCAAGCACGCGCAGGCGCCCGGAGAAAAACCATCTGGACAGTCATCGGAATGAAACTCGGCTCTCATATAATCCTTTGCATGCGCGAAAGATCCGTCGTCTTGGTTGAGACCCGCCAATATTGCAGATATTGGACCTTCCACAAATTCTGCCATGTACCGAAGCGTAATTCCCGTTTGCTTACGGATGGCTTCGACGTTGGGTGGTACAGGGCCCGTGATATGGGCGTCCTGGGGCATCTGCTTTAGAGGCCCAGGCGTAGCCTGAAGTATGCGATGGCGTTCCTCTGTTGTCACATACAATCGTTTCTCTTTAAATTCAGCAGCATGCCCCACCGTTACATATCGGTCCCCATCGCAAGGGTCCCTGTACTGCGGCCGTCCCTGCCTTTTATCTGGAGTAGGTGGAAGGCATAATCTCCGGAACATATTCGTAGATGCCGGTCCATGTGGAAAAGTTTCGTCATCCATTGACTCGAAGAAATTGAGAATCTTTCTCGCGCGGAAAGTTTGTGCAAGAGTCCTCCGATTCGTCGTCCATTTCTTGTACTTCCGGGTGGCCTGAGGCCTCCGGTGGCGACGGAGCTCGGCCTTTGGGAACATGTTTTGTCCCACCATCGTTGATGTGTGACGTTCCTTCGTCCGACGGTACTTGTGTCGGACTCGACTGCTCATTTTGCGCATCGCGGCGGTCCTCTTGGTCCGCTCCGGCTGAGCCGGACAAAGGGGCAGGAGGGGTAGGCGCTCTGACCATGCCCCCAGAATCTTCTGCCTTTCTACGTCTTGACCATCGAGGTCCGTCCGCTATCATCGGAGTTCGCACAAAGTTTCTGTCTTCCTGAAAAATTTGTTTGACGATAGCACGATAGCATTAGCAAAGTCATTCCACGCGGGGGAATATATGTTTAGCTGCTCCAGCTCGTCTGGTATACTTATATCGTAAATGTTTTTCGCTGCCTTGATGTGCGTTGCAGCAGCAACTCTGAACTTTTTCATCAGATCAGTGTTGTCCTGGGCGTCATCTGCTCTCGATTGTAGCCCTCGCAAGTGATAAAAGAAGTCTCTGTCATTTCTCAACACTGAACTGGATTTTGGGTATTCAAAATACAAACACGAGACATATTTAATTGTCATTATGATGGTAGTAAAATCATCATCTCCTTCCGAGTCACGTGAATGCAGAGATGAGTGACCCCCGTCCGACTGAGCCGCGGGGCCAACGTCGCGCATGTTCGGTACATCGTCGTTTCCATCTCTTTCAGGAACACCAGCATCGCCAGAGGCCGCCTTCGCCTTTGTAGGTGTAGCATGCGCGGACCGAGATCGTTCGCCCGCGGGACCGCCATCGCCGCGAGGCGGGTCGCCCCGGCGTCTGGTCCGACTGGGTGCCTGCTTGGAAGGTGCTTGCTTAGAGCGAAGCTCATTTGTCTGATGGCACCGTGTAACAGGCGAGGAGCCAGAAACGTCGGCCCCGGCGAATACATTCAATTCTGACGGAGGATCAGGAACGCTCGGCCTCCAAGGTCTGCTACCAACTGCACCTGAACCACTCGACTTAGCCGGTGGCTGCGCAGCCATAGAAGTAGCGGGGTCTCCATTATATCGAGGCATCCTCACTGGCGGTTGACCTAAGTTCTCCGACCTGGGATCGGTCCTCGGAGGAGGAGCCTTCTTGGAAGAAACCTCTTTCGCAGGCGGAGCATGCGCCTGCCTAGTAACATTCGGCCGTTGGCCCGGAGGACTCGATGGAGCACGAATCGCTGGCGGAGCCTCCTTGGCGGGAATTTCTTTCGGTCCACCAGGAGGAGGAGGAACAGGGGCCGACTGGCAGCCCTCGGGGGCGGCGCCTTGTAGGCCCTATCGGGCTTCGCAGGCGCCCTTCCAAGATCAAGGAAGTCCTGTTTACCCATCGAAAACGGAACGCCGGGCGGCTTTGCCGCCGGCAGCTCCTTTTCGCCCCCTTCAGCTGCCCTCTCTTTATCCTTTGCATTCTGCTCAACCAACTGAACTGATCTATCCGAAGCCCCATCCCTATGTATAGGGTGAATCTTAGTCAGTCTGACTCCTTTGTCTTGAAGCCACGGCCAAATATTATCATATTTTTCTTCGTCTGTTCCGCCTTCTCCCCTCAAATAGGGGCGCGCCCCTTTTTGCCATTCGAAAGAGGTCAAGCCGGGGCCCCAAGCCTTTTGAACATCTCGGACCTTGTTCGTGTGCTCAGTCCGTTCTGGGCCCCGGTATCTCTCAAACTCGAAGTCCACTCCAAGATTCCATCCTTTATCCCTGGCAACATGCAGCAAATGTGTCCATGCTTGTGCAACCCGCACGGCTGCTGCAGTCCAATGATAGAGTCGCAATTCGAATAAAACATCAGTCTCTGGATTACTCACGTACTGCGTCGGTGATCCTCTAATAGACTTGGTCGTCTGGGCATAGTGAACAAAATCGGCCGTGACCCAAATACCATCTCCAAAGATCTCCTCCGCAGTGGAGTAAGTGGTTTGAGTGCTGGGATTGTCAGTGCATGGGAATAAATACACCCCAACCACATGTGTTTTCACGCTTCCGCCGTATTGAGGATTTGAGGGAAGCAATTGATGCCCCTCCACAATAGCATGAAGTGTTGATACTGATGTACCATGCGACTGCTTTGTCCAGCTGGTGGATGGGTCTGAGACCTCCGCAAGCTTATCTTTTGTCAGGAAGAAAGGCAACGCTAATTCGACGCAGTGGGCTTCGCCCACTTTGTGGGATGTCAACCTCAAGTCTGCCCAATTCAAGCGGTCGGCCACGGTGGCATTCAGCGTTCGCACCGACCTGTCTGCTTTAATCCTGAAGAAACGAACCCAGTTCGGCACTAGATAGTTCTTTGTCATCGGTGGAACTCTCGTCGTTGGCTGGAGCATCTGGTGGGCAAGCCACACCGGGCTACTCGCATCTTTTTGGATCGTTGTCCGTTCTGAGCTGCGAGGGGGATCTCTGCCCTCAGCGACCTCAGCAGCTCGCCCCTCCTCGCCTGGGTATGCATTAAACGGCATCATGCCTCAGTGAAGATTGCCGCTGGCGACCGTGAGTGGGCAAAGGACATCATGACGAGTAACCTCACCCGTCTTTGCATCTTTTATCGGCAGATTCTTTATCTGCTGATACTCCTTATGGACCGGCCACAAACATTCTTCTTCTCCAGGGCATCCTTCTTTCGGTCTCCTTGGAAACTTGCTCTTTTGCCTCTTACTAATCAAAGACAGTTTACCCTCGGTGCAATTCTCGCGAATCGTCCTTTCAGCTGTTTCCCCGGAGGTTTCGATATCCTTGATATTGGTCGCAGGAGCCAACGGAGGGGCGCGTGGCGACTGAGCCGTCATTGCGCTAGAACCAGAGCCCGTTCCGGCTGAGCCGACGGGTTTGGCCTTGTCAGCTGCGGCAACAACGCCGGGCTGGCCGGTCAAAACTTTAGTAAACACAGGGGCCGCAATGCCACCTGGCGTTGCACTACTCGCCGCAACGGCTAAGCCGCTCGGTATCGCCGCCGGTGCTGCTTTGTGGAGTTCCTTGAGTACGGCACGCATTGGCTCATCATTCTGGACTCTCTCGGTCGCTGGTCTCTGGGTCTTCCCCCTCGGTGGCATTCCAGGACAGAAGACTTCTCCTCGGGGCGAAAAGTAAGCATCATCTTTCCATGGGAAGAAGTCCTCATAAACACATCACATTTTAAGGAAGTCTTTAAATTCGTCTGAATAGAACGAATATCTAGCACTGCCTCCAGTTCCGTTCGAAACGACAGGGAAGCGTTCGTCGGTCAGTCTTTCCTTAAATGGGAGCGCGCCTAGTATCGACCTGGGAATGTTACCTTCTGTGGGGGGCCAATCCTGCCGCCCCGACACACCCAAGCCTCTGGGCTCTATTCTTGGTGCCCCCGACCCCACGATTTCTCACCTAAAATCGACCCATGCCCCCCCCCCCCCTTCCCCACCTGGCCGCCATCTCGCCCCCACCTGGCCCCGACACCCCCGGGCCTCTGGGCTCTGTTCTTGGGACCTCCGACACCGCGATTTCTCGCCAAAAATCGACTTATACCCCCCTCTCCCCCCCCTGGCCGCAACCTCGCCCCCACCCGGCCCCGACGCCCCCAGGTCTCTGGGCTCTGTTCTTGACCCCCGACCACGCGATTTCTTGCCCGAAATCGACCCATACCCCCCACCTGGCCGCCACCTCGCCCCCACCTGGCCCCAACACCCCCAGGCCTCTCCCCCGCCTGGCCGCAGCCTCGCCCCCACCTGGCCCCGACACCCCCAGGCCTTCGGGCTCTGTTCTTGGGACTCCCGACCCCACGATTTCTCACCCAAAACCGACCCACGCCCTCCACCTGGCCGCCACCTCGCTCCCGCTTGGCCCCAACACCCCCAGGCCTCTGAGCTCTCTTCTAGCGACCCCCGACTCATACCCCCCACCTGGCCGCCACCTCGCCCCCACCTGGCCCCGACACCCCCAGGCCTCTGGGCTTTGTTCTTGGGACCCCCGACCCCACGATTTCTCGCCCAAAATCGACCCATACCCCCCACCTGGCCGCCACCTCGCCCCCACCTTGCCCCGACACCCCCAGGCCTCTGGGCTTTGTTCTTAGGACACCCGACCGCGCGATTTCTCGCCAAAATCGACCCATACCCCCCACCTGGCCGCCACCTCGCCCCCACCTGGCCCCGACACCCCCAGGCCTCTGTTCTTAGGACCCCCGACCCCACGATTTCTCGCCCAAAATCGACCCATACCCCCCCCACCTGGCCGCCACCTCGCCCCCACCTGGCCCCGACACCCCCAGGCCTCTGGGCTCTGTTCTTGGGACCCCCGACCCCGCGATTTCTCGCCAAAATCTACCCATACCCCCCACCTGGCCGCCACCTCGCCCCCACCTGGCCCCGACACCCCCAAGCCTCTGGGCTCTATTCTTGGGCCCCCCGACCCCCGATTTCTCCCGCCAAAATCGACCCCATACCCCCCCGCCTGGCCGCCATCTCGCCCCGCACCTGGCCCCGACCCCAGGCCTCTGGGCTCTGTTCTTGGGACCTCCGACCCCGCGATTTCTCCCCCAAAGAATCACCCATACCCCCCCCCCCCCCTGGCCGCCGCCTCGCCCCCCACCTGGCCACCGCGCCCCCAGGCCTCTGGGCTCTGTTCCTGGAGCCCCCGACCCCACGATTCCTCGCCCAAAATCAACGGATACCCCCCGCCATGCCCCCTACCTGGCCACGGCACCCCCAAGCCTCTGGGCTCTGTTCTTGACCCCCGACCCCGCGATTTCTTGCGCGAAATCGACCCATACCCCCCACCTGGCCGCCACCTCGCCCCCACCTGGCCCCGACGCCCCCAGGCCTCTGGGCTCTGTTCTTGGGACCCCCGGCTCTGCGATTTCTCGCCCCAAATCGACCCATACCTCCCCACCTGGCCGCCGCCTCGCCCCCACTTGGCCCCGACACCCCCAGGCCTCTGGGCTCTGTTCTTGGGACCCCCGGCCCCGCGATTTCTCGCCCAAAATCGGCGCATACCCCCCACCTGGCCGCCACCTCGCCCCCGCACGAGACCCCGACACCCCTCAGGCCTCTGGGCTCTGTTCCTGGGACCTCCCCGACCCTTCGATCCCTCGCCCAAAATCAACCCGACGCACCCACCTGGCCGCCACCTCGCCCCCACCTGGCCCCGACACCCCCACGCCTCTGGGCTCTGTTCTTCAGACCCCCGACCCCGCGATTTCTCGCCGCAAATCGACCCATGCCCCCTCCCCCCCCCTTCCCACCTGGCCGCCACCTCGCCCCCGCTTGGCCCCGACACCCACAAGCCTCTGGCTCTGTTCTTCTTGGGGCCCCCGACCCCATGATGTCTCGCCCAAAATCGACCCACACCCCCCACCTGGCCGCCACCTCGCCCCCACCTGGCTCCGACACCCCCGGGTCCTGGGCTCTCTTCTTGGGACCCCCGACCCCGCGATTTCTCCCCCAAATCGAAACCCCATGCCCCAACCTGGCCGCCACCTCGCCCCCACCTGGCCCCGACACCCCCAGGCCTCTGGGCTCTGTTCTTGGGACACCCGACCCCGCGATTTCGCGCCCCAAATCGACCCGCACCGCCGACCTGGCCGCCATCTCGCCCCCACCTGGCCCCGACACCCCCAGGCCTCTGGGCTCTGTTCTTGGGACCTCCGACCCCGCGACTTCTCGCCCAAATTCGACCCATACTCCCCCCCTGGCCGCCACCTCGCCCCCACCTGGCTCCGACACCCCCAAGCCTCTGGGCTCTGTTCTTGACCCCCGACCCCGCGATTTCTTGCCCGAAATCGACCCCCACACCCCCCACCTGGCCCCCACCTCGCCCCCACCTGGCCCCAACACCCCCAGGCCTCTGGGCTCTGTTCTTGGGACCCCCGACTTCGCGAGTTCTCGCCCAAAATCGACCCATACCTCCCCGCCTGGCCGCCACCTCGCCCCCACTTGGCCCCGACACCCCCTGGCCTCTGGGCTCTGTTATTGGGACCCCCGGCCCCGCGATTTCTCGCCCAAAATCGGCCCATGCCCCCCGCCTGGCCGCCACCTCGCTTCCACCCGGCCCCGACACCCCCAGGTCTCTGGGCTCTGTTCTTGGGACCCCCGACCCCGCGATTTCTCGCGCGCCTGAGGCGGCCCCGCCACAGACGGCGAGCCGCCGCCGTCAATGAAGTCCAGCAGGTCCATCCACCGCCGCGCCGCGAGCGAAATGGAGGCTGCGGAGTGAGCCCGCGCAGTGGGGCTCCAGCGACAGCAAGTCACAATGACAATGGTGGTGGTAGTAGCGGTGGTGGTGGTAGTACTGGTGGTGGTGGTAGTAGCGGTGGTAGTAGTAGGCGGTTGCGAAGTAGTAGTGGAAGAAGAAGAAGTAGTAGTAGTAGTCATAGTAGTAGTAGTAGTAGTAGTAGTAGTAGTAGCAGTAGCAGTAGTAGTAGTAGTAGTAGTAGTAGTAGTAGTAGTAGTAGTAGTACTAGTCGGAATAGTCGTAGTAGTAGTAGTAGTAGTAGTAGTAGTAGTAGTAGTAGTAGTAGTCGTAGTCGTAGTAGTAGTAGAAACCAGATGAGTAGTAGTAGTAGTAGTAGTAGTAGTAGTAGTAGTAGTAGTGGTAGTAGTAGTAGTAGTAGTGATAGTAGCAGTCGTAGTAAAAAGTAATAGTAGTAATAATAATAGCAGTAGTAGTAAGTAACAGTAACAATAGTAATACTAGAAGTAGACGTAATAGAAGTAGAAGTAGTACAACTCTGCCTGTCTTACTTCCTCTTTACCCCCCATTTCTTGGTTCCCCTTCCCCCCCCCCCCCCCCCCCCCTCCCTTTTTTACCCACCCTTTTTGCCCCGTCTCTTGCAACTCCCCCCTTTCTAACCCCCCTGTACGCCCCCCCTTCCCCCCCCCCCTTTAGGGCCCCCCTGCGTAAACCGCCCTTTATGTCCCACCCTTTTTCTTGCCCCCCCTTGCTTACCCCCCCCCTTCCCGTCCCCCCCCCCCCCCCCCCCCCCCCCCCCCCCCCCCTCCCCTTTAACACCCCTTCTTGTTCCCCCCCCTGCCCTTCCCCCACCGAAGAAAGGCTCTTCACCCCCAAAGTACAGAGACCCCCTGTTGGCCACCCTTTGGGGTGCGTCAAATGTGGGGTCTCGTCGCAAGGCCAGAACGTCGAGAGAGCGTGCAGACTGCCGTCGCTGGAAGCCGTCACGGTCTCGCACAACGCGTTGGTCTTATCTCCCGTTTGCCAATAAAATAACAACAGTGAGACACATGCTAGTCTCGATGCCGTCTGAAGCAACGTCTTCCTAGGTACCATCAATCGCTGGGTATGGTCGGTGCACGTGTTCACTGTCAACCATGCACCACGTCTAGATAAATCATCATCCGCGACCCTAGTGAAATTAATATCCTGTCTAATGTGGTCGATGCGTCCAGTCCGAATCAAATGTGCGATGCGCCAGAGGACCTCTGGAGTTCCTCGGGTGAGCGTCTGGCCGTCGAGCTCGTGACCCTAGGCACCACCAGGGGGTTCTCCAGCGGGCCTTCAGAGGCATGCGGGATCTCAATGTCGCCATCCTCGAATGCTTCCACACCGTCACAAGCTCGACCAGAAGCACGCGACACAAGACGCTTCGCATGTTCCGCAATCGTCCGAAGCTGTGCTCTGGCAGCGCGAACGGTGATGGCATCTATTAGGGCTGGGTTAGGTGGCTGGCATGCTGCAGGGGACTCGGCCACAAGAGAGGGAAGGGCTGCCACCACTGCGTCCTCGGGCTCGGCGAGAGCAGCGGCTGGCCGCTCGTCGTCTCCCTGCAGCCCGTCGCTAGACAAGGAAGCCTAAGCAGCCAACATCGCATCCACGTCTTGACTCGGGTCTGCCTCCGCAGCAACATGTCCGAGCGAATCTAGGTCAAACGGACTCACATCGATTGGCTCGAACAGGCTCTCATCATCGCTGGATTCGCCTTCAGCGGCGGCCAACCACTCAGCTACATTGAGGTTGGGATCGCTCAGTGCCAAAATTGCTGAGCCTGGATGATTCTGGAACACCCAAAGGGTGGTTGTATTATGCTGGATTCACTTGCGGCTTGATCATGATTGTTAGTTGTCTTGTCTCAGTTCATTTGCGTAGTTGGCAGGCCCAATGGGAACCCAGCAACACTTACTTATTGGCTCAAGCGATTGTGCTCTGCGTAATGAATCCTCTGCTTTGTTCTGGGGACCAGTGGGCGCTGGTTCCTCGCGGGATCTGCGTTGGCTGAAAGCCTGTGTTACGAGAACAAGACTGGCTGCTGCGTGGCTTGAGAGAACCCAAGCCTCAGAGATCCTAGAACGCTCTGCCCTCCCTCACCTCTCCTTGTTCTGCCTCCCTGTCTCCCCCATCTCCCCCTTTGATGCGGGCGCCCCGCTAGGGCTGAGCGGAAATCAGATCGATTTGTCGAGAGGCCCCCTGGGTGTTCAAAAAGTGTTTGAAAACTGCTTTTCCTCCCAATCAATGTGATGGGGCTCCTACGAAAGATAACTTCTCAAGTCAAAGAGAACTCCACAAGGGCCGGCGACCCGGCGGCGACCCGGCGACCCGGCGACCCCGCGACCCGGCGACCCCGCGACCTGGCGTCCAGCGACCCGGCGACGCGGCCTGGCGACCCGGCGACCCGGCGATCGACCCGGCGACCCGGCGACCCGGCGCCCCGGCGACCCGGCGACCCGGCGACCCGGCATCCCGGCGACCCGGCGACCCGGCGACCCGGCGACCCGGCGACCCGGCATCCCGGCGACCGGGCAACAACCCGGCGACGCGGCCTCCCGGCGACCCAGCGACCCGGCGACGCGGCCACACAGCAACCCAGCGACCCGGCGACCTGGCGACCCGGCAACCGGGCATCCCGGCAACCCAGCGACCCGGCGATCCGGCGATCCGGCGACCCATGCAGCGACCCGGCGACCCGGCGACCCGGCAACCCGGCGACCCTGCCTCCTGGCGACCCAGCGACCCGGCGACCCGCCGACCCGGCGACCCGGCGACCTGGCGACCCGGCATCCCGGCGACCCGGCGACCCGGCGATCCGGCGATCCGGCGATCCGGCGACCCGGCGACCCGGCGTCCGGGAGACCTGGCATCCCGGCGACCCGGCGACCCGGCGCCCCGGCGGCGCCCCGGCGACCGGGCGACCCGGCGACGCGGCGACGCGACGACCCGGCGAGCCGGCAACCCGGCGACCTGGCATCCTGGCGACCCGGCGACACGGGCAGGATTGGCATTCGAAGCGGGGCCTGTCTGCAACAGAGTGATCACCCCCCACCGTGTCTTCGTGAGCTTCTGGCACAATCTGCCGCAACTCCTCCATAATGAGAACGGCTGAGAAATGTCCGATCAGGAAACGCATCATGCCCGCGGTGGTGTCGGGCTTCTGCGCCTGGTCGTACACTTTTTCGACGTGCATCATGACCGCTCCGCGCAAATGCGGGTTTCGCACGAGACAGCGATTCTGGGTATTCCAAGAATGGTTCTTGTACATGTCATGATCGTGAGTTTGGTTGTGGTCGTCGATGCCGCCGCCTGGGCCGTTGTCGAAGGTCTGGGGTAGCCATGTTTTCCCCTCGTGTAGCGCAAGAAATGCGGCCCCCCCTTGCGCCTGCATGAAGTTCCCGAGGCCGATGAACGTCCCTTTGTTGAAGATGGTGTCTTTGGCATGTTCTTTTTTCGCCGGCTGCGGGTTGTTATCTGGGTCCTCTTTGCGTTTCTGTTCGGCCTCGTCGTAATTTGTCTTGGCTCGCCTCTCCCGTATCATGTCGAAGAAGGCCAGCACTTGCACGTCCAACCGCAGTGCGACCGACTTTCCATCCCCAGGTGGGCTATGCTGGATCATGAGCAGATTGCATTGTCGGGATAAGATTCCACCGTACTTGAACCGAACTGCCCCGAGAGATGTGGCCACCAGAATCATGACGTGGACGTGCACTCACGACGCGCGCAAAGAGGCCGCCTTGCCCAACGCCGAGGCCACAGCCCACATGAGCGGCGTTGCCCGCCGCACTGCCTGCTCGGGGAATGGGTTTTGGTTATCCATGATCCGGTATATAGTCCGAATCTCTCTTTTCGTCAACGCGGGGGCTTGTTGGCACGCATCAGCGCCGCGCCCTAAACGGCGGGCCTTCGGAGTCGCTGCAACGTAGACCCCACGGAAAGCCAAGCCGAACATCGCACTGAGCGCGAGCCGGTGCATGGTAGCTGTTGTCGTTCACACTGAAGTTTCTTGGGCGCGCGGCGCCGTGCAGCGCCTCCTGGGAGTTCCGCGACAGCTTGATACTGCTGCTGCTGTTGGGATCTTCGGTAATGGCGGCGATGCGCGCGCTTCTGTTTGCACTGCTAGTGGCGTCGACGCCGAGGCGGGCAGTGCTAGTTGCTTCTGTTTGCATTGCTAGTGGTGCAAGATCAGCGGAGTAAGCTATACGGTGTAGTCGATATTGCGTAGGCTAGGTGGCTAAGTATCGTGCGCTATGTGCGTGGCGTGAGCTATGCGATGCAAGCCATGTGGTGCAACCTATGCGATGTGGGCTGCGAGGTGTCAGCTATGCGTGCGATAACAGCGATGTTCATTCTATGTTTTTTGCTGCTCTCGACGCACCTGCAACTCTACAGTTCCAATCCGGAGCGCAACGCGCTCCCAAAGGGTCGAAGGTAAAGCCAGCTGGCATGCAAAAAAACTACGCAATGCAAGTGGCCACGCCGTGTCAGTGCGGGCTAGACGCCTACTTGCTAGCTGTCCCCGCATCCTGAGGTGCTCCACTCGTCTGGCGCTGCACGGGCCCCGCCTCGCAACGTCTGCGCCCGCGTGCCGCTTCTCGCTCAAGCCATTGGTTGTGGGCGTCAAAAAGGATCCACCAATGAATTTGGAAGTGCCCCCGCGTCATCTCCAGGCCATTCCGTGTCCTGCCGCTGATCCAAGAGTTCAATTGCTCACATGCCCCCGTGTTTTTCTTCTCCAACAGCTTGGCATTATCTAGCCTCAGGGGGTCCACATCTGGCATGTTGTTCAAGCGCCAAGCGTGGTTGCCCCGGTGGAACCTGTCCAACACCATCCGCACTTCCCCACGAAAGATTTCGCCCATGGTAGATACTTTGTCTCTTTCGCCCGGGCAAGTGACAGAAGCTCGCGCGCATTGTCGCATCCCAGGGCCGCAATGACGAAGCCCAGCTCGCGGCCATCCTGCCCGGTCGACGCCGGCGCCAGGGCGCTCTGCTCAGCCCGTGCCCCGCCCACCCCCGAAAAGAGATGCATCCGTGCATGCATTTCTTCATTCCTCCATCTCCCTTCCCTTTCCCCTCCCCTCGCCCTTCTCCCCCCCCGCCCCCCCCCCCTCCTTTCCTTCCTCTCCCCCCCTCCATTTCCGCCTCTCCATCCTCCTATTGCGCCCTTTCGCGACCCCATCGACCCTTCAATCCCTCCCTCCACGCTGGCCGAATTGGGGGGACTCGTGACGTGAGCAGAACCTCGGGCGTCGCCATCCGCCCTTGTGAAGCCGCAGCGCGAAGGCATGCAGCAGCTCGATGGACTCGCCCCGGAAGAGCTCCACCCAGTCCACCAGCATGCCGCGCGATGTGGCTGCTGTCACGACGCCTCCAGCGCAGCGTCTGACTTCGTTACTTCCGTGGAGTTTGTCGACGCCGCGCGCCTGGATAGCTTCCTCCTGCTTGCTGTCCAGAGCAAGCCATCCCTTGCAGCGGCTCCTCAATGAGCGGGCGCTGCCTGCGCTGCTGCCCACGTCGGCCGCCGCCGGCCGGTTCTTCGACCTGGCTGGAGCTGGCCGCTTCGGCGCCGCGGCCAAAGCCCCGCCAGCGCCCCCTCTTCCTGATCGGCGCGAAACGCCCGCAGCCTCGCCCCCGCGGCCTCTGCCCGCCTGGGCCGCCTTCTGGGCTGGCGCCCGAGAAGCAGAGCCGCGCCGAAATCTCTTTGTCCCACCCTGAGCGCTTGCGCCACTGCTCGCTGCGACCGAGCTGGGCGGCCCACAAGCCGGCGTCTGTTTCCTCAGCCAGCGCGCAAGTTGCCGGCTTCCTTTGATCCACGCCGGGCGCGACTTCCCGTTGCCGCGGCCGCCCCAGCTCCGAAGCAACGACTTCTCGAACTTCGCCAGCAAGTCCTCGTCCACCTCGGCTCGCGGCAAGTGCGCGTCGAAGGGGCGCCCCGGCAAATCGAGGTCGTAGCAGCTCATCACGCACCGCAGCGCGGAGACGCCGTCAGCGGCCGGCCCGGGAGGAGCGACGCCCAAGATCTCCTTCTGGGGTATCAAGTGCGCTTGTTCTATCTTTGACGGGCGGCAGAAATTGCAAAATAATTGCCTCGTGGGGGCGCGCCGTCGGCAGCCAATGTACAACTCCAACTCCAGGCCCTCCATGGGTTCATGGCCTTCCAAGCCGCCGCAGACGAATCGGCGGGCGCCGCGCTTGTCATCAAGCAGCGCCGCGAGCTCGTCAACGAATTTCGGACGCGTCCGCGCGTGCTCCGCGATGCGCGCCAGGTGCGCCCTTCGCGCGCATGCCGCAATATTCGCAAGGGCGCGCTCTATGCCGCTCTCCGTGCAAGACCACTCGCAATTCCCACCGTTGGCTCCTGCCAAACGAATTTCATTGTGCATGTGCCAGGCGTCCTCCAGACGCACGCGCGCGCGGTCTGTCTGTGTCGCGAAGTCGCCCAGGATGAGGTTCTGCTGCTCACGCCCTGCAGCTTGGCCCGCGCGTGGATGGCAGATGCGAACGTGCCGCCGCTGCGTTGCAAGTCATCAGTTATGAGCTGCAACAGCTGCAGGTCCAACGCGTGCCGCGCTTTCTCCCGGGCCACCGCAAAGCATGGCAAGGCCGCCTGCGCGGGCACGGCGGCGATGCCAGACATCTTGCCGAAGTTTGCGCGACCGTCGATGCCCGCATCCTTTCTGCACCTTCAATTGCCGACGAAGTAGCGCTTGCAGGATGGACAGTACCCCCAACGGAATCTACAACATTGGACCCCTGCGCCGGGAGTGTAGATTCGGAAACGAAAATCCTGCGAAGCAGAAGCCGCGCTCTTTTCTTCCCATTTGTTCCCAATGCGGCCTCTGGATCACCAAATCAATCTTTTCGCGTTTCGGGCATTGGCCGTGTGTGGACGAGAGAAGTGCAGTCTCCGACTCGGGGCGCAATTCCTGCATCTCCTTCAATGCTGGATGATTCAAGTCGCGCTCTCTGGCATTCCCAATTCCCACTTGCGATTGGAGCTTCCACAATACTTTCTTAATTACGTGATCTGCAGCCTCTAACTTCAGTCCTTTGCGCAGCAAAGATCACACAAAAGGCGGAGCCAATCGTTTGGCACGCATGATTGCGCGCGTGCCACGACCCCGCAGGCAGCTGCAGGCAACGGATGCATTAGTGTACTCAATGAAAAATGTGCCCCCGGCTCGCCAACCATCTTCGCCAGTCCCAGCTCCACGCTGCACAGGCGGCGACAGCGCAGCGAGCTCGCGCGGGCTCAACCTTGATTCGAAAATGGGCTCCTTAGGGGCGGGTGATTCTCATGGTGGCGGCGCGGGAAACGACGTTGGCCCTGGTGACAACGACGACGACGCACACGACAATGGAAATGATGATGGTTACGACGATGATGACGATGCTGGTCACGATGATGCTGCTCCTTATTGCTAGCATCGCGATGGTGATGATGATGATGGTGCCGACGATGGTTTTGGCTCTGGTTCTGGATTTGGGGTCTGACCTTCTTGTGCTTCTGCAAGCGGTACGGGTGCAATTCTGGCTGTTGGTCGGGCTTTTGCTTCTGGCTCTGGTTCTACCTGCGGCTCTGTTCCCAGATTTCAGTGCGGACCCCTCGCTGGCACTGCTTATGTCTTTTGTTCTGCCCATGGTATTGGTCCTGATTCGGGTTCGCGACTGGGTCGTGGTATTGGTTATGGTTATGTTGTTTCCCAACCATCCTGTGGTGTTGGGTCCTCGTTTTGAAGAGACAGCGCCCGCGTCCTCGCCCCTCTCCTCCCCCCCCCCTCCTCCCTCCTCCCACCATCATCATCACCGTCATCATCGTCATCGTCATCATCAACATCACCATGATATTCGGCGTCATCATCAGCATCACCCTCCGCATGCCTCTATTTCGGCACACCCCTCACACGGATCGTTGCCCCATAGGGAGCTCCACCGAAGGCCCCCAGTGGCAGGGTTCGCATGGCGCCCCCGCCCCATTTTGGCGCAACCCTCACACGGTTCGTGGCCCCATAGGGAGCTCCACCGAAGGCCCCAGTGGCAGGGTTCGCATGGCGGCCCCGCCCCATTTTGGCGCACCCCTCACACGGTTCGTAGGCCCCATAGGGATGGCTCGCACCGAAGGCCCCCGAAGGCCCCAGTGGCAGGGTTCGCATGGCGGCCCCGCCCCATTTTGGCGCACCCCTCACACGGTTCGTGGCCCCATAGGGAGCTCCACCGAAGGCCCCAGTGGCAGGGTTCGCATGGCGGCCCCGCCCATTTTGGCGCACCCCTCACACGGTTCGTGGCCCCATAGGGAGCTCCACCGAAGGCCCCAGTGGCAGGGTTCGCATGGCGGCCCCGCCTCATTTTGGCGCACCCCTCACACGGTTCGTGGCCCCATAGGGAGCTCCACCGAAGGCCCCAGTGGCAGGGTTCGCATGGCGGCCCCGCCCCATTTTGGCGCACCCCTCACACGGTTCGTGGCCCCATAGGGAGCTCCACCGAAGGCCCCAGTGGCAGGGTTCGCATGGCGGCCTTCGTGTCCCCATAGGGAGCTCCACCGAAGGCCCAGTGGCAGGGTTCGCATGGCGGCCCCGCCCCATTTTGGCGCACCCCTCACGCGGTCGTGACCCCATAGGGAGCTCCACCGAAGCCCAGTGGCAGGGTTCGCATGGCGGCCCCGCCCCATTTTGGCGCACCCCTCACACGGTTCGTGGCCCCACAGGGAGCTCCACCGAAGGCCCCAGTGGCAGGGTTCGCACGGCGGCCCCGCCCCATTTTGGCGCACCCCTCACACGGATCGTGGCCCCATAGGGAGCTCCGCCGAAGGCCCCAGCGGCAGGGTTCGCATGGCGGCCCCGCTTCATTTTCGCGCACCCCTCACACGGTTCGTGGCCCCATAGGGAGCTCCACCGAAGGCCCCAGCGGCAGGGTTCGCATGGCGGCCCCGCCCCGCATTGGCGCACCCCTCACACGGTTCGTGGCCCCGCAGGGACATAGGGAGCTCCACCGAAGGCCTCAGAGGCAGGGTTCGCATGGCGGCCCCGCCCCAGTGTGGCGCACCCCTCACACGTCTCGTGGCCGCATTGGGAATTCCTTTTGCTTCGTCCCACCTGCCCTGCGGTATTCACGTTTGCATATGGTTGGGTCCTTCGCCAGGATAATTCTTTGGTTCTGGCTCTGCTTCGGGCTCTGGCCCTAGCTCTGAATCTCGCTCTGGCTCTGGCTGTCGTCACCGTTCTCTGGTTATGCTTCTGGTTCTGGCTCTGGTACTGGTTCTGGTTATGGTTATGGCTCTGTTTCTGGTTCTGGCTCTGGTTCGTTCTGGTTCTGGCTCTCGTTCTAGTTCCGGCTCTGGCTCTTGTTCTGGTTCTGGTTATGGCTCTGGTTTTGGCCCTGGCTCTGGCCCTGGTCAAATCACCTCAAGTCAAAGCGGCTCGGGCCCCAGAGATCCGAGAATGTCTCGCGCAAAACAGGCTGGAACACTTCGAGAACCGCACGCTGGATCTAGGAATTGGGGGGATCTCTCCGGCGAAAGCGGCCAGAACATCTCAAGCCAAGGCGCCTCGGGGCCCTGGGTTACGAGGATGTTGCATGCGAAGCGGGCTGGAACATTTCGAGAACCGTATATTGGATGCCTTCGCGGCTGCCTCTCCGGCTGCCTTCTTGGCTGCCTTCTTGGCTCCTGGCTGCCTCTCCGGCGGCCTCTCCGGCTGCCTACTGGGCTACCTTTTTGGCTGCCTTCTTGGCTGCCTCCTCGGCTGCCTACTTGGCTGCCTTCTTGGCCGCCTTCTTGGCTGCCTTCTTGGCTGCCTTCTTGGGCGCCTTCTTGGCTGCCTTCCTGGCTGCCTTCTCGGCTGCCTACTTGGCTGAGTTCTGGCTGCCTTCTTGGCTGCCTCTCTGGGCGTTTTCCTGGCTGCCTGCGTGGCTTCTCTCTTGGCTGCCGTCTCGGGTGCCCCTGTAGCTGCCTACTCGGCCACTCGGCCAGCGGCCCCTGCCCCCCTCCCCTGACGGCGGCGGCAGCGCAGCGAGGCGACGATGACGATATTTTGCTTCGGCGCGGTCGGCGGAGCCGCGGCAGCCGGCGGGCAAGCCTGTCAGCGAGGCCCGCGTAGGGAGGTCGCAGGTGGACTCGCCGGTCTCCTCGTTGAAGAAGTAGACCCCCCCCGTCGTTCGGGACACGCGCGCAGACCGCCCCTCTGGGGGCGGGGGGGCGGGCCGACCCCTGGGGCCCCAGCAAGCAGCGTCGCAAGCCGCGCGGAGAGAGGCGTCCTGGAGCGCCGGCCCAGCCTCAGCGGCCCTCACGAACAGGGTAGACATGGCCTTCGCCACGGTCTCCGGCCCCCCTTTCACGTTGTCAGGGTGGCACTTCTTTGCGAGGTCCTGGAACGCGACCTTGACGTCCTTCTCCGAACGCCACGGTCGCAGCCCGAGCGCCCCGTAGAGCCCGAGGTTGTCCGCGCCGTTCGGGCTCGCCAGTCCGCTTCGCAGGGCCCCCGGCGCGCTTGCCCTCGTTCTCGCTTTCCTGCTTGCGTCGCTTCTGTTGGTCCCAATCAGCGCCGGCCCCCAGCTTCCCCCGCGAGTCCTTGGACCGACCGCCTCTCGCCCAATCGCTGCGCCAGCCGTCTCCTCCAGCCAGCCAGCGGCCCCGCGAGCGCCCGCGCCCCCCGCGCCCCCCCCGCTGGTCGTTCTCCGAAGCCTCCTCTCCTTTTCCGTTCCTCGGCCTTGTAGGTGTCCTCTGATTTCCTCTCCTCCTCAGCCTTCGCCCTCTTGGCCTCCTCGGCGCTTCTGGCCCCCTGCGTTTTCCTGTCCCCCGTAGCCTTGGCCTTCCAGTCCTCCTCAGTTTTTCTGGTCTCCTCTGCCTTCATGCCCTCAGCCTCTGCCTCCTTCGCCACCTCGGCTTTACTGCTCTCCTGAGCGTTCCTTTCCTGGGTAGTTTTCGCTTTCCGGCCCTCCACGGTTTTCCCGGTCTCCTCTGCCTTCCTGCCCTCCTTAGCCTCTGTCTTCTTGGCCGCCTCGGCTCTACTGGTCTCCTCTGGTTTCCTCCCCTCCGCAGCCTCTGTCTTTCTGGTCTCCTCGGCTGCGTTCGTTTCCTCAGCTTTCCTTTTGGGCCGTTTCGTTTGCAACCGAGGGTTCACGGGGAATTCCCGGAGGGATCTGGGAGTTCCCTCTGGGCACCTGCACCGTTGCCGGCGGTCTGCAGAGCAAACGCCGCGCCGCGTCATCGCTGCCGAGCCAATGCTAGCCGAGCCAACGCTACGGTAGGAGGACCAGGGAAGAATGTGAGAGGGGAGGGGAAGAAAAGGAAGAGAGAGCAGAAAAACGGAAACGAGGGAGGGAGGAGGATGAGGAATGACGGGGACGGCGACAGCTTGATCTGCCTCCAAGCCCCCGGACCTCTGGACCAGAGCATTCCCACCAAGGTTTCGAAGCGAATCCGATCGTGACGACGAGGAACCCTCCGAGGCCCAAAGAAAACGAAATACACAAACACCGAACGAAACACAGCAGCAATCTGGGCGGAGGTGGTTCGATCGGTTCCCCTTCCAACCTCCCTTTTCTTTCCTTCGGACTGGGGCTTGCCCCTCCCGCTATCCCACCTTGGGTCTGGACGATGGGGGCAGCGACCCATTGGAGCGTCCAAGACGTCCCAAGTAGCTCCAAGAGGGCCTGACAGCCCCCAAGTGCCCCCAAGAGAGTCCTAGAAAGGAAGATCCGCGAAAACCTGTATAATAGAATATTCGCCGTAATCGTCCTTGTCGCGATCGCCTGAAGCCCTATCCGCCTCTTTCTGGGAGTGCTTACCCCTTCCAACCTCCCCTTCTTCCCCTTTGGGGAGGTTGCGCCTCTCCCGCTGACCCCTCCCCCTGGGTTTGGACGGGAGGGGCGGCGATCCATTGGAGCGTCCAAGGTGGCCCAAGATGGCTCCAAGAAGGCCTCAGAGAGCCCAAGCTGGCCTCCAAGATGGCTCAGAATATGCCCAGACGGCTCAAGATAGCTTCCAAGAAACTCCAGGCGGCCCCGATGACCTCGCAAGACGAATCCAGGTGGTCATGGACCCCCAAGAAGACTCCCAAGAAACCCAATTTCTCCAAAACCTTGAATGCACTTGTGTGTGTGTGTGTGTGTGTGTGTGCGTGTGTGTGTTTTTGTGTCTCGCATTTTCCCTTCCGATGATCTTCCGAGGCCCCGAGGTGGCTTCCGAAAGCCCCAAGAGGAGCCCAAGAGGGCGCCAAAACGGCTCCGAAGAGGCTCCGAAGAGCGGCAGATTGGCAGAAACTTGTATGGATGATTCGTCGCCGTCGTCGTCCGTGTCGCTAATTGTCGCCTTCAACCCCATCCTGCTCCCCCTCAATGTTCTCCTCCTCCTCCTCGTCTTCCTTCTTCCGTCCAACCCTCGTATTTCGCCTGATCTCCCTACCCTCCTACTCCTCTTCCTCGTCTTGTTTCTCCTTATCATCCCCTTCCTGGTTTAAATCGTCATCATCATCATGACAACCACCATCAGCGTCGTCGTCGTCATCATCAGCATCATCATCAAATCACCATCACCATCACCATAACCATCACCATCACCATCATCAGGCCATCATCATCACCATCAGCATCGTCATCAACAAGCATCACCATCGTCAGCGACAGAGTCGACAGCGGCACTAGCATCACCATCATCACAATCGTCTTCATCATGGACACCTCGACCGGTGAATCAAGAGACCACGACGACCTGGCGACCTGGCGACCCGGCGACCCGGCGATTCGCGGCGACCCGGCCACCCGGCGACCCGCGGCGACCCGGCGACCCGGCGACCCGTCGACCCGGCGACCCGGCGTCCCGGCGACCCGCGACCCGGCGACCCGGCGACCCGGCCACCCGGCGACCCGGCGACCCGGCGACCCAGCGTTGCGGCGACCCAGCGACCCGGCGACCCGGCGTTCCAGCGACCCGGCGTCCCGGCGACCTGGCGACCCGGCGACCCAGCGACCCGGCGACCTGGCGACCCGGCCACCCGGCGACCCGGCGACCCGGCGACCCGGCAACATGGCGCC
This sequence comes from Prorocentrum cordatum, assembly GCA_963575745.1. NCBI lineage: Eukaryota > Dinophyceae > Prorocentrales > Prorocentraceae > Prorocentrum > Prorocentrum cordatum. Next base: position 69,155 of record CAUYUJ010000516.1, read on the forward strand.
CCGGCGTCCCGGCGACCCGGCGACCCGGCGACCAGGCGACCCGGCGACCCGGCGATCCGGCGATCCGGCGATCCCGTGATCCGATGACCCGGCGACCCGGCGACACGGCGACCCGGCGACCCGGCAACCCGGCGACCCGGCGATCCGGCGACCCGGCGATTCGCGGCCGCCGCCGCCGCCCTTGTCCAGATCGCCCTCTCTCAAGTCCAGAATTCGAAGGATGTCTGCAGCCTAGAGAACCCCAGCGGGGGTGTCCGATACCCCGACGTTGAGTGGGCCCGGAGGGGGGAAGTTCGCAAGTGGTCGCAACCCCGCCATGCGAAATCTGAATTTTTGAGAGAGCGTGATCCACCGCCGTTTATCAGATACGACGCCCCCCCCTGGGACTCCTCTTCCCCTGGGCTCCAGCCAAGCCGACCTTGAGCAACCTCGTAATTGAGTCGAAGGGAAGCCCCTTCCCTTTGATCCCTCCCCCGCCGGGAGGGGGGGGGGGGTAGCGACCCCCCCCCCGGGTCAGATACGACGCCCCCCCCTGGGACTCCTCTTCCCCTGGGCTCCAGCCAAGCCGACCTTGAGCAACCTCGTAATTGAGTCGAAGGGAAGCCCCTTCCCTTTGATCCCTCCCCCGCCGGGAGGGGGGGGGGGTAGCGACCCCCCCCCCGGGTCAGATACGACGCCCCCCCCTGGGACTCCTCTTCCCCTGGGCTCCAGCCAAGCCGACCTTGAGCAACCTCGTAATTGAGTCGAAGGGAAGCCCCTTCCCTTTGATCCCTCCCCCGCCGGGAGGGGGGGGGGGTAGCGAGCGACCCCCCCCCCCGGGTCAGATACGACGCCCCCCCCTGGGACTCCCTTCCCCTGGGCTCCAGCCAAGCCGACCTTGAGCAACCTCGTAATTGAGTCGAAGGGAAGCCCCTTCCCTTTGATCAGATACGACGCCCCCCTGGGACTCCTCTTCGGGCTCCAGCCAAGCCGACCTTGAGCAACCTCGTAATTGAGTCGAAGGGAAGCCCCTTCCCTTTGATCCCTCCCCCGCCGGGGGGTAGCGGGGGGGGCGACCCCCCCCCGGGGATACGACGCCCCCCCCCGTACCGACCTTGAGCAACGTCGTAATTGAGTCGAAGGGAAGCCCCTTCCCTTTCCCTTCCCCGACGGGGGGGGGAGAGGGGGTCCCGGGGGGGGTACCGGGGGAGTCCCAGGGAAGTCCCGGGTCAGATACGACACCTCCCTCCCCCACCTTCTCGTCCTTCTCCCCGTTCCCCAAAACCATCCCACAGCCCGTGCCTCTTGCTGCGCATTGCGCACAGGGTCGGCGGCACCGGCCGTCAGGCCTTCGCAATCGGAATTTTTGAGAGAGCGTGATCCACCGCCGTTTATCTGTCGAAAATTCCCCCCTCCACGTCCTCCCCCCTCTCCGAAAATCACACCCCCTGCTCCCCCCCCTTCCCCCCCCCCCCTACCTCCCCCCTCCTCCCCCTCCGGAAAACAAGGGGGCGTCACTACCGATTCGACCCCCCCCCTCCAGAAAACCGAAGGGGGTCACTACCGGTTCGAATGCCCCCCCCCACTCGCCTCCGGCAAACGACTCCCGGGCCCACCGCCCTCACCACTGTCTCCACCACTGTCCCACTGTCCCCACTGTTCCCACCACTGTCCCCACCACGGTCCCCACCGCTGTCCCACCGCTGTCCCACTCTCCCCACTGTCCCCACCACTGTCCCACTGTCCCCACTGTCCCCACCCACTGTCATACTGAGCTGTTCCACGGGTCCCACCACTGTCCCACTGTCCCCACCACTGTCCCCACTGTACCACTGTCCCATTGTCCCACCACCGCCCTCACCACTGTCCCCCCCCTTCCACCACCGTCCCCACCACTGTCCCACTGTCCTCACTGTCCCCACCACTGCCCCACTATCCCCACACCACTGTCCCCACCACCACCGTCCCCACCACTGTCCCACTGTCCCCACCACTGTCCCACTGTCCCCACTGTTCCCACCACAGTCCCCACTGTCCCCACCAGTGCCCCCCCACGGTCCCACTCTCCCCACTTTCCCCACCACTGTCCCCACCACGGTCCCACTCTCCCAATTGTCCCCACTGTCCCCACCTCTGTCCCACTGTCCCCATCACTGTCCAACTGTCCCCACTGTCCCCGCCGCTGTCCCACTGTGCTGTCTCACTGTCCCCACTGTCCCCACCACTGTCCCACTGTCCCCACCACTGTCCAACTGTCCCCACTGTCCCCACCGCTGTCCCACTGTGCTGTCCCACTGTCCCCACTGTCCCCACCACTGTCCCACTGTCCCCACTGTCTCCACAACTCTCCCCACTGTACCACTGTCCCGTTGTCCCACCACCGTCCTCACCAGCGCCCTCATCACTGTTCCCGCCAGAAATGCCCGTCCCCACCACTGTCCCACTGTCCCCACCAGTGTCCCACTGTCCCCTCACCACTGTCCCCTGTCCCCACCTGTCCCCACTGTCCCCACCACTGTCCCACTGCCCCCACCATTGTCCCACTGTCCCGAGGAGCGGGAGTCTTTTGCCGGCGGCGAGGAGGGGGGGGGTCGAACCGGTAGTGACCCCCCCCCACCTTTTCCTGATGGACAGGGGGGGGGGTCGAACCGGTAGTGACCCCCCCTGGTTTTCGAGGGGGGCATGGGTTGGAAACCCCCAGTGACCCCCCCTCGGTTTTCTGCCAGCAGCGGCAGAACACGCCTTTTCTGATTTTTCAATGCGGGGCCCCCGGGAGTCACAAATCGTTTCCCCAAGGCTGGATTTCCATCCCGAGCCGTGTGTCGGCGGTCCCGGGGCCCAGCCTGGGCCCCTGGAGGCCGAAAACGGCCAGACACCATCCGTTGAGTTCTCATGACGCGAGCATGTCTGGGGGGACAGCAGCGTGCGGGGGGGGGCATCCTGACGTCAAAGTCGTTGCCCTGGAGGCCCGGCTCCTGAGCAATGTCGCCGGTCGGCTGGTCGTCCTGCCAGCGCATGGCCTGAACAGGGGGAGCCTAGGAATGTACCCCACACGGCTGCAGCTCACTCTGCTCTTGGGCAATGCTTCATGAAAGAGGGGGGGGGGCTATAGACGGGGGGGCCGAAGAAACGTGCACCTTTCCTGCCCCTTTCGTGCCCCTAAGGTGCACCTTCGTCACCCCCCCATGTATAGCACCCAATGCTTCTCTGCCAATGCCTGATGCTCCTCTTCCCAGTGACGTCCGGCGGCTCGGCCAGTCTTGTGCAAATTCGGGGCCAACCAAGGCTGGCGTTGGGTGGCCATCCTAACCCGACTCAGCATGGAAATGAGGTCCCCAAGAAGGGGTCGAGAGCTCTGGGGGCCACGTACTTAATTCAACACACCTAAATCTGTAATGGGGATATCTAGCTGCGCAGCGTGGCGTCTAGATGCCCAGCTACGTACTGCTGCGTACTTTTACGGGCAACTATAAGACAGACGACCGCGGCGATGACGCATTGCCGCACGGCGTCTGCGCTGTCACGAGATCGTGAAGAGAGGGCGAGGACGGGGGAAGGGGAGGGGGCTACGCGAAATACGACGGACAGAGGACAGGTGGCGCGGGGGTAGGCAGGGAAGGGGGGCAGGACAAGAAGGAGGATGGAGGAGCAGGAAGAGAGCCGACAGCGTTTCGAGATGCACTGGGGCCCCTGGATTTCTCCCAAGGCGTTCCTCTGACAATCTGAGTGCGCCAGGCAACCATTCCTTTAACCGCCCAGGCATTTCACGAGGTCTCGACCCTCCATCCTCGATCCTCGATCATCAATCCTCGAACCTGGATCATCGATCATCGAGTCTGGATCCTCCAACTCGATAATCCCTCAGGGCACCGCTCCGCTGGCAGAACCCCGCAGAATCCCACAAACGGAACCGTTGGGAAATATCAGCCAGCGCTGACTCCAAATAGATAGGTGGACGGTAGAAGAGCGAGAGAAGGTGAAGACGAGGAAGAGAGGACGTGAGGAGAGGAAGCCAAGCACGAACTGGCAAGCAACAAGAAGCGAGCAGCCATGCAGTACGGAGAACCATAGGAGTAAGCTTGGGCAAATTAGGGGCAGGGGGGTGGGGCGTGGAAAATGGTGATGACGAGGTGGAACATGGTGACGATAATCGCTGACGATGGTGATTGAGATGGTGAAGGCATTGATGGCCATACCGCGGGCGCCTTTTTGTGTAGGATCTCGGTCTTGCGGGTCTCGCCCTATCGCCCTGTCTCTCAGGTGCGCAACGTCGGTGCGCCGAAATATGTCGGACAACGGTGGCAACGGTGGGAACTTAATATTTCGTCTGCGCGTCCCACCGGCGCCGTGTCATAATCGGCGTGTCCGCGCGACATGTTTGGCACGGGCGCGGCATGCAATCCAGACTACTGAGACCGAGCATTTGGAAATTGGAAGTCGCACGTTCAGGGCAACGCTGTTCTGGCGGCGTGTCCGCGCGGCAGGTGACAAGCGCGTCTGCGCGCTGTCTCGCCATAGTCGGCGTGTCCACGCGACATGTTTGGCACTGACGCGGTATGCTATCCGGACTGCCGAGCCCGAGTGCTCAGAAAGTGGAGGTCGCACGTGTAGGGCAAAATTGTTGTGCCGGCGCGTCCGCGCGTCAAGTTTCAGGTAGCCGTGTTAGTTACCAGCGGGACTGTCGAGCGTCCGCATTTTCAGAAGAGGACACTCAGCTTCGGTTGGGTTCCGTCCGAGCACCCTGCAGGGTTTTCCCTTCAACGGTTTCCTGTCAGGCGTCCATGTGTTTTGAGCTTTGGTGCCATCCTGGTCGTTGTGCGTTTTCACGAATGCGTCCGCGAGCGTCATCTCCACGTCCATGGCGCGCGAGAGCGCCAAAGCTTCGTCCGCCGTGACTTGTTCGATTGCGTCTGCATGCAAGTCCGTGGGCGCCGCCCTGTTGACGAGTGCGAACGCGTAAATTGGTCTGCCGTGTTTGTGGCGCGATAAGAAAGGCCGCACTGTTCGCTTCATTGCAGAGGATTTTCACGGTGATCTTCTTCTCCGGATTCTGTAGCTCGCCATTGGCATTGGCATTGGCATTGGCATGGGCCTTGCACGACACGAGCCAGAGGGTATGACTACGCTTGGCACTTAAAGCAACAAGGACCTGCGGACGAATGTCCCCGACCCAGGCCGAGCTGCGAGAACGAGCCTGCAGCGGCGAGGCGCTGCCCGGCGAACGCCGTCGCGGGACAGAGGGAGGGGGGGGGTCTATTTGAACTATTTGACTAAGCGCTGGTCATGTGCGGGGACAGGAGGGCTATCCAAGACCTCGCCGCGCCAGAACAACCGTGATCTGAGCAGGCACGCCCTCTCGTCTAGGATACAAGCCCTTGGGAATACGTGCGAGATTATCTCTCCCCTTGCGAACAATCAAGTCGCAAGGGGCTTCTAAGTGTCGACCGTCCAGGGTGGCATATCTACCACAGAAAACACAAAAGGTAAAACAAAACTTGTCCCACATCTGTGGGCTGCGGGAATGGTGGGCGAATTTGCCAGCGGCCACCGCTGCCCCCTGGGCCGACAACTTCAGACGGGAGGTGGCGTTTGCACGGTGAACCCGCCACTTTCAGAATTGTGGACTCTGGGGCCAAAATCCAACAAAACTCGCATCTGAACTTACTGCCTACCTGGACAAAACTGTGGACAGAAGCAGCTAGAGCACGAGAGACGGCGGATGGGGGGGGGGCCTGCGCTCCTTGGGCAGCCTCTCGCCGCTCCAATGGTCCGCCTCGGCGGCCAGCTCGAGCGCTTTCTGAGCCCTAGCTCGAACTAGCACTCCAGTGGCGCCCCGCCGATCAGCGTCAACAGGCTCGACGCGACACGATTCGCACCCCTCGCCCGCCCCGCTCCTTCATCCGCCTGGGAATCTCCCTGAATTAGACAACGGGTCTAAATCGTTCTCTGCCGACTCGGTGTGAGACGGGATCCACTTGATGGAAACCTCATCTGGCGATCGGTCTCCGAGGGCGACTCTTATGCGACTCCATAAATCCTGATTGGAGCCGCCCCTGGATCGATATCTGCCAGATACCCATGCCCGCAGCAACGGTTGATGATCAGGGGCAAGAATGGAAGCCTGAACCGACTCCAGTGCAAGAGCGAAGGCTGTCAACTCGGCCCTCGGAAGCGTTCGCCTACGCCCTCCTAGGACAGATCGAGCACCCGCAGCCAGACTCCCCCCCCCTTCTTGGTCACTATTCGGCAAGATCGCGGCGAAACCGCACCGCCCTCTGCGCGCGTCAGAACTAAACTTGCCTCCAGAGCCGTCACCGAACAAAACAACCCGCCCGTGCACGGACCCGCAGCCAGACTCCAACCCCCTTCTTGGTCACTATTCGGCGCGATCGCGGCGAAACCGCGCCGCCTTCTGCGCGCGTCAGAACTAAACTTGCCTCCAGAGCCGTCACCGAACAAAACAACCCGCCCGTGCACGGGATGAGGTTCGAGAGCTCCGAAGTCGTCGGGGCCGCAGTGCGCAACCTGCTCGACAGGATAGCGGCAGGCCTCAGGGGGGCGGGCCCCAGTGCAGGGAGGTATACCTCTCAACCAAAAACACAGGACACAACTGGAACTGAGCCTGGGCCTGGGTGAGCAAACTGTTGGACTTGTCAAACCCTTCGCCAACATTCTTGCAGCACGTCCAGGCGCGATGGACTAGGGTCCCCTCTTCCAACTCGCACCTAGGACGCAACTGAAAGGCCACGCGGCCGCTGTCAGCCATCCTGACCCGCGGCCACTGATCCCCAGAAATCGCAGCATTGTGAAAACCTAGACTTTCAAACTCTTGGTTTTTCTCAAGCCGTTTGGCCTCCAGACGAGCACAGTGCAAGTCTCCACCCCCCAGCCCCAAGCCCCCTCCTTCGAAGTGCTCAGAAGCCTGGCGCCATGACTTGCTGTGGATGTCATCCATCAGCTCATCTAGGAGATCAGTGAAATCGGCATCGTGAGCCTCTGCCTCGAAACCTGGGTCCGAAGCCATGGGAAGCTGCCAAGTCCCTCCGCCATGATCAGTCGGCCTCGTCCACGACTGCGCCAGCCGAGGATACCAACCTGCATTCTGAGCTAACGCTATGGCCGTACTGACAGGACCTTTGACACGGGCCCACCTGGTCTTAGCTTCAAGCAGACGGGGACGGAGAAACGACCGCGCGCGAATCGCCCGAGGGTGAAGGGAAGGGGTCGATCGCCACGCCATCAACCACTCGAAGACCAGTTGTCGCCTCAATTCTAAAGCAGGCTCCTTCCTCCCCATATGTAGCGACAACATAAAAGCGAGACCCCCCCGCCCCCTTGTCCGCAATGGACTGCGCCGCTCGGCGCCGGAGCTCTGCGATAACAGGGGGAGGGAGGGGGGGCGCTGCACCGGTGGCCATGCGAGGCCTGGGGAAGGGCCCCTGTGTTCCATAAAGTATTAGACATTCTACTCAACGTGGCTGTCCTGCGCAGCTTCCTGATACGACCAAGCCTATGAGTCTCCTTCTCAAATCGCTCTTTGGATTTAGCCAGCCTGCGCGCCTTACCCTGGGTGGTATCAACCCCGAGGTCAACGGCGGCTTTGACCACCTGGCAAGGCACCTCAAGACCGAAAAGGAACTGGCCGATCTCTTTAGCTAAGCCCTTGCGAGTACACAACAAACACGTTTTGTCAGAAATCACGAGCCTATGCGCCCTCAGCCCGTGGACCAAGGCCTCCGAAACCTGAGAAAATGCAGGTTTGACAAAACTGTGATGCCCCTCGCGCCGAGCAGCTGCATCATCTATAAACGACCATAACTGCACACTGCCACCGAGCTTCACAATATGGGCTTTGTGCAGAACAGGGAACATAAACACCTTAGCTACTGGAACACCGAGATGCGATCCAGCAACACTTGGGCGAGTCGGCCACAAAGGCTCGCTCACTCCACCTGGCCCTTTGGGCAACCTAGGTTCCAAGTAAATCTGCGTCCCTAGAATGATCACAATGGCTGGGAAACCCAGCTGCTCTGCAATCTAGATCAACCAAACCAGACTCAGGGAACCATCAAGTTTTTCCATGTCAAGAAGGAGCGCAGCAATCTGAGCGCCCAGGAGAAACTCGGTTTCACCCAGAAGACATCTCAACGGCGCCGCCCTTAAAACAGGGCTACCTCGGACCGCGGCACCCCAGAAAGATGCCAGGGATTCAGACCTGAGCTTGCCCCAGGGCTTCACGACGTTAGAGATGAGACCAATGGCGCGGCCACCGCCTTTGGGCTTCGTCAGAAGCGCGCTCAAGGTGACGAACAGCTGACCAGGCCAAACTCAAAGACTCTCAATCTAGTTAAACAAAAGCGTGAGATCTTACACACCTGCAGGCAGCAGCCTCTGAATATCGCGAGCAGGGAGAGCATCGATCCCTGGGGCTCCTTGGGGAGCAGAACGCGGCAAGAGCGACGACGCAACCTCGACCGACAGAGGAGGGAAGGGGGTCACCAGAAGCTCTCCGAAGGGCTCTGCCGACGGAGGCCTGAAGGTCCCCAACCTTGTCGACGGGATCAGTCCAAGCACGCCCCTCGGAACAGCTTTGACATGAGCGCGGATGCGGCCAGGCTTGGCCGTCCACGGGTCCTGGGCCCACGTTTCAAAACCCTCGCGGCCCTCGGCCATGGCCATGCAAGAAGCCCTACCGTGAAACATATGAGCCCGCTGTCTTAAATCAGGCCAGTCAGAATCAGGGATCAGATCAACATTTGCCAGCAACTCCAGAAGCTCACGTACCTCAGACTCAAGCGCCCCGAGCTTCGAGGACTCAGGATCCAAGGCCTCGCCACAAACCTTGAAGAGAAGCTGCTGGCACTGATGCTGCTGGTCGGCATCGTTGCCGTTCTCCCTTTAAACAGAAAACCGAAACCAGAGCGTGGTCAGGTTGCCCCACCACTAAGCTTCTCCACGTTTCACGTGAGCGCGTCCTGGACTGGATCTAGAGCTTTCTCGACCGTCGAAATCCATCTGCTCCACAGACCGTTGACAACAAACGCGTCATGTTCCCGAGCCCTGTGCAATAAGTGCATCTGCTCAAATGCGCGCGAGAAGGCGTGCTCCTCCTTCGCCGTCTCCCACTGCAGCTCGGAAATGTAGTAGATCGCCGACGAGGGGTCCTCGGTCTCCTGGTCCACAGGTGGATTGGCCTCGCGAAAAGCTCGACGAAGGTCCTCAGGAACCCTCTCGCGGCGTTGATTACGGATAACCTTCTTGCGCCGTGCAGACTTTGACGCAAGATCAAAACGAATCTTCGGCCGAACAACATGGGGCAAAACTTTCGACACTCGAACTTTGTGATGCCATACATCAGCCCCCGCAGCTTGAACCGTTAACTCCAACCCACAGTGTGTCTTCCACGGCACCTGAAGCCCTGGCTCCGGCCTCGCAGTCCACTGCTGCCCTCGGAAATCAGCGCATAGTCAACGAGCGTCCCTGGGCACTGATCACAAGTAACCTTGCACGGTGGCAATAGGAAAGCAGCCTCCAGAAGGTCTGGGTGCCCAGTCTTGACTAACTCCTCAGGCTTGTGATTCCAATCCGCCATGATGACCCATGGATCTGAGAGGCTGCGCACAGACCCCAACAACGAACGAAGAGTATCCGTCTTAGGTCCATGGACTCCATGCTTGAGCCATAAATACAACGATATCAAGACCAGGTTCCTGCCAGAGAGATGCCGAACAACCGCCGAGCAACCGACCACAGAGGACCTACTTCCTTGGTTACCGAGAACAATGTGCGCGAATGACGTAGCAGCAATCTGAGAACGAACCAGGATAGCTTCGCCTCCAGGGCTTCTTCCAATCGAACGGCCCGGTGGTCTGGCTGGAGCGATGACCATGCGCCACTTGTCCTTACTCAACTGTCGACGAACTTCTTCATCACGTCCAGGAAGCAAGTTCACCTCGCAAAACATCCCGCGACACAGCAAACCGATGAGCTTGTGGGCCCCACTCCGTGATGTTCGCGAACAAAACCGACGAGACCGACTGCGCCTTGCACTGCCGCCTTGAACTGGTGGGAGCGACCTTTGACGAAGCAGACCAAGGCACCGCGGTCGGACTGCGACGTTCCACGTTCTGATCAAACGTGAAAGGCTTTGTGTATGAGGGCAAACCGTAGACCATGCTCGAACCGCACGCATCAGCACGAGCCTTAACCTGATGAACAGACACTAGAAACTGCACATATTGACTGCAATTCCTTTCCCAAATCATCCATCGGAACATGATCGAGATCGTCAAGGCGTGAACCTCTGGCAACATCCTCTGCCGCGGCTGGCCTCCCTGCGTCACCCTTCTCACCTCCCAACTCAGCTCCAGCCTCCTCTTGCTGCATCTCAGGCGCCGAAGGGGCGCCTGAGAGAGGGGCTGGGGCCGAGGGGCCCAGGTCGGCATGGGGGCGGCAAGCCGCCACGGCCGTAGACCTCGTTGAGCTCCTGGGGGACAGCCGCGCTCCGACGCTGTGAGGCCCGCGGCCGCCCGCGCGGGCGCTTCGGGCCACTGCCCCCCGCAGCTCGTCGCTGTAGCTGCGCTCGCCGACCATGCCCTCGTCAAAGACCTGGCCTCCGAGCACGAGCAGCAATGTGAGCAGCAAAACCAGAATCGCCCTGTAACTGAGACAAGAGTGACTTGGTCGAATATTTGAGAATCCCCTTCTTTGACTGCGCCTTGGGCTGCGCGGCTGCGGGCGCTGCAGCCGCAGATGACGCGGCCACTCCTTGACCATCATTATCCTTGCGCTCCATAGCATTACGATTTGCTTGGTCAGCTGCTCCATTGCGGAGCGCATCGGCCTTGTCCAAGGCATCGCCGAACGGCTCCTTCGCACTCCGCTTGAACAGATCTGCCAACGCCGCCTGTCTATTGGAAAACTTTCGTTCTTCTTCGGAATCGAGTTCACACTCGTCTTTACTGCCCAAGAGTGTAGACGCATCAAACGGATCAGACATATCAGAAGAACCATCGACCAGAGCTCGAAATTCGACCTTGGGCCGCTGAACGACAGGCTCAGCAGGTCGGACTTCGGCCAACGTAGGCTGACGCAGTTCTGACTCGAGCTGCAACTCGACGCGTAAATCGGCCGCGAGCTTAGCTTGATCCTCCAAATGCCCGACCCACTTCTGGTGCTTGTTCTATTCGGATTCGAAGCGCTTCTCGAGCTTGTGCACCTTAGCCTCGATCTGCATCAACCGCTGCGAGAGGGGGGCAACGGGCTCGGCCTTCGGGGTCTTCGCCGCAACGATAGACTCGTAGCGAAACTCGCCCTCAACGTCGCCACACTCCGAGCACAGGCGAGCCAACTCCTCGGCCTTCTTCACTAAAATTGCGGGCACGGGCCCTGGTGCGAGCGGCGGTTTGCCGCCTCCTCCCACGGGGGGGTCGGGCACTCGCTGGCCAAGCTTGGGCCGCTCAGCCGCGGCACGCCCTGCAATCCCCCCCCCCCTCCCAAGGCAAACGCGCCTCCGCCACCCCCGCTGGACTGAGAAAGGGCCCGCCCACAATGCTTGCAGAATATGGCCCTTTTCGAGTTTCGCCCACATCCACATTTCGGATTTTGACATTTAACAGCCGCGCCTGCGCCCACAGAGTGCCACTGAGAGCTGCCCCAATCACCGCGAGGAGCGCTGCGGGACCACGTCGTGCCAAACTTAACCCACGGATTGCAGGCCCGGCCATGGTTTTCCCCATGAAGGCCCGCGAGAGACTGAAAGCTGCAAGAACGAACAGACAAAGCCAAATTGACTCGATACTGCACTGTGCCGCGCTGAAGTTAGCAGTATCAAGCACAAAGACTTGCGCCATCACGGCTAGGGGGAGGAAGAAGGACGACGAGGGCGAGGAGCGAGAAAGGGAAGGGGCAGCCGGCGGCAGCTTCTGCGCCCCCGGGCCCGGCGCAAGGGCTGCAAAACCTGCGGGCATTCGGCGGCCAGGGTCTGTCTGGCGCGCGCGGCCGAGACTCGGGCCGCCGATTCGGGGGGGGGGGGAGAAAACAGGGGGAGGAGGAAGGGGAGAAGGGAAGGCATTGTGCTCGACTAGTTATTGCCGCGGCAGACGCAATTCGCACCCGCGCGCGGGCGGGCAAGGCCAGCCGTCGCCAGGGAGAGCCGGGAGGGGGAAGCAGGAGAAGACGGGGAGGGGCGGGCGGGCGGGGGCGGGGGAGGGGCGGTGGTCGTTGCGTCGTCCAGCGGGGGCTGCCGCTCGCCGCCGCTGGGGCCGCCGCGGCAGCCGCCGCCGGGGCCGCGGCGCCGTCCCCTAGGACAGCGCCAAGGTGCCCGCGCCTCTCGGCCACGGCCGCGTCCGCGGGCTCGTCGACCGCGTCGTCCTCGTCGACGACCAGCGGCGCGCGCGCGCGCGCCATGCGGGCTGCGCGGCGCCGGGTGCTGACGGCGGTCCGAGTCTGCAAATGGCGCAATTCCACATGCGCCTCCGCGCCGGCGCCGCCGATCGCGTGCGCCCGGGCAATCGACTGCAGCGCCCTCGGGAACTCGTCGTGGAAGCGGCCGGAGGCGCTCGCAGCCAGGACCTGGTACTCGATTCCGATGTCCGCAAGCTCGCTCCGGAAGCCATCGGCTCGGCGCTGCAATCACAACCAGTTCCTTTCTCTCGCCATGGCTCCGCCGCGTCGCAAGGGCGGCGACTGGGCGGGCTGGTTCGATCATCGTAGCGATGCTGGTTACCCTTGGAAGTGTGGGCGCTGTGGATGCGCCAAGAACTTGGGGAGATTCTGGTATTGCAAGCAATGTGGTGGCAAGAAGAAAGATTGCGACGTCACACTTCCTCCTGGTGATGCTGGAGATCAGTGGACCGCCTGGGAGCGACCTCAAGGTGGAAGGTCTGGAGATCCTGCGCCCGTCGGGCTTCAAGGGCGTGGTCCTCCACCAGCGCCCATCATTGGGAACCAGGACGCTCTTTCGGACGGCGAGATCCAGCAACTCATCGAGCTCAACAAGAAGATGGGCAATCAGACTGTGGCAACGGCTTACCAACTGCGCCTCGACCAACGTCGGTCTGCTGGGGAGCCGATTCCTCTCCAGACGCAGGTGTCCACGGTCGACCGCCGCATCAAGCAGCTCGAGAAAAAAGCTCAACGCCGACATTGTGCAGTATGAGCGGTGGAAGAATTGGCTCGACGACAAAAAGGAGTCTATTGCCAAGATCAGGATCGAGCTTCGTGATGAGATTTCTAAATACAAAGGCTTGGTGGAGCAGCTCTCCAGCCAAGTATGTGCGCCAGCTCCGACCCAGCAGAAGACCCAGGTCACGCTGCAGGAGCTGCTCAGCGGCAACGGAGAGTTCCTCGATCTCTCCAGCGTCGAGAGCGCTTTCGGTGTCGACGCTGACGTCTATGATATTCAAGATTCAGATCGAGAGGAGCTTGCAGCCAGCTCGCAGCAGCTACGCGAGCAGATCTCCAACGCCGCTAAGGACCTCTTCGGCCAGGCTTCCCAGAAGTTCGAGGAGCTCAAGAGTGCGCACAAGGCCCATGTCCTCCGCCTCGGCAAGAAGCGCAATAATAACGAAGGTGAAGCTACGAGCGGTGCCGCCGAGTCAAGAGGTGCTGCAGGATCTAATGACGGAGCTGGTGGAGCTGCACCTGAGGGCTCGGCTGCGAAGGAGAGCGGCAACGTTGGACAGGGGTATTCGACCTCGTCGGCCACGGCGCTCTTGGAGACTGCAGACAAGCTCTTGGGTCCACTACCTCAGCAGGCAGTCCCCCCTGTCGTCGCGTAGGCGGCAGGGGGGCCGTCATCTTCATGGTTTACCCGATATGCCAAGTGGTCCATCGGCCACATCCTCATCCCCACAGGCGCCCGATTCGTTTCTCGGAATTACATCGTCAGAAAGTTCGTCGGCGAGGGCTCCCTCGTCGGCAACATCGGCTGAGCAGACTTCGTGCAGTTCTGACAGCCTCTCTCCCCCGTCAGCCAGCAAGCTGACCAGTAATTTGTTTAGGCTTCCTTCTGATGGAGCCCTCCCATCCGACCCTTCTAAGTTTTTATATGTGCCCCCCTGCCCTGCCTGCACTTTTCAGTTAGCTGTCGAGACGATCAATTGTACGGCGTGGTAATCGATTGAGTCCTGGGTAGAATCCTCGACTTCGCACGTACTCCTGGTTCAGGAACATCGTTTGGTTAGTGTTGACGACATCGCGAAGGCAGGACAGTGGGCACTGAAGAGGGGATGGAAATCTAGATTCGCTCCAGCGTTACGTACCAGTGAGGGGGGTTCCTCTGGAGGGGTGGCGATTTTGGTACGACAGTATCTTGGATTTCACGATCCCGATGTTGAGGCTGTCGTCGTTCCCCACAGAGCCCTGAGTGGTATTGTTTCGGTCCCTGGAGCTCCGCAAACATTGCTCACGGCCCTATATCTATATGACAGTGAGGACCTCTCTGACAGGAACCTCGCAATCCTATCAGCAGTCGGATCTCGGCACAGCGAGTTTGCTGGCCCACATTGCATTGGAGGAGATTTCAACATGACGCCTGAAGTTGTGGCCGACTCGGCAGTGCCAGGCTGGTTGAAGTCTAACGTCATTTTCACTAAGGATGGAACTTGTACTAGCACAGGAGGAGTTCGTACGTTAGACTTCTTCACCTTGCCTGCAGGCCTCAGCCGCTGCTTGCAGTCTGTCGAGACGGTGCTCGGCACCGACATCAAGACGCACACCCCCGTTCGCATCCCCTTCCACCCGCAGTTGGCTGAGCTCAAGGCCCTCCAGTTCCTGAAGCCCCCGAAGCTTCCAGCTGAGAGGCCAGTTGGCCCGCAGCCCCACCCTCCTGACCTCTCGGAGGTCTTGGACTGCGCCAATCATGGCATTGATCTTGTCGCTCGGAGGGCCCCCAGAGGCCAAGTGCAGCGGCACCTCGACACGCTGTATCGCCGATGGGCGGATACCGCCGAGTGGGAATTGTCTCAGGTCCTCCAGGCGGACCTGCCTATTTGGGGTGCTAGGGGCAGGCGGCCTCGGCTGGCCTG
Source organism: Prorocentrum cordatum (assembly GCA_963575745.1). Lineage (NCBI taxonomy): Eukaryota > Dinophyceae > Prorocentrales > Prorocentraceae > Prorocentrum > Prorocentrum cordatum. Next base: position 84,163 of record CAUYUJ010000516.1, read on the forward strand.
GGTCTCGGCGCTCGACAGGGGCTCCAAGGCCTCCTACAAGGACCCCATGCTGTTCGCAGGGAGATGGCTATCCCGATCCATTCGGTTTCTCTTGGGCGCCATGACCGACGGTGACGTTTTGACGTTCAACAAATACAAACATCACATCCTGGAGGCGCCAAGATATTTTCAGTGCTCTGGGAGATTTCCTGGAGTTATATCGTGAATGTTGTGTCCTGGTCTTGGGGCTTGAGGGCGTTCGTGCTGATTCAGGAAGTCTTCTTGAATGCCAAGCTCGTCTTGAACCCAGATTAGATGAGTGTGCTAGGGCTTCCTCGCAGCGATCTTTGAAGGCGTGGCGTAGCTGGCTTCTTCGACAAGGGTGGTCGTAATGCCCATCGTTGGACCAAGGAGTTGAAGCCGTGGGTCGCGGCCACCACGCTCTCGGCCGAGGGGGCTCGTCCTCTCGGACCCTCTTTCGCTCCTCCAGGCGGAGGGGGCTAGGTTTGGCGAGCTTTGGAACTCGAAGTCCCACCCTCCTGAGGCCTCCAAGGAGCCCATCGAGTACTTGGAAGGCCTAAGCCCCCCCCCCCCACGCCAGAAGATCTGATCACTGTGAGCAAGTCCTACGCGACAGGTACTGCCACAAGTGTGGATGGCTTCCACATGCGTCATATTTCGATGTTGCAACCAGGCCTCCTGTCTGTTCTGTGCACGCTCTACGACATGATGGGGTGTACTGGGCTCATGGCCCACCAGACACAGGTATTGATCACTCTCCTCCTCGCCAAGCCAGCAGGAGGTGATTGGCCGATCGGCATTTTTTCAGCGTATTATCGTTTGTGGGCGAGAGTTCGCCGCCCATACGCCGAGCGATGGGAAGCCGATCATCAGCGGACATACTTAGCAGCTGGTTCCTTTAACTCTGCCCTCGACGTAGTCCACAGGCAAGCCGTCAAAAACGAACACTCGGTGGGGGGGCGGTAGCAAAGATCCTCTGGGACCTCCACAAGTTCTATGAATCGATTCGGCTTCCTAAGCTCGTGGCGCGCTATGAGGCCCAAAGTTTCCCCAAGCAGATTTATAGGGTCTCGATGAAGGCCTACGGAGGTGCTCGGTTTATTTCTCTTGGGGGCCTTTTGCATGGCCCGCATTTCGGTGAGCATGGAATTGTTGCAGGGTGCAGTTTCGCTACTACGTACATTAGGGCATGCGTTATCCCCACGATGGACCTCCTGAGGCTCCCCTACCAAGTTCAGCTCGACATCTACATAGACGACTACGGTATTTCTAGCAGTGGGTCTGGGATGTCTGTAGTGTCTTCGCTGAAGTTGGCCTCTACCGAGTTGCTTATTGCCCTCGAAGAGGACATGGAGTCGCGTATCTCTGACGAGAAGGCAGCAGTTGTATCATCTGTCAAGTGGGTCGGCCAGGCAGTCAAGTCTCTCTTGGGGGGGGTGCGGAGGACCTTCCGCTGATTGCCACACTGCTATCAACCTTGGGATTGACGACGGCGCTGGCCAGGCGCGTCGTGCCAGAGGTCGTGGTCGCAAAGCTGCTGCTCGCTTTCGTGTTTTCCGGCAGAGAGTCAAGAGGGCCTTCAAATGTCGGCAGGCGCTTGGACGTCATTCTCGTAAAATATTATTGTCTGGGCCTGTATCCTCGGTTACGTATGGGGCGGCTGTCTTTGGGACGTCTGATCATGAAAATGGGGCTCTTGAGGACTGGTTTCGGGAAGGCTGTCAAACCATCGGCTAGTTCGAAGTCCCTTACGGCCCTGTGTATTCTCGAGAACGACCCGTTATACCACGCTTCCATCGCACCTATCGCTCGGTACTCCAAGGAGATTTGGGACGCCCAGGTTCAGCAGACTCCTTTCGCTCTAGGATTTCGCGAGCTCCGTGCAGCTTGGGAACTTGTCTGGGCTAGCCCACCTACCTCGTGGCGCAGGGTACGCGGCCCGATGGGCGCCATGTTTCTTTCGCTCAGCCGTATAGGCTGGTCCATGACATCCTTTGCGCAGCTGAAGAATGACCTTGGTGTCGAATATTCCCTGACCATCAACTCCCCCCAGCTCAGCTCATCAAGCAGTTGCTGCACGAAGGAGTGGTCAGAATGTTATGTCGTGTATCTGGTCAGAAGCTCGGTCTTCAAGGCCGTGCATGCTACGACGCTGTGATCAGAGACTTGCGCAACTCGAAATACTCATATTTCGAGAAGGGATGCATCCGTGCCAATGCCTGTGGGGCCTGTTGGACCCAGGAGAAAGCCTTGCCCCTCGGAAATCAAATCCCTGAGGTCCGTTGTTATCTGTGTGGCGGCCCTTCGGACTCGATGTGGCACAGGTTATGGGTGTGTCCTGCGGTCGACGATCTCAGGAAGGAGTTTTGTGATCCCGAAGTGTTGCAGGCGAGTTCCGAGGTGGACTTAGCCACCGTCTCGAACGACCAGTTCGCGCTGTTCACGAAAGGTATCTTCACCCACCCCAGCGAGCACCTTCCGATGCCCTCCAGAGAACGTCCCCCTATGGTCCATTGGGAAGCTCCTCAGCATGATGATTCGGACGAGCACTTATTCTCCGGGAGTGTTTTCTTCCACTGATCATCTAGGAAGCACGCAATTAAGGAGCTCAGCAGGGCAGGATGGGGTTTAGCTGTATACGATAGTAATAAGGATTTGCAGTGTGTCATGTGGGCCCCCCTCTGGGACAGGTTCCCCCAGACCTCCCAAGCGGTGGAATTCGGGAGCCTGGCCTACGGGTCTCTGCGCCTCCTCGGGCCCTCTGAAGGTTTCAGCGATCGCCTCAATGTTTGCAAAGCCTTTCTTTTGGAGAGGCCCAAGCGTCTCTCCTACAAGCGGCCTTATTCTGGGTTACTGATTAATGCCCTTCAGTCTAAATTGACCAGTCTTCACAAGGTGAAGGCCCACGTTGCGGATTCCCCAGATTTAACGGCCGATCAGCGTTTTTTTTCAAGCTTGGTAATGACGAGGCCGACAGAGCGGCCAAGCGAGGAGTGGACATGCACGCCAAGGGTTCTCAGGCCGAACTGGATTTTGTTGACTGGCAACTCAAAGTTGCCAAGAGCGTCGGCCTGCTGGCAGCCCGTCTCCTCCCGTCTTGGCATAGACTCAACCTTGACGGAGTTGATTTTATCGCCCCTGCCCGTGCGTTGGAGCTGCCGCCCCCTCCTGCGGAGCAGTATCAACATGATGATGATGATGATGAAGCGCCTTGAAAGGTCGGTCCTCCCAAAACACAAACCTGAGAAGCCACCAATGCGCCAAGTGCGCACGGCAGAGAAAGAGGGAAAAGGGAGGAGAGGCAGGAGAGGAAAGAAGCGGAGAAAAGGTAAAGCCCCAACCCAGGATTGAAACCCATGATACTGAAAGAAATCATGAATGACAGACTGTCTAATATCCCAAATGAATCCCACCACTAGGTCCCTCTTGTGTTGAATGAAGATGAGAAACATAATGAAAGAGGTGCCCAAATTTGACTAACAAGATCTTGAGTGACAATTGGGACCCAACCTTGGAAACACATGGTCCCAAGGTCTAAAGTAAGTATGAGGTGAAGAGAACTTCCATTAAATCCCATGAAACCCATTGAACATGAGTAGTGGTCAAGGCTGATATATATATATATGACTGAAAGAGAATCTGAAAGATGAAATTGAATGTCCCAAGCACGCAATGAACCCAGAAGATACGGAGGCACACAAAAATGAACTGTCAAGGCAGAATGAGATCCCAACCGTGAGAACCCACACCATGCATGTCGAGGAATATGGAATATGGGTGAATTCGAACGAATATGGAGAACGCAAGTTGGCTGGAAATGTTTATAACCTTTTGTATTTGCAAACCAACAACGTAGAAATACATGCAAGAGAGATTGAGAGAGACTGACTGAGAGTCCTCCAAAGCCGCAGGCCCACGCACCGCTGACAGCAGAAGATTCCAGTCTGAGGGAGTCCCAGGAATGCTCTTCAGCCGTACCTCCAACGCCACTTTTCCACGAAGAAATCTCCATCCCACCAGTAATCGGACAAGTACCACACAACTGGGTGAGGCCAGCCCGAATCGGGATCGATCCACGTGTCAAAGTACTCCGTATTCCATACTTTGGTGTAGACTTCGTCTACTTCACAGTAGTTCCACATTCCGCCCGAGCCGTGTGTCCACTTGAGACGCTTCTTGGCGGCAAGCTTGACTGGGAGGCTGCGTTTAGCCATCCCCTGGAGTTGGAGGTTTCCCAGCCGTCTCAGACAAGAGCTCCAGTAAGGATTTGAGGCGAAACGGCTACTGACCCGCAACCAATTCTGTCCAAGGAACTCTACGAACCCTTTCATCGGGACCCCGAACGTTGACATACAGACCATGATAGCCGCTGTCCCGACAAGCTTTGAAGAACGGGATTTTGCACCAGTCATATGTGAAATGAGGACCACCAAGGCCCGACGGTATAAGAAACCGAGCCGGCAACTTGACCACCCTTTGGAATAGTAGCGGGGAGCAGCATGAAAGTGCCTCAAGATCTCGTTTAGACAGGAAGCAGACTTTGCGTTTAGACCTGCAAAGCTTCCCCTGAAAGATAACGTAAGGATCCGAAGCCGTGGGATGTAGCATACCGAAAGCTTGAGCCCGAGACTGCAGGAGCCGACAGGAGGCATGGGGAGGGAAGGGGCCCATCCCCCCAAACCCAAGGGAGGAAAACAGACGCCGAGGCCCAAAGACTCAGAGGCATCCCGAGGAAGGAAGGATTGTTGCGAAGCCACGGTATCCCTAAGATCGAATGGATCGAGCGGGTCCCAGATAGAATCGCACAAGTGACATCTCCTGGTGTCAGCCAATCCACTAGGTGGTAGGCAAAGGAAGAGAGAGGAGATCCCAAAGGGGTCTCGATTCAGACCCAAATGCAAATTCCGTGAGGCGTCAAATGCCCCGGCTCCACTAGTATTGGAGCCTGTTCTCTGAGGCCGCAATTAGGTAGGATACCCAGACCTCTGAAGATTCCGTAACATTAAATTTGTGCACTTGCATTCCGTGAAACATTGCCACGGCAAACTTCCGAGTGTGGGGTGCACATGGGCCACGAAAAAGGCGACGGTCTTTCCCGGTCCTAGCAAAAGACCCATGTTGATCGACAAACGTCAAAATTGACCGAATGGAGCAGATGATGGGAGATATCCCCTGAATTATGTTCCAGAACCGATCTGGGTCAACATACCCCGCTCCCAACCCAAGCTCCATCAAATCTCCAATAAGCTCTAGCCATCGAGAAGTGTCGGGTTCCCTATTCCACCGCTCGCGGACCATCCTCTGTACATCGGTGACACGACCAGCGACTGAGCGAAGCTCCTCCATGGATTTGGACGAGGCCCTGGTAGGTTGTCGTCTTTGAAGATACCTGGCCATTTGACCCCAAATATTCCACCAGACTGTGTAAATGAAATTCCCAGGGTCCGACCAGCGATTGTCGTAGAACACTGCGCCTTTGTATGACATTGTCTTGATCTGTACAAAAGACATAGAGCGCACTGCGATTCCCACGATCCCAATAAGGTTCTTGCATGCCTCACTTGAGAAGAATTCCTCAAAGAGATTCCATAGCTGCCTGAGAGGTATCTCGAATTCGCGCCCCTTCTCATACATGTGGAGTGTGACGCATTTCCGTGGGTTGTATGAACCTGAATTTACAGGAACGATCTCGGAACTTTCAATTGCCAGTGCACGTGGGCAGGCGGATGCCCATGCCTCGAAGACACAACACTGGAGGGATTTTGAATTCCATGGCCTGACGACCCTCTGAGGGGCAAGCATGAGAGTGTGTTCCCAGATAACTTGAGAAGGGGTTGAAGCAGAACGAGGTAAGCGGATTGAACCAAAATGACTACAGAAAAGCACCAGGACACCAAGACAACCGACAGATGTGGATCCATAAGATGGTGAGACAGGGATAAGAGATACACTTTATCAGGGATCGGACGGCAGTCATCGTCCTGGCCAACGAAGTGAGATTAACAATCCCAGGCCAAACCCATTTGTACTGAGGTGAAGAAGCAAACTAAGCGCCAAACGACCCCGAGTAGAAACTTGTCACTTCGAGGCCTTGGGCAAAGAGCGAGAAAACAACCCCACTTGGCCCCGACAACCGAATTGAGAAGAACATGATGCAATCCCAGCTCATGAGAAATGACCTGAAGGCCCAATGGAATGAAGCACTTGTAATCCCATGAATTCCCAGATTGAACCGAAAGTCATCATCCTGGCAAAAGTGATGAAATTAACAATCCCATCCAAGCCCGTTTTGAACTGAAGTGAATGACCAAACTAAGCGCAAAGCAATCCCAAGTTGAGACTTGTCACATCGAGGCTGTGGGCAAAGAGCAAGAATCGACCCCACTACTTTGGCCCTGACAGACGAATTGAGGAGAACAGAATGTAATCCCAGCCCCGGAGAAATGACCTGGGGTCCCACTGAAAGCCCTTGTAATCCCAGATTGTTCCCAGATTGAACCAAGATTGAACCAAGAAATGAGCTGAGGGCCCAAAGGACTGAAACACTTGAGCCGTATCTTCTGAACTGCCTCGATCACATCAGGAAACGAGGTTTGCATAGCAGATGGCACCTTACATTGGCTCCGTTATTCCCAGACTCCACCGTGATAAGATCTCCCACATCTTCAAACATATCCTTAATGAAGAGGAGGGCCACAATGCAGCTGCCAGCAAAGATCTGCGATTTGTCATGGAGCCTCTCCTTCTTAGGGCAGACCTCTGGGCCAATGAATGCCTCTTTGGTGTAAAACCGCGCATTGAACAAATGAATGTCCTTGAAACGAAATGTGTTGAGCCCAAAGTGCCAAAGAATCTTCGTGACGTCCCTGGTAGTGAGATAACCGTGCTCTCCCAAGACTGGAATACTGTCTGAAACCAAGGGACCTTGATTGTCAATGATGAAAGGCGTCAGCTCACGAACTGTGATGATTTGGAAGTGTTCCCCGACCTTGGCCTTGAAGGTGTTCAAACCTGTGAGCTGGGGGACGAAAGCCATAATGTAACGCCTTGAGCTCGTGTGGTCTGTTCCGCCCTTCGGGGCGAAAATTGGGCAGCCTGAGTGATCGTATTCCAACTGAGACTTCAGCACTGGTGGGCCCAACTTGCTGATCCAGGGCTTCTTGTCCTGTTCCCAGCTCTTGGGAGCAGGCTGCGACCTTCGGTCAGGCGAGTCGACCTCCGCTTCAGATCCGGAGGTAGAGCTCCTGGAGTCTGAGCCCCCCGAAGACGGTGGGGAGGGTCTGACAGGTGCTTCCTCTCGGTAGTCCTGCGTCTCTGGCAAGGCCTCGTCCGGCTCTGGCTTGGACCCCGACTCACCACCCTGCAATTGTTTCTTGAACCCACCTGAGAACTGCATCTTCCTGGCAATCGGTGATCGGCTCCGAGACAAAGAGTCCCCCCTGTGCACAGGTGCTGGAGGCGGGGTAGGGAGGACCCTGGATTCGCGAGGGTCAGCACCTGACGATGCTTCGGCCTTGAGGCCCTGATTCTTGATCTCGACCGTCCTTGCTTGGTCCTCCTTTTTCTGTTCGAGCTTCTTCTGCAGCTTGACTTTCTTCTCATTCGTGGTAAGCACGGGCTTCGGCTCCATCTTATCCAGACGCTTCCGAGCCCAACGATCTAAGGCGTGGCGATCGAATCCAAAGAAAAGGGGGATTGTCGGCTGAATCTGATTCCCAACCAAATCCAGATCCTGAGAGTAACAGGTGTCCGTGGTGAAAATAAAGGTAGCCCCGCTGGGCGCAGTACGGTAACAAATGTGAGTCTGGGTCACGCCAGACAAAGCCGATGGCTACTGAAGGCGAAGGTGAAGCGGTTGCCGAACCCAATCAAGCATTTCTTGAGCAAGACCCAAACGAAACTTTTTGTCCCGGGAGCCCTGAGGAGAGAATAAGGTGGTCCAGGCATCCTTGTCATACCTGAAAACATATCCCCTATGCGAGCGTGAGTGGGTACGGCTGCCCCCAAAGTTGTCAAAGGAGCGATTCTGAATAACCCAATGCTTGCAATATTGAAATAGCCTCGACGAAAAATCTTCTGGATGTCTTTGCATGTGTGAAACCCAACTAATAGCTGAATCTAAATGGAAAATAGCCCATGAAACATCTTTGTATCCCTTGGTTTTGCGATTTCTGCGTAAGCTAAACTGTTCGGGAGATTCCCCCGGGAGCCTTTTGAGTTTCAACATGATCCTGATACATTGATTTTGAGCCTTGGTAATCAAATCCGCCGTCGTCTTACAAGGGACCCAGGCAGCACCTCTGGAGCGGATAATCCCCCCCGCCATACAGTTAAGTTTTGAGAGACGTTTAGACATGGGGATCTGCTCGTTGATCAAGAACCTACTGTTAGCCCAAAAGGCTTTGTTGATCTGTGAAATACCCCGCTTGACATCTTCGTGACAGGATCCAGTGGCAGAGAGAATTGGACCCAGCACCTTAGCCTCCGGTACAACAGACCAAGTTTTCCCAAAGGGATCGGACCAATTGTATCCTTGAAAGAAATAGGGGTAGGCCGGAAGGATTTCCCGATCGTCTTTGAGTTTGAGCCGATGTTCATTCCAGAGCTCCGACTCTACCAGTGCAGTCAGAGTTGCAAGGTCTTGTTCCGAGGACGCCACCACGAAGATATTATCTGACCAGCTGAGAAGGGCAATCCTGAAATCGAAGCCCAACTGCTCGCAACGGATAGAGATTCCCAAAGAAGAATGGGTAATTTTCTCCAGGGTGGAGGCGAAACAATCTTCTACGGAAACGCGCGCCAGTATGCATGCCGTCCCAGCTCCCTGCATCAACCCACGGTCTCTCTGGATAATCCCAGTGTTTGAGTCCAAAAGGGAGATGGAGACTCGAGGGTTCCTATGCAATCTGATGCAGCCCACTGCTAAGAAAAGAGGGACCCCCCGTCCCAATAGACTCCGCAGTACTAATCCATAACGAATCTGATCGTGGTGAGCTTTGATGTCAGTAATCCCAACCATTCCTTTGTTAAAATGATCACGGCCGTATTCTAAAATGTGATAGACACTGGTGTGAAGTTCCTGTAATTGTCCACCTTTGCTGAGCCCAAAAATAAGACCTTTTAGACCTTTAGAATCAGTGTATGAATCCAAAACTGGCAGAATGGCCCTTGCCACATATGCGTGCCCAATCTTGGCAATTGCTGGCTGAGGAATGACAACTCTGGTTTGAGAAGGGGTTCCAAAACCCTTGATCTTGTTACCCAAGTGGCCCCCGAATGTGACATCGTTCCAAAATTCGGGATCTCCTAAGCAGGCCTGTATACACCCCATGAGCCTTTGGGACCATCCCGAGGCTTTTACTACCGCCGTACAGGCGAACTCTGCGTCGATCTTACGGGGTGCCTTGATGTTGTCCAGCGCGTCTTCCAGCAGGGATGGAATGATGGAGTCGTTGTAAAAGTTGAAGAAACCCAAAGAGCGAAGCCAGGCAATGTCCTCTTGCCGCTCCGATTCTGAGAGTCCCCACCTCTCGCTGTATTCTTCAGCCACCAGTGTGATACAGCGGTCCACTTCAAAAATCTTGACTTGATCTACACAGAAACCCAATATGGGTAGGAGGGTCTTGCGTGAGGCCCAGACCCGTTTTCCTTGGGAGGCGTTGAGCGCAACCTGAGCCAAATCGCGTTGAAGTTTAGTTATCTTGAGAGCTTTCAATAGGAGCTGACCCAAGGAGACCCTGTGTGCCCATGCAGTTGACAGTATCAACATGAGTGGATGTGGTGCGCCACTTTCTGGCGATGCAGCGTCTGTCTCCGTAGCCGCAGACAGTCTGTGAAGCCTGATCTTTCAGGGTGCTCGGGCCAGCTCCCTGACGTGGCCCTTTCCATACGGGATAAGGGCCACGTTATCACGGCCCTTCTCTGTTCGAATCAAAGCATGCTTTATTTTTGTCATCTCTGCTGCGGGTGCAGCTGCGGTGGAAGATTCAAGAAGCTCAGTAAGTCTTGTATCCGAGAACCCGAGGGGCCCAGGAAGTCAAAGTACGCGTCCTCGGTCTTGAGGGCGCTGCGGAGGGGGAGACATCCCAGGCTGGCTGGAGTGTTTTGTGAAGTGTTTGACCCTGCCGCCGAAGCGAGCGAGTCTGAGGCTGGCGATCGGGCCGAGCCTGTCGGGTCTGCTCAGGCCCGCAGACCGCTTCGGGGGGAGGGTGCGCACGCTCCAGACCAGCAGCCCCTTTCAGACAGCTCGGACTGACCGCATCAGGCGGGTAAACTAGTCCGAGTCTTTCCTTAACTCAACCCGAGCTGGCTCGGGTTCAGGGCGCTTGTCAAAACAAAAACAAAACAAAAAATCCGGCGCGCAATCGTCTCCACGCAGTCGTCGCATGCCCCCGCCGCCATAGGCGCTATGATTCCCGCGTCCAGCGCCGCCAGGCGCCCGGACGGACCCGGGACGCCAGTCAGAACGTCCGCAGGGCGGAGCATTGGGCGTGAGCTCACGAGGCCTATCGGCTCAAGCTCTGTGCTGCCATCAACAGCGCTGGCGAATGCATACCGTCGTCACGGACTGCATGATGTCCAGCATCGCAGGGGCCTCTGGCGCAAAGGAGCCCGTGGCTGCCGGGGACGGGCCAATGATGCACTCACCGCAGTTGGCGCACACCACCTCCTCATCGGGGCCCCCTGCGCGGAGGCGGATGCGGACGGCGAGGGCGAACTCGTCGCTGGTCATAATCCGTCCCTTGCGCGGGGATATGGCCCACAGCCAATCATGGAATTTGTTCGGGTGGCAGAGTTCCTGGAGGCGGTGCGCTGCCTCGGTGCCCCCGCTCGCTCGCGCTCGGGAGAGGAGTCCAGCGGCCACTGTGCGGTCCGCCACTCTGGTGAGGTCGCGCTGGAGGCGCAGCGCGCCGCGGCCCCGAGGGGCGGCCGGGTGCTCGGGGTCCTCCGCGCCCGCCTCGGCGACGGCCGCCGCGCCGGGCCTGTGGTTGGCGGCGCGCCCACCAGCTCCCGGCTCCTCCTCCTCCTCGCCGGCGCACCAGCTCCGCCGGCGGCGCTCTGCCAGCGCGGCTGCCTCTTCGAGGTGGGTGCGCCCGGCGTCGCGGACGCTGGCAAGGAGGACGTCCCTCCACTTCTGCGCCGCCGCGTGCGTGCGCCTGTCGTACTCCCGCATGCACCGGGCGGCAGACCCCAACCCCTCCTCCTCGACGTGGGCGCACATGGCTGCGACGAGTGGGCACGAGGCGGCCCGGCTGGCAACGGCATAGGCACAGGCCTTGGCATTGGCACCCATAGGAATCCATAGGAATCCGAGCTCAGGTTCCGAAGAACTCCATACGCATAGGCATTGGCATGACGCGTCAAGGACGGCCAGTGGCGAAAGCGAGGGATGTTTTCTCTCAAGAGAGACATGGTGTCGAAAGGTGCCTGGGTCAAAACAGCAGCGGACGCGCGCACACGTGCGAACATAAACGTGTATGACAAGTAACTATACAGACAGTACAAGAGATGATTAAGCTCAAACAGCTCATAATTCCACAGCGGGCCTAAATTTTGGTGAGCTTAAATTCATCTCACCTCGCCGCCACTGTGAAAGCTGTATAGGAGAAACTGAAATACAACTCGAGAGACTTCGTCGCTGTCACGACCGGGACAATTGTCGAAGGGAGGCGGCTCGGGATCGATCTCGGGAGGTCGGATCCTCGCGTCGGGTGGAGAGACTGCCCTCTTCTGGGGTGAGCTTCATCATGCCCGACTTCAGCATCTGCAACTGAACCGCGTTACATTTTGATAGATCTGCCTTAGTTAATGCGTCCACTGTCATCACCGGATGTGGCACCCACCTTATAGTTCCTCCAAAGCGCCCCAGGGTGTCCCGACAGACCGAGAGGTCGATAGCTGATCGCCTGTCATTTTTCGAACCCGTCGAGTCCCGCTCTAAGGTGTCGAAAATCCCCTTACCATCGACTATGCTCAAGTTTCCCTCTCGCTGTACATTCAGGGAGCAATCAGAACGAAGAAAAGCGGCGAACGGACCAAGCTTATCTCGCCACTCTGTGACCACCCCGCCCCTCAACACGTCCAGGTACAGGAGCTGTAGCCACTCAGCCTCTGCCAAAGCCCCGGAAAGAGATTGAACCTCGCCGGCCAGGGTAGAGGGGACGGCTCGCTTAGCACGATGAGATCGCCAAGCTAGAGGAGACACTCGTGCCCTGAATCCTGTGGACAAAGAACGATCTGCTGCGTATTACTGCCAAGCTAGCTGGGCCTTATAGGAGTCGTTGGTGGCAACCCCTCCGGCGTCCGAGGAAGTGACAAAGATTAGGTCGTCGGGGCGAAATTTCCACATAGTTATGGGGATAGCTGCTGTCTGCCGAAGATGATCTACCATTTTGTTGGCCAGCAGAGCGTCGCCCACCGTCGGAGACTCCACTCGAGACGCCAGGATGGACGCGGTACCGCAAGCCTCTGCCCGAGTCTCTCGGCCGACCCAATTGAGTCGGTAAATGAGCGACCTGAACTCGATTTTCTCGCGGCCCAACAAGGGCTGATCATGCCTACCTCGTCGATCCCGGGATATATAAAGGCGCTGAAGATTCTCGAGGATGTATTTCTGTTGATCAACTAGAATGCGGTCATGTAGACGTCGAACCCGCCTCCCAATATACTCCACCCCCTCAGAGTCCACAGGCCTAAGCTTTCCGAAAACGAACCGATCGGCAAACGCCTTAATCTGCTCCTCACGAACCCTTTCCGCCAAACCGATGGCCCAGTCGTCCACTTCAATCAAAACCATGGCGTCCGGACCTTTAGGACCCCTGCGGACCATCCAACGCGGCTCCAACTTCGAACGAACGCATCCCAAATATTCAAAGACACGAACAGTCGCACGATGGAGGGCCAACGGAGCGTCGTCCAGTCCGTAGACTGGAGCGATCAATTCGATCAAACTGCCAGCGTCAAGGCCCAGACCCTCGCAGGGCTCCACGAACACCCTCCCGCGGCTCCTCCGAAGAGGATCCGACTGACAGAAGGCGTTCTTGAGGTCCCCGATGGTCAAGGTCATCCCCAGGGCGAGGGCCGTCGTGAGAAACAGCATCAGAGACTCCATCTGAGGTGTCGGAGCGTAAACTCTCAACTCCTGAGTGTCCTCGTCCTCGTGGCCTCGCACGCACCGCCGGCTCTTGGCCAGTGGCTTGCTGTAGCAGCCCTCCTGAGGCTTCCACCTTCTGACCATCCTGGACGAGACCACTCGGTAGGGATACAGGGCCCTGAGACACTTTCCCTCCGCAGGAGGATGGACATGCACCGCCCCCGTTCCCAGGATATTGGACCACTCCTTGGCATCCGAATCTCGGAAGGCCTGTCTACCCTCGGCATCGAGCTTGGAAACGGAGATCTCGCCTCCTCTGGACGTGGCAAAAGAGAGAGTCCCCTCGGAAGACGATCCAGACTCCCCCGGAATCAACTCTACGTCGGCGTTGCCGTTCACAAAATTGGTCCAGTCGCCGGACCAACCTTGTTCCGTTAAACCCTCGCAGACCGAGGCAAAGTACTGTCCAGCCTGATCAGTGCTGAGAGAGAGAAGAGCGGCGGCAGTGTCCATCTGATCGGAACCCGACTCCTGTCTAGCCCCCCGAGGTGGGCTCCTCGAGTTTCTTCTGAGCGACTCCCAATCAGCTATCCTCCCTCGAACGGAGCTGTCCCCCCTCTGAAGATCCTCTATCGGACGGGGCAACCTGTTAAGACGATCTCCGTACCTGGCCAGGTCGACGGGTCTGGATCTGACCTCCGCGTCAAACTGCTCCCGGGACAAAAGGGGGCGATCCCACGCTCTAGCACCCATGTCCCGAACGCGATTGGCCTGAATCAGAGCAAGCTCCCTCAGCCGAGCTGGGTCGGGCTGTCCCCCTCCCTCTCTGTTCGCCCCTGGTCGAATCTCCGAGGGGGGACGCAACTGAATCCCGGGACCAACTGAACTAGGGTCCGGGGAGGCGGAGGCCGAGCCGGATGGGGCCGAGAGCTCTTCAGAGATGCCTGGCATGCTCCCGTCGACACTAGACTGGGCAAGCTCAGGACCTCTACGTTTGCTGCTGACGCTGACCTCGCCGGCCGACTCGTTCTCTCCCTCGGACAATCTGTCTGATGGGGGATCCGTGCGAGAGGAGACCTCGCGAGACATCGAGCGATCCTCTCTCCCACCCGAGGAAGCCGCGGGAGCCGGCACCGCGGGTGGAGGCACAGCGGGCGGAGACACCTCAGCACCTGGCTCGCCCGCCGCCCGACGGGCTGGGGGCAGCTGGCCAGGATCCGGAGCCGCAGGCGCCGGAGGGAGCGGAGGCTGAATCCCTTCTCGATCACTCACCACTGGACCGTGCCTTTCCTCGTCCGGTGGACGACCTTCCCTGGACACGTCGACCCCGGCTCTCTGGGACCCGGACTGGACCTGACGAACCAACTCCTGGAGGGCCGTGTCCTGAAGCATTTCGGCTCCGCGGGCCTCTGGTCCGGACGCATGTCGAAGCTGCCCCGTGGCACATTTCCAAAGACGGGATCTCATAGAGACCCAAACGGAGTTCCCGTACTGGAAAACGACAAGGCCCGGGCCGCACCACCTGTCCCTCTGCAGGGCGTAGGTTTTCTTCTGCTGCAGAGCTGGGGCCCGTCTCCACACATACACCCAGTCGCCTGGGGCATACTTTTGATCCCGATGCCTGGGAGCTCGAGCGGCCGAGTGAACCTTCTCCCGGCAGCTGCCCTCGAACAGCAGGGTCCGGGCACGCTTCCTGATGGCCATGGCCCGGGCAAAATCCGCGGCCGCGGTGTCCTGATCCCAAACCCCCTCGGCCATGTCGTCCAGTCCTACTTGGTTGACCGGATCGTCGGAAAGGAGGTCCTGGGGAACCCTGGGGTTCTTGCCGAACACCAACTGGTTCGGGGAGAACCCTCCACGGTGGAGATAGGAATTCTTAGCTGCTGTGATTTCGTAAACCAGCAGCTCGAGCTCACGCTCGTTGGACACCGGGGCCCCCTCGGAACCTCTGAGAGCCAAGTCCTTGACCCATCCTCCGTGTCTCTCACATCGGCCGTTCTCCCACGGAGCCTCGGCACTGGTGATGTGCTGAAAGGTGCCGCGCTGCTCAGCTCCCCGAGAGGACTCGCCCTGGAATTCGGGTCCTCCGTCGGAGATCAAGAGCTCCGGGGGGCCAAAATAACGCACCCACGACGATGCGAAACACCCCCACGCTTCTCGAGCCCCTCCCTCATATCTGGCCACCACCTGGTAATTCGTACCGTGGCAGATCATATTGAGGAAGGACACCAGAGCTTCACCGAATTTAATGTGGAAAGTGTCCACCGCTATGACCCGGTTAAACTGGTACGTGCGGGGCATCGCCACATATCTCCGGCGGGCGGGGCGCGGGTGTGATTCGCAGTCGGGACAGGCAAACTCTCTCTTCACGCACTGTAAAACCTCTGGCCTCGCATGGGCACCGCGAAGAATCTGCAGGAACAAGGGGCGAGCGGGGTGTCCGAGATTAACATGAACCTTCTGTATCAAGTTGCGCAGCCTGGCATCGATTTCCAGGGGGGGAGAATCCGAACGTCCGAGCCCGACAGATGAATCGAGACCTGGGGTCGCCTCGTCCTCGTCGGGACCCTCGTCCAAAGCCCCCTCTGGGTCGACCACGGAAGGAAAGCAAGACCACAACACGTCCGGAACAGGGGTGGAACTGGATTCGACCTGACACGGAAGCTCCTTGCGAATCCATCTGATCACGTCCGAGGTCCGAGCCATCCTGGCCCTCCTGTCCAACACCCCTCTGGTAACAGTGGCCAGGTGGCGCACGAGGTTGGGGGGGTAGACCTGCGCCTTGGAAGTCTGAGCTGAACCCTGAAGGACGTGATGAGGGTGGTCTCCCTCGCACCGAAAACTCGAAAGAGAAGCCGCAAACTCCGAGTCGTTACTGATGATGCGAGTCGGCTTTTTGGAAAGCTCGCCGCTGCTGTCGACGCATAGTCCGAAGCGGCACATGTCAAAAACAACGGACTGAACCCCTGGAAGAGACCAGAGCTTTTTCATGGGAGCCGACTTCCAACTAGACAACTAGACGCCCCTTCGGGATGTTCCAGAACAAAGACCCCTCCAAGGGACACTTGGAGCTCGGCAAGCTCCACCGCGAAACGAAGCAGTATCATGCCCTGGACTACCGCCCGAGCTCGCACAGCGGGGTCCATCACATTTTTTGAAATCTCGAAGGCCACACTGAAAACTCGACAGGGCGGTTCCAGGAAAAGGACCCCGGGTCTCCTCGAACGGACGAGCTCGCGGGCCAGGAGACGGTCCCTGGATCGCTGAAAATCCCAGCCCGTGGAAAGGTCCAGACTTCCTTGATCGGCGACGCCCAGCTGGCGTGCCACCGGGCATATCCTTGGTGGAGAGAAAACGTCCATCACTCCTCGAGACATTCCCTCCTTCCTCCTACGACCGACCTCACGACGGGAGAGAAGGGAAGGGAGGAGAGGAGGCGAGTCCTGTAACGAGGCAGAGGCAGCAGAGGTTGAAGGAGCGCTCGAATCGGGCGGACATGCGCGGGTGGAGATTCCCCGAACTTCAGCATCTGGAGGCGCACGGTGTCCTGGTGGCTCTTGTTGTCCTCTGCTGCTCTTTCCTGGCTCGGTCGCGAGGAGAGTCATGAGGCTTTTCTCCATTTCTCGGCGTTGTCGCCTCGAAATCGTCGTCTCGTAGTCATCGTTAAACTCTGCATCCTGGATGGCGGAGGCCCAGCCGTCGTGACGGACAACTAAATGGCACTCGCCCTCGACAGGAAAAGAGCTCAAGGGATCTCCCGAGCTGGGAAGCGCCTGCAGCCGGTCGTCCTGTTTGCCAAGAAGAACCCATGAGTGTCCCATATCCCGATGCTTCTTCCATATCTCCTCCTTGCACCTTGGGAAGTAGAATAGCTCGGACGCCGGCGCATTCAGCGGGGAAGCTGCCTGCTGAAGGTAAAGAGACTCGCAGCCAACCTCACTCACAAACCGGCTCATGCTGCAGCACGTACCCTTCTCGGCGACACAGATGCCGGTCCAGCAGCCGCCGGGTCCTCTCAGGACTCCTTCTCCGCGGCGATCGGCATCTCCGGCGCCGGCGACTGGGAGGCTGGCTGACCGATCACCTCCCACTTGTCGGCCTGGCGCGGCGTGCCCGGAATCGCCGTCATGACCGCTGCCTCCTGGGACTGCTGGATCTGGGCCAAGTGGGGCTGCATGAGGAACCGCAGAGCCTGGCTGCGTTGCTGGATGTACTCGTTCTGCTGCAGAATCGCGTCCTTCAGCTCCTTCATATCCTTCGCAAGAGTACTTTCCGATGTCCTCGGTCGGCTCTTCCGCTCCGCCTGGGCCAGCTCGTCCACCTGCATCGGTGCGTAGGAAGGCCTCGACGTGGCCTCCGAGCGGGCCGGCACCCTCACCGCGGCCGGACTCCTGGAGGTGTCGGTCTTGACCAGCTTGATCAAGAGCTCCTTCTTGTCGTCCTGGCCATTGTTGTAGCGGCGGAGGTTCGGCATCGCCGCGCTGCGCTGGTTCGGATCGTCCTTGATCGCCAGGAGGTGGGGCTGCACCTCGATCTTTGGGCGATTCCAGTAGGCCAGCCTCAGGTCGCAGTCGATGCACTTGATCCAGGTCGCGCTCGCGTTGGCCCCGACTCTGCGCCTCAGCGGATCGCGACGACACTTTAGCATCTGGATCGTGAACTGGCGCTGCTTGCGAGTGAAGGCCACCGGCCAGAGTCGCCCGGTGCGGCTCATGTCTAGAAGCGACAGGTTGAGCGCTTCCTCTATCCTGAGGCTCTGCGCGACCACGTGGACCCAGCGGAGGTGCTTCATCTGCATTCCCTCCGGCGCATCTCGGCCGGTCGGGACATAATGTTGGTCTGTCATGCCGCCCACGTGCGGTATCTCCCAGTAAACTCCGAGTGGAACTCTGAAGGGAATCACAAACCGAGATGGGTTGGAGGTTTGAGCAAAACGAAACGGACCGGGACGCTGCGGAGGCGCAGTGGTTTTGAGGAACGTTTGACGCGTTGGAACGTTCTGGCGTATTTTCTCGAGCTGCGTCCGGGCCGTTGCTAACGCGAATCTCCTTTTCTGACCCCTTTTGCTCCCCACGGCCTGTTATATCGTACGGTACTGATGTTGGATACGTCGGAGCTGGAGCTGATATCCACGCTGGGAAGGCTGGAACCGTGTCTGGACATGGTACGGCATCTGCTGGAAGTGCTGAATAGGCTGAAATCTCGACCAGCTCGTGAGGGAACGACTCTCGCCGATCTTGGACTGGATCCCTGGACCCTTGGCTTGGACCCGGGACCCTCGATCTACCCTCGCCGTGCTCCCCCGACTGGTCGTTCGACGTCGTCCAGGCGGCGCTGTCCCCGTCGTCTCTCATCGACGCCTTATACTGCGAAACAGGCTGCAGCACAAAATCAGACTTCGAGACACCGAACCTGCTCGACACCGACTCTGGAACGTGAAAATCGTCGGGAGAGCCTAACTTGTCAATTCGAATGGTCCGATGTCCCGACGGAAGTGCCTTCAACGGCGTCGTTGTGACCAAATTCTTGAAGGTGACCTTCTCTTCTGGAAGGTCTATAACAGCTCCTAAGGCCTCCTGCATGCCAATTGGCATCAAAGCTGGAACTTCTTCGCTGATCGCATCGAGTTCCATGACTCCGAGACGGCCCTCTATCCCGGTAGGGACTAGGAGACCGGTCAAAACACTGGCGCGGCCCCCCACTCCCTGGGCATGTTTATTGGCACTGGGCACCCGGGGGACCCTAAAACCGAGCGCGGCGAGCCTCTCGTCTAGCTTCGAGAGGGACACAGGGCCTATGAGCCCCTGGCCTGCCGCCGTATCTACAATGATCCCCCCCCCGGGTGTAATCAGAAAAACCTGCGGAGCCAGCTCAGAGGATGGGGGGGTGGAGGCGACCGATGTCCGAGCCTTCTCGATCAGTGCCTCCAAGGGGTTCTGATAGAACGTCGTCATCAGCACCAGGCCAGACGAGGAGGACCCGCCGTTCGTCAAGACAAAGAATCCCTACTTCGGCGGTGTCCCCGGAGGACCTGGCGCTGGAGGGTTCGGGCACTCCTTGGCCCAGTGGCCCTTCTGATGGCACTTGTGACACTTCGTGACCTTCATCAACTGCTGAGGGGATAACCTCGCCTTGCGAGGCCGATGCTGTCCGTCCTGTCCACGGCGTGGCCGCTGAGGACGGGCTCCTGGGTGAGCAGGAGGCGGCGTTGGGAAATACTTCCGGTCTACCTTCAGCCGCCTCTTGAAATCCTTGTTCTCCTTCCACGTCTTGCGCCTCTCGGAAGCGAGCTCTGCCAAAATGGTGGGAACTTCCAGCTCCGAGAGGTCCGCCTCGTCTAGCGTCACCAGCACAGTCTGCTCCTGACTTGAATCCATGGACGAGACGCTGCTGGCATCCTCATCGTCGTAGAACGTGGGGGTTGACGTCTGCTCGAACTCTGCGAAAGTCTTCTTGCCCTGAGTCAGGCTCTCATTCCGCTGCATATCCATCTCTCGAATGGCGTGGAGCAGATCCTGGTACTCTCCTGAATTCTTGCTGAGAATCTTGAGCATCTGCTTCTGGGAGTCGTCTAGACCCACTCCTTCCTCGATGAACAGGTGTCGCCACTTGCTGTTCAGCTCGAGCCCCTGCGAGGAGAGGCGGTCGAACACCTGGTCCATCCTGGCCGCGTAAACGCTCAGCGTCTCTCCTTGCCGGCGTTGAAACCCGAACAAGCATTCGCGGCCCACTCTTCTCATCTCGTCATCCTGCCTCTGGCAGCTGAGTACGTCCAAGCGATCGAGGATCGCCTGCGGGCCGGCCTCGGAGACGAGAATGTCGTCCGATAGATCCTCGAACTTCTTGCGCAAGTCTAGGTCCAGCACCTTCAGGATCTTGTCCGCCCGACGGCCGACGGAGACACCTGTCCCGGCCAACCAGCGTCGTATACCCCGGCGCCACAGGCGGTACTCGCTCCATCCCAACCATGCGTCGGGGTCGCTCAGGTCGGGCTTCTCCCACCACGAAGACGACCAGTCCTCTGGGGACTGTCGCCAAGCACTGCTGCTGCTGCTGCGCCAGTCTCTGGCGCCCCACTTCTTCTGGCCCAATTCCGCGTCGTCCTGAGAATCCTCCGGCGCGTCGGCTGAGACTGACCACCAGCCTCTGCCTGCCCATCGCGCTCCCTCATTCTCTCCGACGCCTCGCCTGGATCCTTCTCGCCAGGGATCGTTGCCGAGCTCTTCCCACGGGTCGAATCCGGATGCTGAGTCACGGGCCGGTTGAGCCGCACCTTCCGACATGGGGCCCGCGGTACCCGAGACGGCCAGAGCCGCCTTGATCTCCTCGCGCAGGATGCTCCTCAGCTCGAGCGCCTGCGCCGATGTGAAACTGCTGCTGCTGCCTGTCGCGCCCTGGGGCGCGCCATCTGGGGCCTCACGGCCTCTCTGGCCTTGTTCTCCGTGAAACTCATCCTTATCTCGATCGCCACTGCTGGCAGCCTGAGGCTGCCCGTCCGCCGGCATGGCGGCGGTCCCTGGAGACGGCCGGGGAAGACCGACCGCTCCGCTACCACTGACGCGTCAAGGACGGCCAGTGGCGAAAGCGAGGGATGTTTTCTCTCAAGAGAGACATGGTGTCGAAAGGTGCCTGGGTCAAAACAGCAGCGGATGCGCGCACACGTGCGAACATAAACGTGTATGACAAGTAACTATACAGACAGTACAAGAGATGATTAAGCTCAAACAGCTCATAATTCCACAGGCATAGGCAGTGGCATGTAGGCATTGGCGTAGGAATCCATACGATTCATAGGAATCCATAGGAATCCATAGGACTCGCCAGTGGAAATAGCTGGGGGGTGCCATTGGAAATAAGGGGGGGAGCCATTGGCGAAAAGGCGAGGGGAGGGGGGGGCGCCATTGGAAATAAGGGGGGGGGGGCCATTGGAAAAGGGGGGAGCCATTGGAAAAGGGAGGGAGCCTAAAGACAAATTACTTATGATGAGCTAGGACTCCTACAAGAGGTAAATTTTGAGAAAATCAGGGCGCTGGCGCGCCCGAGAAAACTGCAGCCGTGGGTCGAAGCATCATTCACTATTATTTTCCTCTGGGTGGGCTTGTCAGAGCCCTGGCCAGCAATGTCCTGGTCTGGTCAAGGGTTCGTACCCACGCAATGGGCGCTACCCAACAGCAAATATCGCCTAGAAACAGCAGCGGCCGCAATTGGGTGGGCGGCTGTCTGAAACAAACAACATCCGCGGTGACGCCGACCGCGATTCCGGTCCAAAATAAACAAGAACTTTGGCCTTCGTACCCATTGTTGCTGTACCCTTTCGGACCCCCCCGGAAGCGGGGAAAGGGGCCCTAGACGGCACTCGTCGTTGGATTTCCAGTCGCTCCTGCGGACCTTCCGTAGGCGGCCCCCGCTCCTTCGATGAACAAAAGAAGGCCCTCTCTGCATCGGCCATGTTCATGGCATCTGCTGAGGGGAAACAGCCGGCTCCGAAGAAGGGGCCGAGAGGCCATCGAAAGAAAACAGAAGCCGCCGGATATCTGGGGATCGAACTTCCGTTGAGCTGGAAAATTTGATTCGAGCCCGCACTCTGAAGGGCGAAACCGTCCAGATCGCCAAACGCTTTTGGGGCAGAGGCAGTGGTTTTGAGGGGGAGCGTTAGGGGCGACAGCCTCAGGGGGGCGACTGGCTATGGGGGGGGCGTGGAGATTGAATTGGCAACGCATCGCCCATGGATGGGCGATAACCCGCCCACAGAGAAGCCGCGCGGTCCTTGGCGAGGTGGGCCTATCGGGCCCACATCGGCGATGCATGGGCGACTGGGGGCCGAACTCCCTTTCTGAGCCTATCCCCGCCTAGCTTCGCCCCCGAGTGGCCCAGCTGTCCAGTCCACGACGCGGGCGCCTGACCTCTCGACCGGAGGCCGCCCGACGTGGGGCCCGAGCAACCACGGGGCCGCACGGCGGCGCCGCGTCGCCGCTGGCTCGGCGACGCCAAAATCGGGTTCCGAGTCGGAAGCCGCGCCCGCGACGCAGTGACGATCCGGCGCGATCTTCCGAAACCCACCTGCTCGGACCCGTGCGGGGGGACACGTGCACTCATCGTGCTACCGTCATAAGGGGCACAGAGTGTGGAACAAAGGGGCTTGTCTGGCCACGGCAAGCCTCGGTTTTGAACAGATTTTCCGTCCTGCAGTTAGGTGAACAAAATGGTGGTGCCATGTTTGACCAAGCGGGGCATGGGTTACTGGTGGTTGGGCTTGGATCGCTCTACCTGCCGCCCGAAACGACGGCCGTCACATCCCCGCCAAGTCCGCCGCGCACACCACAGGGCGTCCGTTTTTGGATGCCCCGCCAGCTATGCCGTGGGCTGCTGGAACGCTCGCGCTCAGTGAAATGTATTGCTGGAGCCCACGCCGTAGGTGCTGGAACCCACGCCGTGCGCTGCTGAAACCACTGTCTGAACAACTGTTCCTTGTAAAACACGCGTGCTGGAACCTTCGCCGCGGGGCCAGCTGGAACAACCGCCCCTCGTAAAAATTGCGCGCTGGAGCCCATATGTCTTGAAAGCAAGAGGCGCTGCAACCACTGCCCCCTTTAAAATTCTGGGCACTGGGACCGACGCCGTGGGGCGCTGAAACCACCGCCCCTTGTACACAATGCGCGCTGGAACCAATTTGTCTTGAAGGCATGAAGCGCTGGGACCATTATCCCCCGAAGATCCGCCGACCCTGTCGGCGTGTGGGGGAGGCTTTTCCGTCTCCCCCACAGCGTCGTCGCCTCTTCTGCTTTCTGAGGGCTCCCTACACAAGTCCACAAAAATGATTCCGGCAAAGCAACCTAACAGCGATGTGTAGGAGCATATCTGGAAGCATTTCCCTTGAGATTGAGATGAGAATCCAGTTGTAGAATTCTGCTGTTCTCGCAGTCGTAGTCGCACTCGCGATGACAGTCGCAGTGGCAACGGCAGTCGCAGCCACAGCCTCAGCCTGCCTCAGCCTCAGCCTCAGCCTGCCTCAGCCTCAGCCTGCCTCAGCCTCAGCCTCAGCCTGCTTCAGCCTCAGCCTCAGTCTGCCTTCAGCCTCGGCCTCAGCCTCAGCCTGCCTCAGCCTCAGCCTGCATCAGCCTCAGCCTCAGCCTCAGCCAGCCTCAGCATCAGCCTGCCTCAGGCCTCAGCCTCAGCCTGCTCTGCATTCAGCCTCAGCCTCAGCCTGCCTCGGCCTCAGCCTCAGCCTCGGCCTCAGCCTCAGCCTCAGCCTCAGCCTGCCTCAGCCTC
The DNA here is from genome assembly GCA_963575745.1 of Prorocentrum cordatum. NCBI lineage: Eukaryota > Dinophyceae > Prorocentrales > Prorocentraceae > Prorocentrum > Prorocentrum cordatum. Next base: position 107,525 of record CAUYUJ010000516.1, read on the forward strand.
AGCCAGCCTGTCAGCCTCAGCCTGCATCAGCCTCAGCCTCAGCCTCAGCCTCAGCCTGCCTCAGCATCAGCCTGCCTCAGCCTCAGCCTCACTCACTACCTCAGCAGCTCAGCCGCAGCCTGCTTCAGCCTCAGCCTCAGTCTGCCTGCAGCCTCGGCCTCAGCTTGCTGCAGCCTCGCCTCAGCCTGCCTCAGCCTGAGTCTGCCTCAGCCTCAGCCTCAGAGCCTCAGCCTGCCTCAGCCTCAGCCTCAGCCTGCCTTCAGCCTCAGCCTCAGCCTCTGCCTTCAGCCTCGGCCTCAGCCTCGGCCTGCCTCAGCCTCAGCCTGCATCAGCCTCAGCCTCAGCCTCAGCCTGCCTCAGCCTCAGCCTCAGCCTGCCTCAGCCTCAGCCTCAGCCTGCTTCAGCCTCAGCATCAGTCTGTCTTCAGCCTCGGCCTCAGCCTCAGCCTGCCTCAGCCTCACCCTGCATCAGCCTCAGCCTCAGCCTCAGCCTGCCTCAGCATCAGCCTGCCTCAGCCTCAGCCTCAGCCTGCCTCTGCCTCAGCCTCAGCCTGCTTCAGCCCAGCTCAGTCTTCCTTCAGAGCCTCGGCGCTCAGCCTCAGGCTGCCTCAGCCTCAGCCTTCCTCAGCCTCGAGCCTCAGCCTCAGCCTGCCTCAGCATCAGCTGCCTCGGCTCAGCCTCAGCTCTGCCTCTGCCTCAGCCTCAGCCTGCTTCCCCTCAGCCTCAATCTGCCTTCAGCCTCAGCCTCAGCCTCAGCCTGCTCGAGCCCCAGCCTCCGCCTGCTCAGCCCTCAGCCTCAGCCTGCCTCAGCATCAGCCTCCTCTCTCAGCCACAGCCTGCCTCATCCTCAGCCTCACCTCAGCCCTCAGCGCTGCTTCAGCCCTCAGCCTCAGTCTGCCTTCAGCCTCGGCTCAGCCGCCTCACCTTGCCTCGCCCTCAGCCTGCTCAGTCGCCATCAGCCTCAGCGCCTCAGACTCAGGCATGCCTCATCATCAGCCTCAGCTCAGCCTCAGCCTGCTTCAGCTCAGCCCAGCCTGCCTCAGCTGAGCCTGCCTCAGCCTGCATCAGCCTCAGCCTCAGCCTCAGCCTGCCTCAGACTCAGCCTGCTTCAGCCTCAGCCTCAGCCTGCCTCAGCCTCAGCCTCAGCCTGCCTCAGCCTCAGCCTCAGTCTGCCTTCAGCCTCGGCCTCAGCCTCAGCCTGCCTCAGCATCAGCCTGCCTCAGCCTCAGCCTCAGCCTGCCTCAACCTCAGCCTCAGCCTGCTTCAGCCTCAGCCTCATCTGCCTTCAGCCTCGGCCACGGCCTCAGCCTGCCTTAGCCTCAGGCCTGCCAGCCTCAGCTGCCATCAGCAGCCTCTCCTCAGCTAGCCGCCTCGCATCAGCCTGCCTCAGCCTCATCCTCAGCCTGCCTCAGCCTCAGCCTCATCTGCTTCTACTGCCTTCAGCACTCAGTCCTGGCCTTCACCTCGCCGCATCAGCCTGCCTCAGCCTCAGCCTGCCTCAGCCTCAGCATCAGCCTGCCTCAGCATTCAAAATGTGGCCCGGGAATGGAGTTCTGGGAACTCGAAGGACACGAAGTGGCCTACAGTTGGCTCCGGGCATTCAGAATCATGCCCAGGAGTGGAGTTCTGGGAACTCGAAGACCACGAAGCGGCCTACACTTGGCTCCGGGCATTCAAAATCATGCCCAGGAGTTCTGGGAACTCGAAGACCACGAAGTGGCCTACAGTTGGCTCCGGGCATTCAAAATCATGCCCAGGAGTTCTGGGAACTCGAAGAACACGAAGTGGCCTACAGTTGGCTCCGGGCATTCAAAATCATGCCCAGGAGTGGAGTTCTAGGAACTCGAAGACCACGAAGTGCGTTACTGTTGGCTAAACAAAAATCCCAGGATCCCGTCCGGATCCCTCCCAGACCCCCTTGGGGTGGCATGATGCTCTCTTTTGACCCTACTAGAAACCTATCAGTCTTCGCTGTTAGGTAAAATTGAACAACGTCGTCCTTCAGTCGAAGGGAAGCCCCTTCGCTTGATCCCTTCACCGCCGGGGGGGGGGGGGGGGGGCACTCCCCGGGGGGGGTCCCCCCTCGCACCTGGGGGAAGTCCCCGCCTCTCATTTTCCTGCGTCCTGGGGCTCCGTTGGTCCTCCAAGGCCGTCTGCGGGCCCTTTATTGATTCTTTCCCCGCCGGGAGGGGAGGGGGCCCGGGGCATGTGCGTTCCAGATGCACCCCCGGCAGTCGCCACTGTAGGGCATGCGTGCTGGTGCGAGCCAAGGTCCGTTAGCGCGGGTATGGGAGTTGCCTGGGGGTCGGGAGGGAGAAGTGGGAATGTCCGAGGGATGCGACGGGCTGCGTCGGGCTACGTCGGGCTGCGCCGGGCCGCGTCGAATAGAGGTCATGGGTTCGTCGCGGGGTCGTCTGGGACTCGTGGGGGGGCCATCGTCGGGCTGTCGGTGGGACGCCGAGGGGTCGTCGGGGGGTCGGAAATCAGATGCGGGGGTGTCGGAAGGCTGCGTCGGGCTGCGTCGGGCTGCGTCGGGCCGCGTCGACTGGGATTCATGGGGTCCTCGAGGGGTCGTCTGGAGCACGTGGGAGGGCCATCGTGGGGTCGACGGGGGATCGTCGAAGGGTCGCCTGGGAGTCGGGAAGGAGAAGTGGGGGTGGCGGCGGGGTGCGTCGGGCTGCTTCGGGCCGCGTCGGGCTGCGTCGGGCCGCGTCTACAGGGGGTCATAGGGTCGTCGTGTGGTCGACTGGGGTTCGTAGGGGGGCCATCGTGGTGTCGTCGGGGGGCCGTCGAGGGGTCGACGGGGGGCGGGGCGGGGTCGGCGTGGAGCCGTCGAATTTCTCGAGGCAGGTTCTGCGACGGGCCTCTCTTCCGTCCTCTCGGCGGCGCTGGCGGCTGCGGAGGTTGCGGACGATTTTGTAGGCGCCGTCGTTTGCTGGAGGATGCGGGGGTGGCGGTGAGCCGGCGTGCGGACAATCTAGCAGTGCGGTTAGCGTCGCCGCCACTGGAGGCGGGCGAGGAATGTGAGGAAGGGGAGGCCAGCCGCTTGAATTCAATAAGCATCAAATTCGGGCGCCACGAGCGCCGTGGGGCAGTGTCGTCGGGCAGTCCATGGTGCACACCCAGCCTGACGTGGTCCGAGCTGACGTTGATGGCAGCCACGTGGTCCAGGATGCGGGCTCCACGTCCCTGCATGGCCGTGTGCATCGTCGTCAACTCCTGGCGGTTGCTCAGCTGCACGACAATCTTACCAGACCACCCGCCGTCGAAGTTCATGATCGGCCGCCAGCGGTGCCAGTCCAGCGCCTCCTCCTCCGTCGCCTCATTGAGCTCGAGCTGGCAGGCTTCGCCGACGCACTTCATGAAGTGCGGCATCCACAGTTTGCACGGGCCAGTGACCCCGAGCGGCAGCTCATCCGTCACTCGCAGGGAATCTGGGCGCGCGTCGTCAGGTCCATTCGCGTGTAGGGCCGTATTCCGGGCCACTGCGAGCTGGTTCTGAGCGGCCAGGACTTGCGCGATCGCCCCCGGCGTCCTGTCAGAAGGGCGGCGCTTGATCCTCTCCGCCGCTGTGGCGGGGTCGCGGTGCCACTCCTCCGTGAGCCGGGTGCTCCACTCCTCTGCCGTGCGGTTCGTCTCCACGAGCAGCAGCTTGTTGGAGATGACCAGCGCGCTGGTGCAGAGGTCTCGGAGACTGTATCCCGCTTGCGCGCTTGTCGTTTCGACCAGCCTCGTAGCGCTGCTGCGCATCGTCTCCACCTGCCCCACCACCGGCCAGAAGGGGCCCAGGACGCGCCAGAGCCAGCGGATGATCGTCTCGGTTGCGAGGGTGTCCTTGAAATCTGCTCGGAAATGGATCTGAATCATCGCCCGGCGCGTGGAGCGAGTGGAGCCCAGACTGCTGGTGGGAGGGTCAATGTGGAGAAGCTGGGGTAGGTGGAGCGAGAGGAGGAATTTGTATACCTCTCATTTGTGCTGATCCGGGAGGTCGATCCTGATACTGGCGCCCGCGTCGAAATTAAAGAAGTCGCCGCCCTTCCAGTCGATCAGCTTCAGGTTGCATTGCGGAGTGGGCTTGCCTATCCGGACGATCGCCAGTTGTTTCTGGCAGTGGATGGGCGCGTGCTTGCCGGAGAAAATAACGTTCCCTGGGGGGTAGAGCACCTGGATGTCCGAGATGGCCTGCCGCCACCTGCCCTTCAAGAGGGGGTGCGCCCACACATCTGCGACGTGCGCAGCAGCGCGGCAACCCGGCAACGGGTCGATCGGCATCGCGATTGAAACGTCATGTTGCAGAACACCCGCCTCGGCGCACTTCTTGATGGCCCCAGCCAGCTTCAAGAGTTGCCCCTGATCCACGGGTGTCCAAATGAGGATCGGCTTCGTCGGTCTCTGGAGGGCGGCCTCGATACCGTAGGTGTCGCCGAGGAAAGCGGTCATGAGCTCGCGCGCGGCTGCCGTAGGCGCCAGGTTCTGCGTGCTGCTGTGGTCGCGTCGCAGCGCGTTGCTCAGCTGCAGTGCAACCTGTGTGTTTGGCCTGTGTGTTTGGTGGGAGGGTCCCGCCAGTGCAGAGGTGCTCCAGGAGGTCGGAGCCGACCTCCTGCCAGCGGGGAAGAGACTTGGGGACACCTTTGAGCAGACGGCGCGCGCGGAGGTGGATCTCGAGGCTGTCCTTAGCGTCCAGCACGGCAAGCTGGAAGCTATCCCGGAGGTCCTTCGTCGTGTCCTTGAGGGCGGCATTTGCGCCACCGAACCGGTCCAGGAGCTTTATCGCCCACGTTCCGCGCATCTCGACGTCCTCCAATCGAAAGTTCGGTCCGTCGCTGACGGCCGGGCCAAATTTGTCGAGTCCGGAAGTACCGTCGACGTCGTGCGCGTAGGCGGAGAGCAACCTGCGTAGAGGCTGGGCGTCCGTGGCTGTCTCAAGTTCCCGAATGCTGGGGAGGCAGAGGTTGCCGCCGACTGCGATGGCCGCATGGATCCATTCCTGCTGTTGGCAGATGCCGTCCTCCAAGATGTCCTGCAGGGTGGTGTCGAAGTTCGTGCTGGCCGCTGTTTCGTTCGGCACCCCCTGGGGCGGCGCGGCAGCCCCGGCGGCGGCAGCGCTGGAGGCAGACGCAGAAGTTCCAACTGCCAGAAGGGACAAGTGGTCCGTGCGCTGGCTGATTCGGGGCGTCTGCTGAAATCTCAACCAAACGTGCGTCTGCGCCA
>CAUYUJ010000517.1:0-25000 GCA_963575745.1 Prorocentrum cordatum
TCCTCCTCCTCCTCCTCCTCCTCCTCCTCATCATCATCATCATCATCATCATCATCAACAGCATCATCATCAGCATCATCATCATCATCTTCATCATCATCATCATCATCATCATCATCATCATCATCATCATCATCTTCATCTTCATCATCAGCATCATCATCAGCAGCAGCATCATCAGCAGCAGCATCATCCCTGTTCTCCTCCTCCTCCTCCGCCTTCTCATCATCCGCATCCTCCTCCTCCTGATCCTCCTCCTCCGTCTTGTTCTCCTCCTCCTCCTGCGTCTCCTTCTCCTCCTCCTCCTCCTCCGCGTGCTCCCCAGTCTCCTCCTCCTCATCCTCCTCCTCATCATAATCAGCATCAGCATCAACAGCATCATCAGCATCATCATGATCATCATCAGCGGCAGCAGCATCAGCATCATATTCACGAGCAGCATCAGCATCATCAACATCATCAGCAGCATCATCAGAATCGTCATCGTCATCAACATCAGCATCGTCATCAACATCAGCAGCAGCATCATCAGCAGCAGCATCATCAGCATCATCAGCAGCATCATCAGCATCATCAGCATCCGCATCAGCATCAGAAGCAGCAGCATAAGCATCGCCATCATCATCAGCATCATCATCATCATCAGCAGCAGCAGCATTATCATCGTCATCGCCATCCCCCTCCTCCTCCGCCTCCTCCTCCTCATCATCAGCATCGCCATCACCGTCACCATCACCGGCATCATCATCATCATCATCATCATCAGCAGCCTCACCATCATCAGCATCAGCAGCATCATCATCAGCATCAGCATCATCATCATCATCATCATTATCAGCATCATCATCATCATCATCATCACCATCATCATGTTCAACATTACCAGCAGCATCATCATCAGCATCATCATCAACATCAGCGGCATCATCAACAGCATCAGCTGCATCATCAGTATCATCATCAGCATCATCATCAGCATCATCAGCATCATCATCGTCATCATCATCGGCAACATCAGCATCATCATCAGCATCAGCATGGTCGTCATCAACATCAGCATCATCAGCAGCATCAATATCTGCTCCATCAACAGTATCATCAGCATCAGCTGCATCATCATCATCACCATCATCATCAGCAGCAGCATCATCAGCATCAACATCGTCATCATCATCAGCATCATCATCATCAGCATCATCATCGGCAGCATCATCATCACCGTGTGCATCATCACTGCCATCGACAGCATCATCATCAGCATGAGCATAACCTTCCTCATCATCAGCAGCATCAGCATCCGCATCATCATCAGCAGCATCAGCATCAGCATCGACATCATCATCATTGTCATCCGCAGCAGCATCATCATCGTCAGCATCAGCAGTCTCATCATCATCACCGACAGCCTCACCGACCGTATCATCACCATAGTCTTCTATATCAGCATCGTCCTCATGATCACCACCCTGTTCCACATCATCATCATCATCATCATCATCATCATCATCATCAGCAGCATCATCAGCATCATCATCAGCAGCATCATCATCATCAGCAACATCGGCATCATCATCATCAACAGCATCATCAGCATCACCATCATCAGCAGCATCAGCACCATCACCATCATCATCATCAGCAGCAGCATCATCTTCATCATAATCATCGTTGTCCTCGACATCATCCTCTTCCTCCTCTTCCTCCCCCATCCTCCTCCTCCTCTTCCATTTCCTCCTCCTTCTACCCCTCCTCCTCCTACTCCTCCCCATCCCTTTCTGCATCCTATTCCTCATCATCGTCCTCCTCCTCCTCCACTCCATCCTCCTCATCCTCCTCATCCTTCTCCTCCTGAACCTCCTACTTATCCTCCTCCTCCTCCTCCTCCTCCTCCTCCTCCTCCTCCTCCTCCTCCTCACCCTCGTCATCTCCCTCCGCATCCTCCTCCTCCTCTCTTCTCCTCCTCCTCCTCACCTTCCTCCTCCTCCTCCTCCTCCTCCTCCTCCTCCTCCTCCTCCTCCCCTCCTCCTCCTTCTCAGCCTCCTTCGCCGCCTCCGCCCCCTCCGCCTGATCCGTCTCCTCCGCCCCCGCTTCCACCTCCGCCTCCGCCTCTGCCTCGTCTTCCTCCTCCTTCTCCTCCTCTTCCGCAGTCTCGTCCTCCTCCGCCTGCTCTTCATCTTCCTCCTCATCCTCCTACTACTCCTCCTCCTCCTTCTCCTCCTCCTCCTTCTCCTCCTCCTCCTTCTCCTCGTCCTCCGTTTAAATTCCTTCAAAATGATTTCTCCCCGTCGCACCCCAAGGCCAGTTCGTAGGGCGGGTCGGGCGTTTCGCCTGAGACTTCCTCATCATGTATGATTCTGAAGCTCAAGAATTGGCGACAGCTTCACGGATGGAGGGCGGGTCGTTTTCAGGATGTGGCTCTCGCCTTAGCGCGGCGCAGACTCGTTTAAAATTTGCAGGAGTTTGGCGGATTGAGGGCGGGTCGTGCTCAAAATGTTGTTATCGCCTTGGCGCTGCGCACATTCGTTCAACAAATGCAAGAGTTTCACGGATTGAGGGCGGGTGGTGTTCGAGATGTGGCTCTCGCTTTAGCGCGGCGCACATTCGCTTCAAAAACTGCAAGAGCTTCACGGATTGAGGGCGGATCCTGTTTCAAAATGTGCCTATCGCCTTAGCGCGGCGCACATTCGTTCTAATACATGCAAGATTTTCACGGACTCTCATCATCAACGTACCAGAATTCGATATTTGACCAGATTCAGGAATATGCAGATGCAACAGTTGTGTTGGTTCGCTGTGTTGGAATCCCAGGAATGATGTTCTGGTACAATTCGGAATTGTCAAGACGCAACAGTCAGGTTGATCCGTGGCGTTGGAATCCCGAGAACAATGTCCTGGCATGCTTCAGGGTCTTCAGCTGGTTGTCTTCCAAAGAGGCAGTGCCTTCAATGGAAATGAACCGTTGTAGAGGCATATGAAGAGGGAGCTTGGAGGGAGGGTTTATTCCAACATCGTTGGTGACTCTTGGACTTAAACTGGTCCTCCTCCTCCTCATCCTCTTCCTCCTCCTCCTCCTCCTCCTCCTCCTCCTCCTCCCCCTCCTCCTCCTCCTCCTCCTCCTCCTCCTCCTCCTCCGTTTCCTCTTCCCCCTCCTACTCCTCATCCTCCTCCGCCTCATTCTCTTCCTCCTCCTCATCCTCCTCGCCCTACTCATTCTCCTTGTTCTCATCATACTCGTCTTTCTCCTCCTCCGCCTTAGCATCACCATCATCATCATCATCATCATCATCATCAGCATCATCAGCATGATCATCATCATCACCACCACCACAACCATCATCATCAGCATCATCACATCAACATCAGCATCAGCATCAGCATCAGGCATCATCAGCAGCATCGTCATCATCAGCAGCATCATCATCAGCATCATCAGCATCAGCATCATCAACATCTTCATCATCATTATCATCAACAACAACATCACGTCTGGTTGCTCTGGTTATTTCTACAGAATTTCCTGCGGGGTCTCGACGGATCGCGCGGGTCACCCGGAAGGACCCGTAAAAGGTGTCCCCTGTCGGTTCGGACTCCTGCACTTCCCAGGACGTCGGCCTTCCCTCTCCTGACTGCCCCAAGATAGTGTCCAAGACGGCCACAATAACCCCAAAAGAGGTCAATGTGGCCTCAAGATGTCTCCAGGACGGGCCCAGATGCCCACAAGATGGCCCAAGATGGCCCCACGATCGCCCAAGACAGCCCAAGAGGCTGTCAAGAGAACCTCCAGGAAGGCCCGAAGATGCCAAGATCATGTACGTCCTTATTGCGTTTGAAAGAGCTTGACATCTGCTTCTATCTGGCCTTCTCACGACGCAAGATGGCCAAAGAGGCCACCAAGATGGCCCCCAGAGCGCCAAAGACGCCTCCCATTTGGCCCCCTGACAGCCCTAGAGGCCCCCGAGACGGCCCCAAGAGGGCCGCAAGACGGCCCAGGAGACCTCCAAGACGTTCAAGATGGTACCCAAGACGGCTCTGAAGTGCTCCAGTAGGGCCGAAAGTAGGCCCAGAGAGGCCCAAAAACGGCTTCTGACGGTGTCAGACGAGCCGGAAGACCCTCGCCTTGCAAGGAGCCCCGAAGGCACTAGGGGCCCAAGAAAGCCCCCAAGAGGCCTCCAAGAGGCCCCCATGAAGCTCCCAGGAGGCCCCAAGAGTGCCCCAAGAGGCTCCCAAGATGCCTCCTCATCCTCCTCCACCTCCTCCTCCTTCACCTCCTTGTCCTCCTCCTCCTCCTCCTCGTCATCATCATCATCATCATCATCATCATCATCATCATCATCATCATCATCATCATCATCATCATAATCACCACCACCGTCATCATCATCATCATCATCATCATCATCATCATCATCATCATCATCATCATCATCATCATCACCATCACCATTATCATCATCATCACCATCATCATCGCGACCACTACCACCATCATCAGCATCATCATCATGATCGTTACCATCATCATCCTCACCATCATCCTCCGCAGAATCATCGTCATCATCAACAACATCATCATCCTTGTTCCTCCCTCTCCGTCGTGCTCCCCCACATGTTCACCGCAGGATTTCAGCAACGTCTGCGGGAACGCAGTCCGATAGCTTGACCGAGGTCTGGCCGCAACGTTCGGCCACATAGCCAAAAGGCAGAGGGCGACGGTGATTCGCCGCAGGCGTCTTCGATCCGCCGCCCCCTGTGGTTTGCCACGGGGATTCACGGCGTGCCAGACTTGCAAGAGTTGATTTTTCTCGATGCCGATGCAAATGCATACTGGGTCTGGCCCAAATCTGCCTCTAGCGCAACAGACGCTCATCCAGACACGCTCAGATTTCCCTCACAGCCCCGGAGATGCAACTGCTTAACCACCTCGGACAATGAGCTTTGCATGGCCGAGTCCTGTTCGCCTCTCATGATTGAGGAACACTCGACCAACTGGAATCCCTTTACCTCCATGAACTTCTCAAGCTGCCCATCATCGATGCCTGTGAGCTTCAAGGGGTAGGTCCGGTACGTCTTTTCCCCATCACCCTTAAGAGTAATGCGTCGCACACCCTTCTTCTCCAAGAAATCCACATAATTTGAGAAGCCCCGTGGAACTTCGTCGAGGATCTTCTTGCAAGCCCATGACAATTGGGACGCTTCCCCTTGATCAAACGGCTTACCGTTGTAGGTCGCGGGCATGTCGGAACCCGCTGGTGCACAAAAAGCAGGACCGCATGCATCAGGGTGGAAATCGTCCTGACCACACTGCGAGTAGAACGAGCCGCCCATATTCATGTGCTTGCCGTCCTCTGGGCTCATCTTTGTCATGATGAAGGTCTGGTTGGCCTTCTCCACCATGATGATGACTTCCACTGTCTTAACCGTGGCCGGACCTTTGTCACAACCTGTCTGCACAAGAGCTGGCCGCGCATTGACCGAACGCGAAGAACGCGAATGAGTGTGAATGCCACGGCCCCGAGCATCCAGCTGGACGCCAAGTCCTGCCCCCAGTCGCTCTGCTGCGACACAGCTGGCAACAACGAGGAGAGCGATACCACGTACTGCCTTCATGTCCAGGAAGAACTGAAATCACCACTTTGCAATGGTTTCTCTGAGGAAATTGCCTCCAAGAAGACGTGTCCAAATGACGGCTTGAGGCAAAAATGGCCACGGACCCAGACTGGTAGGAGGTTTGGGTTCTGCTCAAGAGTTCTGAGTGGGCCCTGCCGCTCCAGAGACGGCCCCAAGATGGCCTCCAACGCGGCCAAGGTGGCGTCCAAGACCGCTACGTTGGCCCCCAGGGAGCCCAAGATGGCCCCCAGGTGTCTCCAAGATGGCCCAAGATGCACCCCAAGACGGCCAAAGATGCACACCAGACGGCCCAAGATGGTCCTGGGATGGCCAAAGACAGCCCAAAAGGCCCCAGAGAGATCTCCAAGACGGCCCAAGAGGCATCCGAGGGGTCCTCCAAGGAAGCCCGAAGAGGCCAAAACCATGCATGCCCCGTCGGTGTTTGAAAAGTCTGACGTTTGCTTCTTTTCGGCCTGCCAACGGCCCAAGAGGCCCCCGAGATCGCCTCCTGAGTGCCCAAGAGGCCTCCCAAATGACCCCATGGACTGCCCAGAGGAGCCTGCAAGGCAGCCCAAAGAGGGCCCCAAGACGGCCCGAGAGGCCTCCAAGACGGCCTATACAGCCTCAAAGACGGCCCTGAACGCCCCAAGAAGGCACCCAGACGGTCTGAAGAGGTCCCCAAGAGGCATCCAAGAGGCTCCCAGAAGGCCCCAAGAGGCTCCCAAGAGGCCTTACCTCCTCCTCCCCCTCCTCCTCCTCCCTCCTCCTCCTCCTCCTCCTCCTCCTCCTCCTCCTCCTCATCCTCCTCCTCCTCCCCTCCCCTCCTCCCTCCTCCTCCTCTCCTCCTCCTCCTCCTCCACCTCCTCCTCCTCCTCCTGGGTGTTCGTTGAGAGATCGTGGAAGGTCTCCTCGGGAGGCCGTTTCAACGCCTCCTGGGGGGCCGTTTTGAGGCCTCTTGGGGGCCTCTTGGGGGGCCGCTTGGGGCCTCTTGGGGGGCTCTTGGGGCCTCCTGGGGGCGTCTTGGGGCCGATGGCCCGAAAAGTCCGTTCGGGTACCTCGTCTGGGCCCCCACTGGAACGGCCTTGGGGGCCTCGGGGGCCGTCTTGGAAGCCTCTTGGGTCTTCTTGGGGCCGTCTTGGGCCCTCCTGGCCGTCTTGGGGGCCTCTTGGGCCGTCTTGGGGCGATCTTGGGGGCCTCTTGGGCCGTCCTGGAGCGTCGGGAAGCCGAAAAGGCGAGAACCTCAAAAACCGTCAAAGACCTCTGAAAATCAATGATTGTTGATTATTTGTGCCCTTCTGGGAGGCCTCTTCTCGTGGGGAGTCTTGGAGGCCTCTTGGATCATCTTGGAGGCCTCTTGGACTGTCCTGGAGGCATATTGGGCCAAGTTGGAGGCCTCTTCATCCCTCTGCAGCCCTCTTGGAGGCCATCTTGGACCATCTTGGGGCTATCCTGAAGCCACTGGAGGCCTCTCGGGAGGAAACTTTTGCCATTAGATCTGGGGCTCCGGCTGCCGCCCCCCTGACCCCGACTAACGGATCGCACACTACGTGCGCTTTCCGTAATCTGGGGCCGCCGAGGCCAACCCCCTGCACAATCCCCCCTGCCATTTCTCCCAATTTACGGATCGCGACGCTGCCCGCGCGTTCCGTCATCCGCCGCTCCCTCTGGCTTGCCACAGGGGCGCACGGCTTACAAGACGACTCTGAAACGTCCCAGGACGTCGGTCCTCCCTCTCCAGACGGCCCCAAGGGGGCATACAAGACGGCCCCAACATGGTGTCCAAGACGGCCACGATAGCCCCAAGAGATCCCAAGATGGCCTCGAGATGTCTCCAGGACGGGCCGAGATGCTCCCAAGATGGCCCAAGATGGCCCCACGATCGCCCAAGACAGCCCAAGAGGCTTTCAAGAGAACCTCCAGGAAGGCCCGAAGATGCCAAGATCATGTATGCTCCGATTGTGTTCGAAAGAGTTTGACGTTTGCTTCTATTTGGCCTTCCCACGACCCAAGATGGCCAAATCGGCCACCAAGATGGCCCCCAGAGCGCCAAAGACGCCTCCCAGATGGCCCCCTGACAGCCCTAGAGGCCCCCGAGGCAGCCCAAAGCGGGCCGCAAGACGGCCCAGGAGACCTCCAAGACGCTCAAGATGGCACCCAAGACGGCTCTGAAGCGCTCCACTAGGGCCCCAAGTAGGCCCAGAGAGGCCCCAAGACGGCTTCCGACGATGTCAGACGAACCGGAACGCCCTCAGTTTCAAAGAAGCCCCGAAGGCCCCCGAGGAGCCCAAGAAAGCCCCCAGGAGGCCTCCAAGAGGCCCCCAGGAAGCTCCCAGGAGGCCCCAAGAGTGCCCCAAGAGGCTTCCAAGATGCCTCCTCCTCCTCCACCTCTTCCTCCTCCTCCGCAACCTTCTCCTCCTCCTCATCCTCCTCCTCATCATCAGCATCATCATCATAAACATCAGCATCATCAGCATCATCAGCATCATCATCATCATCATCATCATCATCATCATCATCATCATCATCATCATCATCATCTTCATCGTCATCGTCATCATGATCATCATCACCATCATCATCACCATCATCATCAGCATCATCACCATCATCATCGTCAGCATCATCATCATCAACAACATCATCATCCGTGTTCCTCCCTCTCCGTCGTGCTCCCCCACATGTTCATGTTCACCGAAGGATTTCAGCAACGGCTGCGGGAACGCAGTCCGATAGCTTGACCGAGGTCTGGCCGCAACGTTCGGCCACATAGCCAAAAGGCAGAGGGCGACGGTGATTCGCCGCAGGCGTCTTCGATCCGCCGCCGCCTGTGGTTTGCCACAGGGATTCACGGCGTGCCAGACTTGCAAGAGTTGATTTTTCTCGACGCCGATGCAAATGCATACTGGGTCTGGCCCAGATCTGCCTCCAGCGCAACAGACGCTCATCCAGACACGCTCAGATTTCCCTCACAGCCCCGGAGATGCAACTGCTTAACCACCTCGGACAATGAGCTTTGCATGGCCGAGTCCTGTTCGCCTCTCATGATTGAGGAACACTCGACCAACTGGAATCCCTTTACCTCCATGAACTTCTCAAGCTGCCCATCATCGATGCCTGTGAGCTTCAAGGGGTAGGTCCGGTACGTCTTTTCCCCATCACCCTTAAGAGTAATGCGTCGCACACCCTTCTTCTCCAAGAAATCCACATAATTTGAGAAGCCCCGTGGAACTTCGTCGAGGATCTTCTTGCAAGCCCATGACAATTGGGATGCTTCCCCTTGATCAAACGGCTTGCCGTTGTAGGTCGCGGGCATGTCGGAACCCGCTGGTGCACAAAAAGCAGGACCGCATGCATCAGGGTGAAAATCGTCCTGACCACACTGCGAGTAGAACGAGCCGCCCATATTCATGTGCTTGCCGTCCTCTGGGCTCATCTTTGTCATGATGAAGGTCTGGTTGGCCTTCTCCACCATGATGATGACTTCCACTGTCTTAACCGTGGCCGGACCTTTGTCACAACCTGTCTGCACAAGAGCTGGCCGCGCATTGACCGAACGCGAAGAACGCGAATGAGTGTGAATGCCACGGCCCCGAGCATCCAGCTGGACGCCAAGTCCTGCCCCCAGTCGCTCTGCTGCGACACAGCTGGCAACAACGAGGAGAGCGATACCACGTACTGCCTTCATGTCCAGAAAGAACTGAAAACACCACTTTGCAATGGTTTCTCTGAGGAAATTGCCTCCAAGAAGACGTGAGTCCAAATGACGGCTTGAGGCAAAAATGGCCACGGACCCAGACTGGTAGGAGGTTTGGGTTCTGCTCAAAAGTTCTGAGTGGGCCCTGCCGGATGGCCCAAGATGGCCCAAGATGCACCCCAAGACGGCCAAAGATGCACACCAGACGGCCCAAGATGGTCCTGGGATGGCCAAAGACAGCCCAAAAGGCCCCAGAGAGATCTCCAAGACGGCCCAAGAGGCATCCGAGGGGTCCTCCAAGGAAGCCCGAAGAGGCCAAAACCATGCATGCCCCGTCGGTGTTTGAAAAGTCTGACGTTTGCTTCTAAGAGGCCCCCGAGATCGCCTCCTGAGTGCCCAAGAGGCCTCCCAAATGACCCCTGGACTGCCCAGAGAAGCCTGCAAGGCAGCCCAAAGAGGGCCCCAAGACGGCCGGAGAGGCCTCCAAGACGGCCTATACAGCCTCAAAGACGGCCCTGAACGCCCCAAGAAGGCACCCAGACGGTCTGAAGAGGTCCCCAAGAGGCATCCAAGAGGCTCCCAGAAGGCCCCAAGAGGCTCCCAAGAGGCCTTACCTCCTCCTCCCCCTCCTCCTCCTCCTCTTCCTCCTCCTCCTCCTCCTCCTCCTCCTCCTCCTCCTCCTCCTCCTGGGTGTTCGTTGAGAGATCGTGGAAGGTCTCCTCGGGAGGCCGTTTCAACGCCTCCTGGGGGCCGTTTTGAGGCCTCTTGGGGGCCTCTTGGGGGGCCGCTTGGGGCCTCTTGGGGGGCTCTTGGGGCCTCCTGGGGGCGTCTTGGGGCCGATGGCCCGAAAAGTCCGTTCGGGTACCTCGTCTGGGCCCCCACTGGAACGGCCTTGGGGGCCTCGGGGGCCGTCTTGGAAGCCTCTTGGGTCTTCTTGGGGCCGTCTTGGGCCCTCCTGGCCGTCTTGGGGGCCTCTTGGGCCGTCTTGGGGGCGATCTTGGGGGCCTCTTGGGCCGTCCTGGAGCGTCGGGAAGCCGAAAAGGCGAGAACCTCAAAAACCGTCAAAGACCTTTGAAAATCAATGATTGTTGATTATTTGTGCCCTTCTGGGAGGCCTCTTCTCGTGGGGAGTCTTGGAGGCCTCTTGGATCATCTTGGAGGCCTCTTGGACTGTCCTGGAGGCATATTGGGCCAAGTTGGAGGCCTCTTCATCCCTCTGCAGCCCTCTTGGAGGCCATCTTGGACCGTCTTGGGGCTATCCTGAAGCCACTGGAGGCCTCTCGGGAGGAAACTTTTGCCATTAGATCTGGGGCTCCGGCTGCCGCCCCCCTGACCCCGACTAACGGATCGCACACTACGTGCGCTTTCCGTCATCTGGGGCCGCCGAGGCCAACCCCCTGCACAATCCCCCCTGCCATTTCTCCCAATTTACGGATCGCGACGCTGCCCGCGCGTTCCGTCATCCGCCGCTCCCTCTGGCTTGCCACAGGGGCGCACGGCTTACAAGACGACTCTGAAGCGTCCCAGGACGTCGGTCCTCCCTCTCCAGACGGCCCCAAGGGGGCATACAAGACGGCCCCAACATGGTGTCCAAGACGGCCACGATAGCCCCAAGAGATCCCAAGATGGCCTCGAGATGTCTCCAGGACGGGCCGAGATGCCCCCAAGATGGCCCAAGATGGCCCCACGATCGCCCAAGACAGCCCAAGAGGCTTTCAAGAGAACCTCCAGGAAGGCCCGAAGATGCCAAGATCATATATGTTCCGATTGTGTTCGACAGAGTCTGACGTTTGCTTCTATTCGGCCTTCTCACAACCCAAGATGGCCAAAGAGGCCACCAAGATGGCCCCCAGAGCGCCAAAGACGCCTCCCAGATGGCCCCCTGACAGCCCTAGAGGCCCCCGAGACGGCCCCAAGAGGGCCCCAAGACGGCCCAGGAGACCTCCAAGACGCTCGAGATGGCATCCAAGACGGCTCTGAAGCGCTCCACTAGGGCCCCAAGTAGGCCCAGAGAGGCCCCAAGACGGCTTCCGACGATGTCAGACGAACCGGAACGCCCTCAGCTTCCAAGGAGCCCCGAAGGCCCCCGAGAAGCCCAAGAAAGCCCCCAGGAGGCCTCCAAGAGGCCCCCAGGAAGCTCCCAGGAGGCCCCAAGAGTGCCCCAAGAGGCTCTCAAGATGCCTCCTCCTCCTCCTCCACCTCTTCCTCCTCCTCCGCAACCTCCTCCTCCTCCTCCTCCTCATCCTCCTCGTCATCATCATCATCAGCATCATCATCATAAACATCAGCATCATCATCATCATCAGCATCATCATCATCATCATCATCATCATCATCGTCGTCGTCGTCGTCGTCGTCGTCATCATCATCAGCATCATCATCACCATCATCATCGTCGGCATCATCATCAACAACATCATCCGTGTTCCTCCCTCTCCGTCGTGCTCCCCCACATGTTCACCGAAGGATTTCAGCAACGGCTGCGGGAACGCAGTCCGATAGCTTGACCGAGGTCTGGCCGCAACGTTCGGCCACATAGCCAAAAGGCAGAGGGCGACGGTGATTCGCCGCAGGCGTCTTCGATCCGCCGCCCCCTGTGGTTTGCCACAGGGATTCACGGCGTGCCAGACTTGCAAGAGTTGATTTTTCTCGACGCCGATGCAAATGCATATTGGGTCTGGCCCAAATCTGCATCTAGCGCAACAGACGCTCATCCAGACACGCTCAGATTTCCCTCACAGCCCCGGAGATGCAACTGCTTAACCACCTCGGACAATGAGCTTTGCATGGCCGAGTCCTGTTCGCCTCTCACGATTGAGGAACACTCGACCAACTGGAATCCCTTTACCTCCATGAACTTCTCAAGCTGCCCATCATCGATGCCTGTGAGCTTCAAGGGGTAGGTCCGGTACGTCTTTTCCCCATCACCCTTAAGAGTAATGCGTCGCACACCCTTCTTCTCCAAGAAATCCACATAATTTGAGAAGCCCCGTGGAACTTCGTCGAGGATCTTCTTGCAAGCCCATGACAATTGGGATGCTTCCCCTTGATCAAACGGCTTGCCGTTGTAGGTCGCGGGCATGTCGGAACCCGCTGGTGCACAAAAAGCAGGACCGCATGCATCAGGGTGAAAATCGTCCTGACCACACTGCGAGTAGAACGAGCCGCCCATATTCATGTGCTTGCCGTCCTCTGGGCTCATCTTTGTCATGATGAAGGTCTGGTTGGCCTTCTCCACCATGATGATGACTTCCACTGTCTTAACCGTGGCCGGACCTTTGTCACAACCTGTCTGCACAAGAGCTGGCCGCGCATTGACCGAACGCGAAGAACGCGAATGAGTGTGAATGCCACGGCCCCGAGCATCCAGCTGGACGCCAAGTCCTGCCCCCAGTCGCTCTGCTGCGACACAGCTGGCAACAACGAGGAGAGCGATACCACGTACTGCCTTCATGTCCAGAAAGAACTGAAAACACCACTTTGCAATGGTTTCTCTGAGGAAATTGCCTCCAAGAAGACGTGAGTCCAAATGACGGCTTGAAGCAAAAATGGCCACGGACCCAGACTGGTAGGAGGTTTGGGTTCTGCTCAAAAGTTCTGAGTGGGCCCTGCCGCTCCAGAGACGGCCCCAAGATGGCCTCCAACGCGGCCAAGGTGGCGTCCAAGACCGCTACTTTGGCCCCCAGGGAGCCCAAGACGGCCCCAAGGTGTCTCCAAGATGCCCAAGATGCACCCCAAGACGGCCAAAGATGCACACCAGACGGCCCAAGATGGTCCTGGGATGGCCAAAGACAGCCCAAAAGGCCCCAGAGAGATCTCCAAGACGGCCCAAGAGGCATCCGAGAGGTACTCCAAGGAAGCCCGAAGAGGCCAAAACCATGCATGCCCCGTCGGTGTTTGAAAAGTCTGACGTTTGCTTCTTTTCGGCCTGCCAACGGCCCAAGAGGCCCCCGAGATCGCCTCCTGAGTGCCCAAGAGGCCTCCCAAATGACCCCTGGACTGCCCAGAGAAGCCTGCAAGGCAGCCCAAAGAGGGCCCCAAGACGGCCCGAGAGGCCTCCAAGACGGCCTATACAGCCTCAAAGACGGCCCTGAACGCCCCAAGAAGACACCCAGACGGTCTGAAGAGGCCAGACGGGCCAGGAACACCCTATGACGGCCAAAGAAGCCCCCGAGGGCCCCCAAGAGGCATCCAAGAGGTTCCCAGGAGGCCCCGAGAGGCTCCCAAGAGGCCTTACCTCCTCCTCGTCCTCCTGCTCCTCCTGCTCCTCCTGCTCCTCCTGCTCCACCTGCTCCTCTTCCTCCTCCTCCTCCTCCTCCTCCTCCTCCTCCTCCTCCTCCTCCTCCTCGGCTCGGCTCGGCTCGGCGGTATCAAGGCCTGTACATAAGTGGCCTATTCTTGGATTGGGAAAAAGGGGGGGGCAAGGAAAAAGGAGCAAGGAGGGCTCACTTCGGAGCCGATCCGTACATGCAATGCTGTCGTGACATCAGGGGTCCCATCCAACAAAGCAACACGGACCAAGGCGAGCACAGCATTCAGTCCCAGGACAAGAACGGATCGAGAGGCCGCCAGAAGTTATCCACCCCAACTCCCTCGTCATCCCTCTCACCGCACATCTCATGAGCACATACCTGCCATGAACTCGCAAACGCAGCGGTCACTCTAGAATAAAAGGATGGGGGGAGGCAATAGCTCATACATTCCCTCCTCCCCTCACAGCTGCAGTGCATGTGATCGCCCCTGCACCTCCCTCTTCCATCCAGGGCATCAATCTCCAGAGTCAAGCCCTCAAGGTGGACAGGGAGGAGAGAGAAGGGTTCCAAATAAGTATCATCGCCAAACGCACAGGCATGAAGCTCGGACACCCTGACGTTGCAATGCATGGCGACTTCATGCACCATGGGAACCTTGGCAAAGGTGAGCTGATGGCCCATCATCGTCGGGCTCACGGTGATCCATGGGACTCTGTGCAGGAAGGCGCCAACGCTGAGCGCAAGGGCCCCCCTCAGGACCGCATTTTCCCCGCCGACAACATCTCCAACTTTTGAATTCAACCTCGGGGACCCCCAAACGTCCCCCACAGACCTGACGCACTTTTCGCGGGCAGACCCTACGCCCCAGCAGACAGGCAGAAAAAAAGCTCCCCCCGCGAGCTTACCCTGCTGAAGCTTGCCACACCAACTCCGCTCGTCCTGCAGAGCCCACTCTTCCCAGGACAAGTGAAGCACGATTATCTCCTGCCTTTTTTTGGCACACTCCTCTTCCAGCTTAGCCTGGAAGTCGTCACTCTGCCGCTGGCCTTTGCCAACGATGAGAAAAAAGGAGGCGAGCATGTCGAGCACCGCCCTCGGTATAACTTGGCACTTTGCCTCAGCCTCCTGCAGCACCAAAGGAGGGTGCACACGGATGGCTTTTTCGTGGAGAAATTTTTCCCCTCTTGCAGGACCGCAAATTCTGACAGCAGCCTTCTCAGCCACGTGCTCTTGCTTGCCCATCCCCCTGTTCTTTTTTTGCAACTGAGCGCTAGCGGTCCTCCACTCTTGAACTTCCTCCTTATTCACTCGATGGCAGATCATGGCATGCCAACTCATCGCACAGCTTCGATTCTGCTTGAGATGCTTGCAGAGTCTCCCATGAGAGTGAAATTCAAACATG
Organism: Prorocentrum cordatum; assembly: GCA_963575745.1. Taxonomy (NCBI): domain Eukaryota; class Dinophyceae; order Prorocentrales; family Prorocentraceae; genus Prorocentrum; species Prorocentrum cordatum. Next base: position 14,957 of record CAUYUJ010000517.1, read on the forward strand.
CACATCTGACAGTGCGTCCCGACAGCCCAAGTGTTGCAGTCAGACCCGTGTTTGTGCTGCTTGCCTCGGTGTATAGCAAGACCCTTAGCCGACGGGGCTACGTATCCACACTCATAACACAAAAAACCGACTACTTCGGAGCTGCTTTGTTCCTCTCTAGCACTGTGCTCAGGGAGTCCGTGAGCTTGGCAATTCCTAAGAGTTTCTTTCACTAGATACTGCTGCTGCTGATGAAACAATTCACGCCTGGCGGCTTCCACCACCATGTTGATGAAGCGCCTTGGCCTGGCCCTAGCAAAGCTGAGCCAGTCATCATTACTCCCCTCTCCTGGTACCTGTCGCTTGTCAATCCTCGTGTTGAGCCATTCTAGATCCTCTCTCATAGCTCCTACCCAACTCCCAGTGTCTTCCCACAGAGTGTCTAAAACCACTCTCAGGCCTGCCGGCCCCGTGGTGAGCACCCTCGGGAGATATCTCAGCCTGGCAACGCGGAGTACACTGCGGCGATTGAGCCTGCTGACAGCATGCACAACAGACGCGTGGGACTGGTGGTGGTCCTTGTTGCCACCGAGGGCCTCCCCCAGCGCTGCCCGATAGGCCGAGGCTTGAGCAGCAGCTAACTTACCATGAGACTTATTGGAAAGGGGCTCCCAAACACAGCAGTTGAACCAAAGCTTGCTTAAGGCAAAAGCATCCGTGCAACGAGAACGAGTGGCCAGCTTGAGGGCCTTCCTTTTGCCAAGAGCCACTTGGATGGGCCGAAGTTCAGCCCTCATCTGGGAAATCCTGTGGGCCACTTCAGGCCCAGCACCTCCACCCTCCACCAGGAGGGTTCCAAGCCCTTTGATTTGTCTAACAATCTTGACCTCAACCCCATGCTGGACAGAAGTCAGGGTGCCCCCTCCCCCCTGAAGTACCATAGCCTGCTTGGCTTTTCTAGCACCACGGCCAACAAGGGAGAGCATGAGAAATGATTTGGTAGCGTTCAATTCAAGTCCGTACTTGGATACTCCCACGTAGACGATGTCCACTAGCATGGAGGCTCGTGAAATGGCCTGCTCTGCCTCCGCAATGGCCGCCACAGGTGTGAGATCATCTACAAATGATACCGAGGACCCCGAACTCTCAAGGTCGTCATCGGTGGAGAAGTGAAGCTCAGCGGGCGGCGGTGTCCATGCCAACCCATTCTGCTGCATCTGCTGATCTAGATCTTTCACTATGGGAGCAAAGCCAACATTGAAAATGTCGGTAGCCAGAATGGTCCCAGGTCGGCTGCCTAAAGCAGGTTTTACATACGCCGTCGATCCACGCACCTTCCACCAGCCTCCAGCCTGAGTCTCCCGAACCAACTCCAAGAGGTGGGAGTCCGAAATAGCTTTGTCGAGGATGGGGTCGCATTCTAGAGCTTTGGTGACATGGAACAGAGCTGGGGGAATAGGCACCTCCTCTAATGCAGCTCTGAGTTCGTCCTCTTCTCCAGGCAGGCTCAAGATGAATTGCTTAATGACCTTGTAAAATGCCGCGCGCAAGTCAAGAAAAAAGGCAGCCGAGCAGAAGCCACATCTTTTTTGTGCTCTTATCCTGCTCCTGACCCAATGAGTGGCAACATCCGTGCTCTTCCCCTTGAGGCCCCCACACTGAGATTCGGCCAGACAAGTTTCCAAACACCCCCAGACCTGGGTCCGAAGAAACTGATGGTGGACCTTCGCAAGGGTGTTGCTGAGCAGGATGCTTCTCTGAGCCAGCGCAAGTCGCTGGTCGCCTTTGCCTTTGTAAAAACTAACTACTTCTCCCTGCTTCATGATGCAGGGCCCCCGTACGCAAATGGCAGCTTTCACCACAACAGGGTGATACACTCTCGCCATGCCCGCAGGGTCAGCAAGATACAACCCATTGACGATCATGTCGGGGCCTGAAGCTTTTCCTCTTTTCAGCCTTGAGAACGCCCTCTGCAGTTCCTGACGTGGCATGACACAGTCAAGGTTGAGCCGAACATCTTCTCCCCCTATGGTTCCCCTGTCATTGTACTGCTTGAAAATCTGTTCCCTGGAGGCTGTGGTGGCCTTTTCGATGTCCCCAAAGTGTCGTTGCAGGTCATCTGCATCTTCCTGAGGCGTGATCAGAGGCCGTCCCTCAGGTGAAATGCGCTGCGGGAAAGAAAGCGTGTGTCGGTGGCGCTTGCCGCCCTGCAATAAAAGCTTCTTGGCGTACCGCCACTCGGCCTGAGAGATACGGCCGTCGATACTAACGTTAATGAGATGAGCATTGTCCTCCAGCATCTGACTGTAGTCCCTGTCAAGCGCTCTGAGGAGTGTCTCCGACGACTCTCTGAGGAATCTGGCTAGGCCTAAGACCCACTCATCGGGGCACAGTTGTTTCCAAGAGAAGGCTTTAGCCATTTGGTAGCGCTGCGTCCAGCCGTGGCCGAGATCCTCCCAAAAGACACCCCCCGAAGGCTCCTACTTCCCAACCTTTGGAGTGAAGGGTTCCCTTCCTGAGATCCTGAGCAAGAAAAAATAAACGGTTCACGTACCTATCGACCCCACCTTGATGCCTAACTTTGTGAAGGACCCTTTGCATGGCCCTTCTCACCCTAATGAGCCAAAAGGTATTGTCCTGAATGTAGGTTTTCCCGGGGCGAACGGGATCTTTCTTAAAACATTCTTTCGCCGCGTCCAAAACAGAGGCGTTGAGCTCCAGCAAATGATCATTCATATTCTTGTCCCAGGCTGGTAGCTCAAGGCTCGCTATCTGGGCTCTGAACTTGTCGCAAGCTGTCTCATCCTGAAGCTTGCGCGCGTCAAAAGCTGCCCCTTGCCTCGCAGCGCGCACCGAGTCTCTGACCCAGCAAAGGCGTGATACCACAGGGAAATGATCATCTTGCTTCCGTATGAGATCCACCTCATGCAGAACTGCCACCTCACTCATGGCTTTGAAAAGTTGGTGGTCTGCTATGAGAAAATCAATTCTATGCTTGCTTCCCGTTTTGTTAGCTATGAAAGTGTAATCCGCTTCCTCCCCAAGGAAGGTGTTGGCAGCAACAAGCCTGTGATCATTAAGCCACTCCTTCAACCTCGCACTGCCCGCAGAAGAAGAGCCAATCGTGCCCTTGGTTCCTGCCACCTCACACCCTACGTCTCCAACAAGGTGGTAGTTGCCATCCATAAAGCACAACTGCGGGGGGCACTTGTTGCACACAGCGTCTAAATCCTCCCAATAACTGACTTTTTCTGCGGCCGAGTTAGCCGAATGAGGCACGTGGGCCACTAGAACATTGAGGTTGACCCCTGGAGCGTCTATTCTGCATGCTAGCAAACGCGGTGCAGCCCACAAGATTCGCACCTGCTGTGCACTGAAGGTGATCGGCTTTCCCTTGGACGTACCATAGGGGGATCCCACGTTGATCCATAGCTCGACGCCGAGCGCAAAGTCCTGGTGTCCTGCTGCAAAGCACACCCAATCTCCTGCCCTCCTGGTGCCCTTTTCGTTCCTTCCCTCCTGAATTCCAATAATGTGTATGCCGCTCCTATACATCTGAGCGCGGAGCGCCGCAGCACGGCGTGCTCGATTTCTTCCCTTCGAGCCCCGCCGAAAGGCATGTCGCAGGCTTTGCACGTTAAAAGTGGCAACACGCATGTCTACAGCAACCTGCAACTTGCTGGTCCTGATGTCGCTAGCGTGCGGCTCTCGAAAATCCCCTGCCTGGGCAACTGGCTTCAAGCCTGAGAGGCTCACGCACTCGTCGTCATCAACAACGCTGGGGTACGCATGAGAGTCCTCTCGCGCATCCAGGACCCATTCCCACAGGCGTGAGTTTTCAATCCTAATGGCTTGGATGACTCTCCACGGTAGCTCGGGCGCCACAGGCAAAAGCTGTCTCGCTGTGGCTTTAGCCACATTGTCTGCTAAAACATTCCACGGATGGCCAGCATGGGCCTTGACATGGGCGAGCTCCAGTGAACACTGCTTGGAGGCCAAGTCCCAAACAACCTGCACAAGCTGAGCAATTTTCCTGTCTGAATTTGGCAAGCTTTGCCCAAGCGCTGCCCGAATCGTATTAAGCGAGTCGCTGTCCAGGGTGCAGGGGTGCCCTGGGCGCTCAACTATGATTGCAAACAATGTCCATATCACCGCTAGACACTCCAACGTGGTGCTGGTGGCCGAGCTCGGCTCAAGGTTCATTGCACTGCTGCTCGCAAGTTCTCCTCTTAAAACTCCCCCGCACATGTACCTCCCATTCCTAACCACTATTTTTACCACTGCCCACCCCCCCATCCCCTCCCCTTGTTGGTAAAGCGAGCCGTCGGTAAAATAGTGGACGACGGAGATGTCGCCGATCCCGTCGTCGGGCGGAAAAAACACGCAGGGCAACAGCAGCCTCCTCCTCTAACACCCCTGTGTTCTGCAAGACTTCCAGCGTTAGCGCTTCAAATCTGATGTTGCTGCCTTGCAGTGCTTCTCTCAACGGTGTCAGCGCGGGCTGACTCATGCTAAACTGGCACTGGCTCGGGAAACTCCTGGCAATGGACCCGCGGGTCCTCACACTGTCTGCCGTGCTCATGTCCGAAGTCTGCAATGCAAATGTCGAAGGAGACCGTCGATACCCCGATATCTGCCCCCTAGCTTCGCCATTGCCTCCGCATTGCGCAGGAAAGCCCGCGCTCTGGTCAACAGGCTGCCTGGTATAGGTGTTGCAGGAAAAGGCTGGAGCTCCTAATGAGGTGTTATCCCCAGACTGTTGTCTAATTATTTGACAAGATCTAGTCAGAAAATCCGTGCCCCCCAAGATTGAAACCTGATGCGGCACATCCCTACCAATTTCAGTGTTGCATTCTAAAGGAGACGTTTGTTCTAACTGTTTGGCCCAGCTCACCTGCTTACCCCTCAGGCGCCGCCTTTGCCCCCCACCTTGAGGACCTTGGTCGCAGGGCTGCGCGGCTGCGGCGAGTCCGTTGCTGCCGTTGCCCACGTCGTCCTTGCCGTCGCCCCCCTCGTAGCCGTCGACTTCGATGCCGTCGAGGCCGTCGCTGAGCTGCTCGCGGCCGTTGGTGCGCTGCTCGCTGCTCGCTGCTCTGCACAAGCTTGGCCTATCTTCTCCATCTCCTTGTGTACCTGGGAGTCCGTCATGTCGCCATCCTGTGACGTCACCAGAACAGGCTCTTCCTTGGGCTCGATCTTCGTCACGCTCTCCTTCGGCGCCATTGCCGTCAAGTAAGGGTCCTCCTGAGTACCCCCTGCCCACGGCTCCGTAGGTGAAATTGGCCACGGCGCTTGTGGCATCTCGATCTCCTCCATCTTGTGCTCCTCCCTCGGCGTGGCCACGGGCTCCGTCGGCGTGAGGAGCTCCCCCTTGTGTGCCGATCTCCACGCAGGCGGTGTGCCTTGCGCTGGTGCGAAGGACTGAGGTGAGGCTGGTGTCTTCGGCATTGCAATCGGCGTCGAACAGCCTCCCACTGGTGTTTTGCCTTCTGGTGTACGCGGCGCTGGTGAGTCCGCTGGAGGGGCCGCCGTCTCCTCAGCGGCCGTAGTAAACCCCACGGCCTGCTGCTGCCTGTGGTGGTTCTGCTGCTGGCCCGGGGCAGTGTTGATCCACGAGACTAGGTTCGACATGATCTCCTCTTGCCTCGCTTGCCTCTGGTCCATCATGCGCAGAAATTGTAGTAAACCTGGATCGTGCATCTGCGGGCCCATCTGGCACTGCTGCTGCGGCGGTGCTGTCTGGCCCTGCTGCTGACTCTTCATCTGTTGGTCCATCATCTGCTGCTTCTTGTCCATCATCTGCTGATCGGTCTGATGGCAATTCGTCTGGTCCATCTGGCCCATCTGCTGGCCCATCTGACCATGCTGATGCTGCTGATGCTGCTGACCGATCACGTTCTGTTGTCCACCAGCCGCTCCGAACTGAGGTAGGTGTGTCTGAATGTAGGGCGGCTGTTGATGCGCAACATACTGGTTCATCGGCTGCTGCTGCTGCTGCTGCTGCTGCTGCTGCTGCTGCTGCTGTGGATGCTGCGCTCCAGCAAATCCCCAAGCAAACTGCGGCTGCGGCCCGTAGGGGCCAACACCTGCGACTGTGGCCTGGGGCTGGGCCGAGGACGCCATGTGCAGGTCGTCCATCGGCGGTTCGTCTGGCATCTGCTCCAGCTCGTTCATGCAGCTCTGAAGCTGCTGGATCTCCAGCTCGATCTCCTTCTCCTGCTCGGATAAGTCCTTGAGCCGCGATACCGTATTGTTGAGACGGTCCTTGGCTCGATCTAGTCTGCCTCTGACCTCGTCGCGCTGCTTCCTCACGGGGACTAGGGAGGCCAGGCAGGTCTTCATCACCATCAGCTCCATGTCGTGCTCGTTCGCCGTGTCCGTCTTGCCCGCCCTGCGAGCGTAGATCGCCATGCTCGCAACGTTGAGCAGCTGGTCCTCCAGCTCCTGCTTCCACACTGGAATCTCCTGCTGCCTTGACGGTGTCGGACGAAAGGCTGAGTGATTTGTCACCGCACGATGTGGCATGGGCGGTAACTTCTGAATGTAGTTCCTGATGTGCTGCTGCTCTCGCTGTCGTTCTCTCACTGCGCTCTGGTTCCTCGCCCTTGCTCCTGCTCTGGGATTGTCGGTCCAGGCTTGGCCGCAAAGACAGTGACGATGCCAGTTGATGACCATCTTCCCACATTTGCCACATTGCCACTTGTTGTTCATCTGCGTTCGATCTTGAACCTGGGCACTGTGATGCTGGGAAAGAAGCCGATATGATCGGTCTAGCGCCACAAGCAGCCGTGCTTGATGACGCTTGGCGCGCTCGCGCCGATGCCGAGCTGGCTCGGTGTCGCGCGAGAACAAGAGAGAAGAAATGACTGATATCGCGGTGCCTTGCTAGGCGCGCGCGTGGGGCTAGGCCTGCAGAGGAAAGTAAAAAGGATCGCAGGTTGCAGTATCGGTTCTGTCCTGCGGGTGGTTTAGGCCAGACCCTTGAGCCAAAATGGCTACGGACCTCCTCCTCCTCCTCCTCCTCCTCCTCCTCCTCCTCCTCCTCCTCCTCCTCCTCCTCCTCCTCCTCCTCCTCATTTCTGGCAGCGTCAGGCTTACGAGCAGAAGTCTACCATGGTAGCTGATGCCCTCGAGTTTGCTGTCAGGCCGCGATGTCGGCCGATGTCGTTGATACGATTGCCGACGTCGACTCGAGTAGCATCACTGGAGTAGCCCTGAGCCAGGCCGCCGAATCTAACCCTGCTCCTCCTCTGATACCTCCTGCTCCGATTGTGAGCCCCAGGGACCGTCGAGCTTCCCAGGCCACGATCCAGACTCCGAGCGGGCCGTCGGGCGCAGAATCTGCCGAATTCGATGCCCGAGAAGCCCCCATCCTCGAGGCACAGGGGTTGGGACATCGCCCTGTGTTTCGCCCCATTCTGCAAGCGTTGCGCTTCCTAATCTCAGCGCAAGTGGACGAACCTTGTGAAGGAGGGCTGGAAACCCGCCGAGCTCGGACTGCGAAGGGTCGACTGACGCGTTTGTGGGAGGGCCACCATCCGTCAACGGGAAAGCCGTTGTAAGTTCAGACTTGCACGGCGAGAGGGCGTCTTGCGTTGTACGTGCAATCTGCGTGAGTCCTCAGTAGCGCAATCCAGCACAATCCTCCTCCTCCTCGCCTCCCCCTCCTCCTCTTCCTCCTCCTCCTCTTCCTCCTCCTCCCTTCCCTTATCCAATTGCTCTTCCTCATCCTGCCAAAAAAATGTTCCCCGAAGAGTCTCCGCTATGGCTCGGGAAACGCATGGTCCGATGGCTTGGCCGAGCTTTGAGGCCACATCGGCGCTTTCAACGGGCAGGGGGCGGCGGTTATTCGCCGTAGGCGCCTTCGACACCAAGTATTCCACATGCTGGGGGGGGAGCAGGTGCCCCTCGCGGCTCCGAGGCGGCCTGAACGGCCGCGTCGCGCCACGGTCGCGCCACGGTCGGCAATGGCAGCAGCCGCGGCAACGTTCGAGGGCTCTCGAGATAGGAGCTGATGCGAAGCTGCAGCAGGGCTTGGCGGAGCTCTCGGTCGAGGTCGACACGGTCAAGGGAGGAGAACATGCAGCTCCAGGCCGAGAACGTGGTGCTCAAGGACTACCCGAACAACCTAATGACCAAGGTGGGCACCCCCGGTCGTCGATCAGGCGCGCGCCCGGGCGCACGGACTTCGAGAGAGAGGCAGGTCATGTGGCCGTTCGTGGGAGCCTTCTCGACACATTTAAGCTTCTGCTTTCGCTCTACTTTCGCTCCGCTTCTGTTCCATTTCCGTTCCGCTTCCGTTCCGCTTTCGTTCCACTTCGTTGCGGGTTCCCATCGTAGCGTTGAAGAAATGTCCTTCCTCCCCCTTCCCGCCCCCCCGCCTCATTCCCGCCAGTACTTTTCACGTCACGAGGTTCGCCCCACCACCACCTTCGAGCCTCCGCAGGGCCCGTGCTGGGCCCAGACCCCCCTTCGGACATCGCAGGCCACAGGAACCCTGGGCTCTTCCCAGCGCTCCTGGAGACCGCTGCGGAACCTCCACGCGGCACTGCCCGAAGCCTCGGGAGCAGCCTTGGGGACCCGAATCGCCAGCAGGCCCCCGGGGCCGGCCCGAGCGACCAAAACGCACGAAAAAACACGACTCAAAACTGGGCGTGCACCCGGGGACCTGCCTCTCTCTCTCTCTCTCTTTCTTGAGCGACTGGGTGGCGCTTCCCAGCGGGAGACTTCGCCCAGTCACCGCCCGGTGGCCGCCTCGTCGCCGCCGCGTGCGCGGGCTGGCGTTTCGGGGGCTTCCCCATGCAGTCGACCCGTAGAATGAGGGCGCACGATGGGAACGCAAGGGCCTTGGAAGGCCTCCTCCTCCTCCTCCTCCTCCTCCTCCTCCTCCTCCTCCTCCTCCTCCTCCTCCTCCTCCGCCTCCTCCTCCTCCCACGTCGACACCTTGCGAGCGGGGCGTGGCCAGCGAAGGCGGCCGAGAGGACGAGCCGCAGGGGAAGGCCGCAGAAGGGCAGCCCCGGAAGGAAGGCCGCTCCTCCCTGCTGTGCGAGCTGACTGTGGTCACCGCCCGTGGGCCCGCGTCACCGCCTCGCGGCCGCCCGTCGCCGCCTCGTCGCATCCCCCGGGGGGGGGGGGCGCCTCGTGGCCACCTCGCGCGGGCGCGCGTCACCGTCTCGTGGCCGCCTCGTCGCCGCCGCGTGCGGCTGCACCACACAGCTCGCACCACCTGGGTTGCACCTGAACTCCGAGCTTGGTGATCAAAAGCGAGGGGGCCACAGCCCTCCCAGACGGGCCGTGTTAGACACACACACACACACACACACACACACGCACGCACACACACGCACCAGACCAGCCATGAGAGGGCGTCCTTCTGCCCAGACCCCACTGGAACCCTCCAAAAGAGTTCAAATCAGATACCCCCTAATCAGACCACCCCCTGTTTTTATTGTGAAAGCTGGAATAGCTTGCACCACATAGCTTGCACCACATAGTTTGATCCGTTCACTGATCGGACTGGGTCCCTGTGTTGCTTGCCTTCCGAACAGAAAATGGCCCCAAAACCAAGAGTGGGGGCAGCCAGGTGGCGTGGTCCCTACCCCCCTGGGACAAGAATGGTCCCAAGAATGATCCTCGTCATCATCACCATCATCAACATCACGATCATCATCATCATCATCATCAGCATCATCATCATCATCAGCATCAGCAGCAGCATCATCAGCATCATCATCATCATCAGCAGCATCATCAGCATCATCATCAATAATAATCATCATCATCATCCTCCTCCTCCTCCTCCTCCTCCTCCTCCTCCTCCTCATCATCATCATCATCATCATCATCATCATCATCATCATCCTTATCATCATCATCATCAGCAGCAGCAGCATCATCATCGTCATCAGCAGCATCATCACCAGCATCATCAGCAACATCAGCAGCATCAACATCACCGTAACAATCATCAAAATCATCAGAATCATCATCATCAGCATCATCATCATCGTCATCATCATCATGATCATCATCATCATCATCGTCATCATCATCATCATCATCATC
>CAUYUJ010000517.1:30000-52500 GCA_963575745.1 Prorocentrum cordatum
GCATCATCATTATCCTGATCATTGTCATCAGCATCGTCATCCTCATCAGCATCAACATCATCAGCAGCAGAATCGTCATCGTCATCGTCAGTATCATCATCATCATCATCATCATCATCATCATCATCATCATCGTCATCATCGTCATCATCGTCATCATAATTATCTGCAGCATCATCATCATCAGCGACGTTCACGTCGTCGACGTCGTCATCGTCGTCGTCAGCAGCGACAGCACTATCATCAAAATCATCAGCACCATCAGCATCATCCTCATCACCATCATCATCATTATAATTATTGTCATCAACATGATCAGCATCATCATCATCATCATCATCATCAGCATCATCATCGTTATCATCGTCATCATCAGCAGCATCATGATCCTGATCATCATCAGTATCATCGGCATCGTCATCATAATCACCATCATCATCACCAGCATCATCATTGTCGTCAGCATCAGCAGCATCATCATTATCCTGATCATCATCATCATCACCATCAACATCATCAGCAGCAGCATCGTCATCGTCATCGTCAGTATCATCATCACCATCATCAGCATCACCATCATCATCATCATCATCACCATCATCATTATTAGCTGCATAATCATCGAAACCATCACCATCATTGCCATCATCATCAGTATCGTCATCAGCTTCATCATCATCATCGTCATCACCACCACCATCATCACCAGCAGCATCAGCATCATCATCATGATCATCATCAGCATTATGATCATCAGTGATGATCATCGTCGTCAGCAGCAGTAGCCGCATCCGCATCCTGATCATCGTCCTCATCCTTATCCTCATCCGCCTCCTCCCCATCCCCCTCCACCCCTCCCTCGAGGAGCAGGGAGAGGGCAGCAGGAGGAGGGGGAGGAGGAGGGCGGAGAGACGACGAGGGGAGGGACGAGGATCAGGAGCGCCAGCGAGGAGATCTCTTCTACGCGCAGGTGGCCGCCCCTCTCACGGGCGCCACGCCAGGGAGCCGTGAGAACTGATCGTCCTCCGCCGCCGCTCGGCTCCCGAGCATCTCGCCGACTTGGCGTGGTCGTCTTCCCTGCTCGGTCCTCGACCCTCGACCCTCGATCCTCGATCCAGGGTCTTCGAAGCTCGATCCTCGATCCTCGACCCTCGACCCTCGATCCTCGATCCTCGAACTTCCATCCTCGATCCTCGATCCTCGATTCTCGACCCTCGATCCTCGATCCTCGAACTTCCATCCTCGATCTTCGATCCTCGGCACCCGAACTTCGATCCCTCGACCTGAGGGGGAACGTCAGGGGGTGGGGGGGACCAGCTCGGGGGGGGGGGGAGCCATTGACCTGAGATCTGCGATACGCTGCCGGTGGGTCGGCGATAAGCCCCGACAGCGAAAGCGCACGGTCCTGGGCGGGTGGTCGGGGCGGGCCCCCACGAGCGCTCCATGGGCGACCGCGGGCCGATGCGTCCTCCCCTGAGCCTGCCCCCCCCCCCCAGCGTTGCCCCCTGGCTTCCGGGCCGTTTCTCGGCTCTCGGGCGGCCGCTCGGGGTGATCTGGGCGCCCCCGGAACGCTCTCGGCGAGGCACAGCCGCTGGACGGCGTCCCGAGGCTGGCCAGCCGACGAGAACCCACGAGCACGTCCGAAGACTTCGAACCTCGAACCTCGATCCCTCCCTGAGCCCACGGTGGGAAACTGCTGCTTTGCGTGTCGCAGCGGCGGCCCTAGGGACACGCTATGCCCTGCAAGCGGATAGCGTGTCGCTCCGCTCCGCAGGGCGGGAGACTGGGAAAAGCTGGGGACGTTGACGGTCGGGGACGCGGATAGGGTGTCGCGCCGAGCCACAGTTCCTGACCGAAGGTCCAACGTGGGTGCACAGGTCTGGGTCTTGCACTGCGGTCAGGGTTGAGTGGGTCCTCGTCGCCTTGCATAGACGAGCTCGTATCTTTCTTTGAAGCGGGCTGCGCTTAGCACAGAGATCCATGGCGGGCGTTGGCGTGAGCGTGCGGGCAGGGAGGGGGGCAGAAGGGGGGGAAGGAGGACGACGAGGGGGTCGAGGGGGGGCGAGGAGGACGACGAGGGGGAGCGAGGAGGAGGACGGGCAGGAGCCGAAACGTCAGGAGCGCAAGAGCCCCGTCGCCGGTGCACGTGCCCCGCGTCGGAGAGGAGCGACACGCCAAGCCAAGGTTCCACGACCGCCCGCCCCACGAACGCTGCCACCGACCCTGCGCGTCCTCGCCCTCCCGCCCCCCAAAGTGTAAGGCCCTGGAGCGGCAGCGCCTCCGCCCTCCCCCCCTGGCGCGCGGCGGTGCCGCACGGGATCACGCGCGGGGCAGAGGGGGGGGCGGCGGGCGCCGGCAGGAGCGGCACGCAAGCAGGCAACGAGCAAAAAACAAGTGAAACTGGGCAGGCGGGCGAACGCCGCCCGCGGACCGCCGAGAGGGGGGGGGGGCTCCGAGAGGGGGCATGTCGGCCTGCTTCTTTTTCCTCCTCCTCCTCATTCTCCTTCTCCTTTCCTGCTCCTCATCCATCCTCCCATCCTTCCTCCCCTCATCAATCAACTCCGTCACAGCTCCACCTCGTCCTCCTCACCCCGATCACGCTTCACCAAGATCGATCGAGTGCGACGTCGACTCGGCGTGCGCAGTGCGTGGCACAATGAAACTGCGCGGTGGTCGAACGCCCAGCACGCACATAGACCTTCTGGGCCAGAGTCAAGAATGCCGTCGAGAGCAAGGAGCTGGAGTTGATCGAGGCGCGACGGTTGTGCAACGAGAGTCCCGCACTCGCAGGCCGACGAGTGGCTAGCAGGTCAATGTCAAACCGCAATGGCTACTGAGACCTCACCGCTCAGCGCTGTTGTCCCATGAGCTCGCAGACTTGGCATCAGGCCTGGCACGCGTCGAATCATTGCGAGTTCAATGCTGTCTGTGGCAACACTGCCGGGTGCTGAGGGACCAGCCAAGCCTGGCTCTGGAGTCCTAACACAAGCTTGCAGGCAGAGTTTGAGCAAGATTCGCAAGGGCCTCCGACTCATCATATGTCTGCGGTCGGGCACTACCACGGTAAGCAGAAGTGACTAGTTGGACGGAGATGCTGCCGTTTGCAGCCTCTCGCGCTGAGCTTCGGCATCCTGGCCGCAGCCCGACTGGCACAAACCGCAACGATAATCCTCCTCATCCCTCCCTCCTCCCTCATCCGTCCACTCCGCCGCAGCTCTTCCTCATCATCATAATCACGACTGTAATCTGTCGCGCTGCTGACATCCTCATCAGCATCAGCAGCAGCATCAGCTGCCTCTGCATCAGCAGCAGCTTCAGTAACCTCATCATCGTGACCAGCATCATCAGGACCATCACCATGACCTCTGGATCATTACCACCATCGTTCTTCCATCAATCCATGTGCCGTCCAGCATCGGGAAGCCCCGAGCCTGGTGTGCGCGCTGGGTACCACCCGCGGGCCAGCTTCAGATTGCAGAGTTCTCGCACAGCGAGCAGGCGCGTGGTGGCTTGACGGCCGTGCGGCTGCCGCACCTCCGAAAAGGCGGACGCCCAGGCTTCCTCTCCGTGCGTGCCTCACGGCCGTCGAGTCGCGGGGGGGACAACGTCCCGCTGGAAGCTGGCAACGACGGAGCAGAAGCACCAAGCGAAGAAGAAGGGGCACGCCAGAGTGTGGGGACCCTCTCCATGCCCCTGTCTGTTGCGACTGCGACTGCGACTGCGACTGCGACCCGCATTGCGAATCCTGCAGGTGCCGGGGGTCGGGGCCAGAGCACCCACTACAGCGTACAGCGGATGGCACAAATCCTGCTCTAGGGCGTTCCATGGATCTCGTGTGGCACGACGCTGATGCCTGCAAGATGGGCGCCGATGGCTACTTTCTCGACGGGTCCAATCCGATCCCTCCTTCCCTTCCCCCTCCCTCCCTCCTCTCTCATCCCTCCCCCCTCCCTCCTGCCCCCACCCCCAACCCCCACCCCATACACGCCTCCCCCATCCCTTTCCTTAGAAGCAATCTCTTTGTCGCCCCACCAGACGTGTCGTTCGAGCAGGCGCTTCGCACGAAACTCCCTCGCCGCCTACGATCTTGAGGTTGCACGGATGAGAGGGCAGGTGGTTTTCGAAATAGGGCTCACGCCGTGGCGGCGAGCGCGTTTACCCTGAACACACGGATGCAGGGTGAACGACTGCTTCAGTGGGGCTTCCCTCGGCACCTCGCACGCTCGTCTTGACAGCTTCAGGCATTTGCACGGATGGAGGGCGACTCGTTTTCAGAATGGGGCTCTCGCTGCAGCGCAGCACACACGCGTCAAAATGACACACTTGCGGCAGAAGATCCTGAAACGTTTTACAGAGTTGCATTGGGGGCCGCGATGGGGGGTCCCGATGAGGGGCCACGTGGGGGGGATCGGGATAGGGATAGGGATAGGGATAGGGGCAAAGGGATACGGATGGGGACGGAGAGATAAAGGGTTAGCGGGATGGATGGATAGGGGGATAGGGGGATAGAGGGATAGAGGGATAAAAAGATAAAGGGAGAACGGGATAGAGGGATAGAGGGATGGAGGGATAGAAGGATAGGAAGAAGGATGGGCACGGCAACGGGCGGCCACAGAAGGCAACGGGAGGCCAAGGGAGGCCAAGGTAGGCAACGGGAGGCAACGGGAGGCCACGGGGGGCAGTGGGAGGTCACGGGCGACAGCGGGAGGCAACGGGAGGCAACACGGGAGGCAACGGGAGGCCCCGTCGCCCCGCCGGTGTATGGATCCAGCGACCCACACACTGCAGGCTCAGAAGTATGTCTCCGAACGCAGCACCGAAGACCCACCAACAACACCCGAACGACAGTAAAGGCTTCTGCGCCCAACCCCGTCCGCATCAGAGGGCGCGCGGTCCAAACGTCCCTCCCCAAGACAAACATTCTCAACGGGCGTTCGCCTGTGGGGGGGGGGGGCCTGGGGTGATTCACTCCTTGTCCTAGAATTCTATTCCGGAGATTGGAAGAGCCTGGTTTGGACGATTCTGCCCAGGTTGTCCTCAAAAAATCTGCCTCTGGTTTGGCATGTTTTGGCCGCGAGCCCCGCCTGAGGCATCCTCAAAATCTGTATGGTTTAGCCATTGGTTTGGCCTGGTCTGGGCCCCGTTTCGCCTGAGACGTCTTCGAAATCTGCCTGGTTTGGCCCTGGCTTGGTCTGGCCTGGGCAGTTTCACCTGAGAGGTCCTTACAAGTTGACTGGGTTGGCCCTGGTGGGCCCAGTCCCGCTTGACACAACCTCGAAATTTGCCTGGTTTGGCCCTGGCATGGTTTCGGCCCCGTTCCGCTTGAGACGTCCTCACAATTTGCGCTGGTGATTCGAACCGGCATACTGCACAAAAGAAGTCATCGCAATTTGCCAGGTCCCAGGCGTGGGCACGGTCCGATTACATCCAAATACACATACACCGGGCGCAGTGGGCGTATAAAACCGAAGAAACGGCACTGCGAGCAATGGAGGCCCATTGCGTCCACATAAAGCACGACTGCACTACAAGATGACGGGCGGAATGGGTGAGGACATTCCCGACGCGCTGTGAGTCGGCACGGGCGCGTGCGGCGGCATTAGGACAAAACCTTTCCGAGCGTGTGTTATATAAAGAAAGCTAGTTATATACATATATATACAAGCCCACAAGACAAGCTGTTTGGGGATACACACAAAGATGAAGGCTGCTCGTTTTCAAACGGGGTGATCGACTGAGGCGCCCTTGGCTTCTATTACCAAACTTTCAAACTTGTGCAGCAGATACACGGGTGGAGAGTGGCTATGTCTTCTTAATGTGGGTATCGCTTGAAAGGTCGACTGACTAGATTGCAAACACCAGAATTTAAAACTGCACGACAGCTGCACGGATTGAGGGCTGTTCCTTTTCAGAGCGAGGCTGTCACTGGACATGTCCTTGAACTTCGTGGCGCCATCTTGCCATAATTAGTATAGCTTGAAGGGTATGGGCAATTCCTTTTCAAACCCGAGTTCATGCATAAATTGTGGGTCCATGGGGCACTCGTCTTTAAAGTGGGGCCTTCGCGCAGAAAATAAGTACTTGCAGAGATTGATGATGAAGGGGACTTGGGACGGAAGGGTGAGTTGCAGCATCGTTGATACATATTTGGTTTACTATGCTCCTCCGCCTCCACCTCCTCCTCCTCCTCCTCCTCATCCTCCTCCTCTTCCTCATCCTCCTCCTCCTCCTCCGCCACCTCCTCCTCCTCCTCCTCCTCCTTCTCCTTCTCCTCCTGACGTGTGGGAAAGGAAAAACGGCGGACACGTTTCTGCACTTTCGGGTCACTGTGGACGTTTCCAAAGCCTTATGACCGTCCAACATCGATTTGCAACGAAAATCCAGTCTCAGGGGATGGGGTCGGGAGCTCTGGGGGCCCCACGTGGTGAAATTAGCCTGGCAAAGCACCCGAATAGCAGCAAAGGTACAGAAGCTTGTCAAGGAGTAGGAGTTTAGCTATAGGGGACGGGTGAGAGCAGGGGGGACCCGAACGAACATTTCCAGCCCTCGGCCTCGAGGAGCTCCCAGAAGGCCCCAAGAGGCCCCAAAGAGGCCCCCAAGAGGCCCCACGAGGCCCTCAAGAGGCCCCCAGGAAGCTCGAAGAGGCCCCCAAGAGACTCACACGAGGCCCCCAAGATGCTCCCACGAGGCCCCCTAACTACCCCCAGCGAGCAGGAAGGGGGGGCAGGTTCGAGGTGCTGGGTTCGACTTTTTGTGAAGCAGTTTCGGGCCCCAGGACGGTGAGAAACTCATCCAGGCCGAAAAACTGCACCAGATGGACTCTGGGAGGGGTCCAGGGACCGATGTTGAGCGGACTTGACCTCATCCCCTCCTGACCAATCTTCTTGGGTCCCAACCAATTTCACTCCCCGGCAGACTCCAAAGGGAAAATTGGTTCCTTTCTCACCCTGACTTCGGATCCGCCGTAAGTTGACTGATTTTCCGTCCTCAATTTGCATTGGAAACGCAACCCAAAAGATGCGAGAGAGTACGGGAATTCTTTTTCTGCCTCGGCAGAGTAGAGCAGACAGTTACGCAAAGGTATGGCAGAAACAACGACGGCAAAATAGGATGGAAACCGTCATCAAAGGAGCTTGAAAAGTAGAGCGGGAATTTCCGATCTACTTTACACGCAATCGCCTAAGTTCGGCGGGTTCAAAATCAGGGCAGATCACATTGTCCAGGGCCTGGAGGCCTCGGGGGGGAAATCAGGGGATGGGATCAGGCCACCCCCTGCCCCGAGACCTGCCTTCCGGGGCTGGAACTCGGGAGGGCCCGAGGGGAGGGCAACTCGCCAGCCCCTCCAGGAGGCCAAGAAGTGTGCACGGACTTCGACCCTGGCCGAGCGCATCCTGGGCCCAGGATCGCTGCACACGCCCTCGGCTTGGCCAGGGAGGCACATGCGTCGATCCTGAGCAGGGGATGGATGGGCCTTGGCCGGCATCGGTGTACGTGCATACGGCAGGTTCACGTCGCGATGCCGTGGGCGTTGGTTCCCGACACCGCGTGGATTAATGAACCTCGAGGGATCGCGGCATTCAACCGGGCGCAGATCGTCCGAGGTCGGGCGACTCTGGACCGTTGGCGGCGTTCAGTCAAGAACGCCAGCGCTGGGGTTGCCGACGGGTCGACACGACACGAACCTACCGTGGTTCTTGTCGCCCCCCCCCCCTAGAAGAAGGAACAGCTACATAAGCATTACCCTTCCCAGGTCCACGCGAACGTCATGGAACGGCGCCGGAGCCCCCATCACTGGCGGGCGAAGCGTAGGGGGCGGCGCTGGAGACGCCGCCATGGGGTCTGGAGCAGATCCAAGAATTTCGTGCGGACCTCCCAAAAGTTTACCCATCGGTCGGAAGAAGTAGGTAGAAACCTGAAGTGGGAAGGCGTTGGAAGTAGATTGGGTTTCCGCCCGCCCCCTGAAGAGGAGGGAAGAGGGGAAGCCACTCGATCACTGAAGTAGGAAGGCGCTCAAAGTAGCATTGGAATCTGAGAATTCAAAAATACCGATGTATACTCAACGACCGATGGGTATGTTGATGCAAATTGTCAGGGCCCCTTGAACAAGACACTGATAAACCAGGGCACTGGCGCGCCCGAGATATAACGAAATGCCGTGGGTCGAAACATTCTCCATGGGACGCTCTCTCCGGGTGGACTCTTTTCGAAGTCCTGCTCAGCAACGTCATGGTTTGGGAAATTGTTTTTTCGATGTTTCCTGTAGCAGTAGTTTTAGGTCGGGCATGTCCTCCTACAGGCGGATGTTGGACGATAATCAAAAGATAGTTTTAGAATTACTCTAATAGTCAAACCTAATTTAAAAATCGTCCCCAGACTATTATGTTGACTATGTTTGAATATTCCTTCTGTAGAGGGACATGCCCGACTTAACCTCAAAGCCGACATTGATAAACCAGGACACTAGCGCGCCCGAAATAAACAACAGAATGCCGTGGGCCGAGGCATTCTCCATTGGCCGTTCTCTCTCTGGGTGGACTCTTCGAAGTCCTGCTCAGCAACGTCCTGGTCTAGGAAACCGCCGATCCGATGCTTCCTGCAGCGGTCGTTGCCCGGAGAGGGGGAGGAGAGGGGAGCGGGCCCCAGGGAGCGAACGCTCGAGCGGGCTGGGGCACGTCGGGGCGAGCGTCGTCGCCGCCGTCGTCGTCGTCGTCGTCGTCGTCGTCGTCGTCAACGTGGTCGTCGTCGTCGTCGTCGTCGTCGTCGTCGTCGTCGTCGTCGTCGTCGTCGTCGTCGTCGTCGTCGTCGTCGTCGTCGTCAACGTGGTCTGCGCGCGAGCAGCAGCACGTGGGAGGGCCCCGCCCCACGCCCCCTGCGCACAAGCGTTGACGCTGCCCGGAGGAGAGGGCTGGCCAGGGAAACGACCGATACGCGCCAAAGGGAAAAAATCGGCGGCGAGCCCGGGGGGGAAATGAGGAGGAGAGGCCTTCTCAGAGGGCTCGCAAGTCTCCCGGCCTTCTGACAGGCTCCTAAGCCTTCCCCGGAGACACGGAAAACTTCTCAGAAGGCGCCAGGGCATCTGAGAAGCCCCGCCGCAATTGAGAAGGCCTTCTCCTTCTCACGTCCGCCCATCGCTCGCCGCCGAAAAAAAAGCAATCTCTAGTTATCCCTGATCTCTTCGTCGACTCTCTCCCCCCCCAACCGCCTCTGGAGCCCCCCCATGCAGAAGCTGGTGTCGCGGCCGAGCGTCGCGGCTCCCAGGCGAGGGCGCGCGCAACGCAGCGGAGGACGGCGAGCGGGAACGCAAAAGCTCTGTGGTGGCCAGCTCCTGGTGACGCTGGACACGGGGGAGGCCAGAAGTCTGGCGCAAATCCGTAAAATCTGCACGGACCGTCGAAAGATGATGATTATGCCGTTACTTCTTCGACCCGTGCGAATCCATCGCCCCCGATGCCGCCAACCGCGTAGTGCGGGTGTTTCGGCAGGGGCGCGAGAGACTGACCAGCGCTCCGCAGTGGGAAGCAAAAGAACTGACGCAGCCGAATCGGCATGGCATTCATGGCCACACCCGTGCGCACGAGCAAGAGACTCTGATTCGGGCGCTCGCGATGCGCGATGCCACCATCCAGAAAAACTTCCACGGCAGCCGGGGACGCCATGAGGGGGGGCCCAACGTCACGTTGGCAACCCGAGCCACACCCTGCTCCGCCGCGCGCGGGCCGGGCGGCCCAAAACTGTAGCCGCGTGGGCCCCCAACTTGGCGAGCTGCAGGTCAGTGCGCTTGGCCTGGACAGCCTGGTCGACACTGCGCCCCGCTCGCCTGCAGTAGCGGGACCGCGCCGCGGCCGCCGAGGGCGTGGACCTTCGTGTCACCTCCGCTGGCGAAGAAAACAAGGCCCACGGTCGACCCTGTGGCATCCAACCATCCACAGGCCATCATGGCAGCGACACGGTCTCGTTCAACGCATCTGTCAAGGCTGCGCCTGGCCCTTCCGCGCTTGCGCGCGGCCCGTCTGGTGCCGAGCTTGCGTCGGTGGCAGCCCCCGGCAAAGCACCGAGGAAACGCTGCGAGGAAAACAGAGTCCCGATGAGTCGTGGACGCAGCCACTGAGTAAACAGGAGACCGTTTTTTGTATGTTTCGGCGACAGCCCAGGTCATCTGGTGGACGGGGCAGTTGGGGGAGGTGACGGTTGATAACCTAACCTTTTCGCTCTGGGCAGCCCTGTGCCCGCGCGCACCAATGCTGCGCACCCCCTTCGGACCTGCGCGACCGACAAGGTCGAGGTATCCAGGAGGCGGGGGCCGGCGGGCCCGATCACCTCGGCGATCGCGGAGCCCAAGAAAACGGTCTCCAGAGGGAGCGGCCAAGTATATACATACAGGTTCACTTCTGCAGCAATGAATTATGCCAAGGTCCTGCATGGGCCCGACAGTGCGCAGATTCAGAGTGTCCAGTGTGAAACTCGACGGCGGTGCCCTGCGCCGGGTCCTGTCTGAAAATATGGGCTTGCCCTAGCAACGGCGTTTGGGTGCTCAGCCCTTCGAAAAGACGGTGGACGGTCCAGATGTTGAGGAAGATACACTCACACATTATGCCGTTACGTGCTTCATGATGAAACTTGTTGGGCCGCCACCAGCTGTCTAAAATGCGTGTAATTCCGATCGTGGGCTGAGCACCAAAGCCGAGACAGACTGCGTGACCCAACCTGACTGCTGGCCTTGCGGTACCCCCTGCGCCGCCACGAAAAAATACATCCTGGATCCTGAGTTTTCTCCATCGTTGGTAGAGATTTCGCTCCGTGGATATTATCTCAAGGCCCTGGTCTTTGCTGACTCCTCATCCTCCACCTCCTCCCTCTTATCCTCATCCTGGCAGAGTTTCCGTTCACTCGGACGACTCTGAAAAATTACTCGACGCGGAGATTCCTATGTGTATCTCATTTCCTGGCGCGCCTCGCTGAAAATGGTTGTCTGTGAGTATGCGGGTGTGCATCTGTGTTGGCGGCCCCCCTGAGGGGTGTTGAAACCATCGCCTCGCTCGGGACATCCTCACAATCTGCTGGAGGAATAAAGAGCAGAGGGAAGAGAAGGATGAGGGGGACGAGAGAAGTGAGGGGAGAGTAAGAAGGAGAACGAGGAGGATGAGGGGAAGGAGGATGAGCAGAGGGGGATGAGGAGGAGAAGAGGACGAGGAAGTGGGGGAGGAGTGGGAGGAAGAGGGGGGAGAAAGAGGAGGAGGAGGAGAACCCCCTCCTCCTTCTCCTCTTCCTCCTCCTCCTCCTCCTCCTCATCATCATCATCATCATCATCATCATCATCATCATCATCATCATCATCATCATCATACTCATCCTCCTCCTCCCAGCGCCTCGCTTGGGACATCTTCACGATCTGCTCTGGCCCCCGCACGACAACCTGGCCCCCACACAGAAAGCAAGGCAGTCTGGACCACCAGACAGGCAAACCACCTGAGACATCCCCACAGTCTAAGCGCAAACGGGCCGAGTGTCATAACCCCTGGCCCCCTCTTGGGGTGTTGAAAACAGCGCATCGCACGACACATCTTCTCCATCTGCCCTGAAAGCAGAGCCGTCCGAGCAACCAAACAAGCAGACTGCTCGAGACATCCCACAATCTAGCCACGACCAGTCCCGTGTGATGCCCCCTGGCGGGCCCTCCTCAGGGTGCTGCAGCACCAGCACCTCGCTCGAGACATCATCGCAGTCTGCCCCGAGAGCAGAGACGCCCATGCAGCAAAACCGTCTCCTCCTCCTCATCCTCCTCATCCTCGTCCTCCTCCTCCTCCTCCTCCTCCTCCTCCTCCTCCTCCTCCTCCTCCTCCTCCTCCTCCTCCTCGAGTCATCCCCACAGTCTGGCCGCGAACGGTCCCACGCAACAGCCCATATTGGGGTGCTGAAACCAGCGCTTCGCTCGGGACATACTCGCGATCTGCTCTGAAAGCGGCGAAGGCCGGGCAACCAAACAGACAAACTGCCTGAGACATACCCACATTATGTGAGCGAATCTGAGTGTGAGTGAGTCTGAGTGCGAGTGAGTCTGAGTTCGAGTGAGCCTAGGTATGAGTGAGTCTGAGCGTGAGTGAGTGCGAGTGTGAGAAAGTCTGAGTATGAGTGAGTCTGAGTCTGAGTGAATCTGAGAGTGAGTGATTATCCCTATGAGTGAGTCTGCTGAGTGTGAGTGAGCGTGAATGCTGAGCCTGAGGGAGGAAGATAAATGAGAAGGATGAGAAGGAAAAGGAAAGAGGAGGATTGGAGACGGAGGCGTCAGAGCAATAACAAGAACCTCATCTCAGCATATAGGGAAAACAATGGCATTTCGGACGAATCCCCGTGAACACTCGAACCTAGCAATTAGCTCGCCATCGAAATCCGATACTCTTCAAAGAGGGTTGACAGCTGCCCCTATCTTGCCAGGATCTCGGCCTCAAATTTGTGCGGAATCATGCCTGGTACCCAGAGCTCGATCTCTGACGGGCGCCACTGGCTCCAACTCGGTTCTCTGGTGAGTCGCTCCAGTGTCAAAGCCGCTCAGTTCCAAAGCGCGTCCAACATCAAAAGGGGATTGGCTCTCGTGACGCCGCCGGGTGCCCGCAAGGCTCGTGGCAGGAGCTTGGCTGATCCAGAACCCCATGAAGAAAGGCGCACCCGATCGGGAATCCCTTCCGGGTGGTGCCTCAGCTGCCCTGTCCCTCGGCAAGGGCCCAGGGGGTCATGATCGTGGTCCCAGGTTACTCGCTCGCTTAGGCGAGTGCCCCATGCGGGCGCTGCCTGCTTCGAGCGTCGGATGCAACCCGACAGTGTGCAGGGACATTATGTGGCGCCGAAGGCAGCCGAGCATCGGCACATGCTGCCGGCGCGGCGGGCTCCGGACAAGCGCCTGGCAAGAGATGAAACAGGCGGCGCGCCGCTCTTGACAGAAAGGCCTCGTGTGACAAAGACGTCCCTCCCACCCTCCCCATGAGACATCCTGACTTTTCAGAACGGCGTCCCTGGAAGTCCCGACCTTTTCCCAGGGACCGGCTTTTCATCCTGAATCGTTCTCTGACGGCCCCGGGGCCCGGCGAAGGCCTCCAGAGGCCAAAAACGGTGACAAAAAAACGTCCTGAATCTTTTTACGACGCGATCATGTCCGGGCTTAGCTGCCCCGATACGCGACATGCAACATGTAGCATATTGGTACGGAACTCGACACATAGACTGGAAACGTAGGCCTGACGAGATACGCTCGCCAAAACGTGGGCCAATACGTTGAGCCAACACGCAACGTATTGACACGGACGTTTTGAGCACGGTACGCGCTGCGTTTCAGAACGAGCGTATCGAGGCAGCTAAGTCGTCTGGGTCCCTCCATCCCTCCCTCTCCAGACCTCCGACGACGCGATGTTCTCACAGCGTGGACCCCCAGGGGTCTAGGGCCTTCCCCATCGACCAAGTGTGCTCGTCCTGGGCCGCTGGCAGTTCTCTGACGGACCAGGAGCCCGTCAAATAGCGCAGTCCACAGAATCCGAAAATACGCGAAGCGAGGAAGTCTGGGCCCTCCTCCTCCCGCTCCTCCTCCTGCTCCTGCGCCTCCTCCTCCTCCTTATCCTCCTCCTCCTCATCCTCCTCCTCCCAAGATCAGTCAGCATAGACTCGGGTAATCGAATCGAATCGGAATGCCCGTCAGCTCGGGCCACGTCGGCAAGGAGTCGGAGTCGAATCGAATCGGGCGCGCAAGGGTACACACCAGCACCATGCGAGTATCGGGCCGCATCGCTCCGCTGATAATATCAGAGTCGAATCGGATCGACCCAGCCAGAAGCGAGTTCGAATCGAATCGACTGAAACGGTCCCTGTCGTTCCCCTACTCTCCCTTGGAGGCGGCCAAAGGGTCTGAGCCAGCTGGGACCCCAGAAATACTCGCCAGGTTTGGGCCGTATGGGGTCTGAGGGGCTGGGCCATCTCAGACCCCCATACGGCTCCAACCTTTCCTCCCCCCGTCCTCCTCCCCCACCCCTCCGCCCTCTCCTCGCTGAGAGCACCCAGCACGCCAGACAGAACCACTGGCGGGCACCACCTCAGCCAGGCAGCCGCCCTCGCACTGCCGCCGCAGAAGTGGCGGCAGGAGGAGGAGGAGGAGGAGGCAGAGGAGACGGAGGAGGAGGAGGAAGAGCGGGAGGAGGAAGGGGAGGAAGGGGAGAAGGACGTGGTTGTCCTCCTCCTCCTCGTCCCCGTCTTCTTCGTCCTCTTCTCCTCTTCATCCCCCTCTTCACATCCTGCTCCCCCTGATCCTCCTCTTGTTCCTCCTTGTCCTCCTCCTCCTCCTCCTCCTCCTCCTCCACCTCCTCCTTTTCCTCATCCTCCTCCTGCTCCTCCTCCTCCTTCTCCTCCTCCTGCTCCTCCTCCTCATCCTCCTCATTCTCCTCCTCCTTCTCCATTCCTTTTCCTCATGAACAACTTCTCCCTGTCGCACCCCGAGGCAAGTGTTTAGGGCGGGCCGGGCGTTTCGCCTGAGACTCCCTCACCATTCATGACCCTGAAGCATTAAAGTTGTCAACGGCTTCACAGATGGAGGGCGGGTCGTTTTCAAAATGTGGTTCTCGCCTTAGCGCCGCGCACATTCGTTCTAAGTTGCAAGAGCTTCACGGCTTGAGGGCGGGTCGTTTCCAAAATATGGCTCTCGCCCCAGCGCTACGTAAATTCGTGTTGTAAATGCAAGAGCTTCACCGATTGAGGGCGGTTCTGATCCAAAATGTAGCTCTCGCCTTAGCGCCGTGCACATTCCTTATTATGTTCAAGCCTTTCATGGATTCCCATGATCAGCGTACCAAGAAGTGTGTTTTGGAACGACTCCGGATTATGAGGGCGCAACTGGTACGCTGATTCGCGGTGTTGAAGTCCCGAGAATGGCTTTCTGGAACGATTCAGAGTCGTCATGTCGCAACAGTCAAGTTGAAATCCCGAGACATTGTTTCGGCATGTTTCAAAGTCTTCAAGCAGTTGTCTTCCAACGAGGCAGTTCCCCCAGTAGAAATGAACCCTTGTAGGGGCCTATGAAGAGGGAGCTTGGAGGGAGGGTTAATTCCAACATCGTTGATGCCTCTTGGATTTACACTGGTCTTCCCCTCCTCCTCCCTCCTCCTCCTCCTCCTCCTCCTCCTCCTCCTCCTCCTCCTCCTCCTCCTCCTCATCCTCATCCTCATCATCATCATCATCATCCTCACTCCTCCTGACTCCCCTCCTCACTCCTCTCTTCCCCCTCATCCTCCTCTTCCCTCTACTCCTTACTCTTCAAGCAAAGTGTGAGGATGTCCCAAGCGAGTCGGAGGTTTCAACACCCCAAGGCTGAAAATGTGCATGTATGTGTGAATGGTGTGTATGTGTGGATGTGTGTGGGTGCGTGAATGTGTGGGGGTGTGCGTGTCCGAGCCCGGCAGGAAAAAACGTTCGCCCTGAGGATGTGGACTGGTAGGTGTGAGTGGATGAGTAGGTGTGGGTTGGTTGGCAAGTTTGGTTATCAGGCCGGCTACGCAGGTGAAGGTAGGTATGTAGGTGCAGACTGAGGCGCAGGTGCCGACGTATCTCTTGAGCCCCTGCAAGAGTAAGTAGGTAGATGTTGATGCATTGCGATTAGGCACCCCTGGAAACCGCATCCAATGTGTGAGCTATGCAGCTGTTTGCGCTGTCTCCCAAGCTTGAAGTGCACAGTGCAAAGTTGCACGGCCGAAGCTGAAAGCCTGCATCAATTTGCGCGTCATGTTCCCGCTTCAGGCCTCAAAGCTAGGGATCGATGGGCGGAACGGGCGCGAAAGCTGTACGTACTTTTTCGCGCATATAGAGAGCGACTACGACCAGGACGAGAAGGATCAGCAGGAGCAGGTGAAGCAGGAGGAGCAGGAGGACGAGGTGCAACAGTAGGACGGAAAGGAGATGAAGGATGAGGGGCAGGAAGAGAAACACACGCAGCCTGAAGGCCAGACAGCGGCAATCACGCGGTCCCAAGAAAAAGCCTGGCCAAGAAACACAAACGGAACGATGACAAGCTCGCCGGGCGTCACTGCCCCGCGGCATGGCAGGCGCCTGCCGCATCGCTCACATGACCAACGGTTTCCCTGGGTTCCCTCCTAAGCCCTTTCCTAAACGAACGAGTGTCCGCATACACACATACATACATGCATTTTCGCAAGTCCGCTCGGATTCCTTGCATCGGCGCTGGACCCCCCCTCCCTGGCACGCGGAGCGCACAAGAGGCGGCGCCGCGGGCGCCGCGGGGGAGGGGGCCGCGCAGATCTAAGAAAATCCACGGACCTCCGAAAGGTATGTCTATGCCGTTCTTTGTTATTTCGGCGTCCGTCGATAATCCACGTGTATCAGTATCAGTGCCAACGTGTGCTTGTCCACCGAAGCCCTCCAATGCGACGCAAAGGGGCGAGTTAATGAGAGCCAGCACGGGCTGCGTGCTATCGACGGAGCTGAAGGTGATAAATGCATACGGAGCGAACATTGGAAGCGGCCAGGGGGTCTGAGCTGGATGGGCGCCGAGATAATCTGTCAAGAGAGGGGAATGAAGTCAAATTCGCTCAAAAACGGTCCCAGTACCCCACTTGGGGTCCACCTGGTGCAGGCTTTCACCCCAGATCGATTGTTGACGGCCCTGGCGCCAAAAAACGGCCCCGACCGAAAAATAGCAATAATCACCAAAACCAACGAAACACCCTTCTCTCGCCATATACATATATATATATATATAACATATAGATGCATACATACATACATACATACATACATACATACATACATGCATGCATGCATGCATACATACATACATACATGCAGGCATGCATGCATCCACACATACAAATTACACACATACATACATACATACACACACACATACATACATACATACATACATACATACATACATACATACATACATACATACATACATACATACATACATATACATAAATACATACATACATACATACATACATACATACTTCATACTTACATACATACATATACATATACATACATACATACGGGTTCGGGGGCGAATCGCCCCCCTTGCGAAAATCATCAAATCATCCTTGCGTGGTTGTGTGTTGTTTTCCTTTGTTCCTTTACCCCCTTTTCCTTCTCCCGTTTTTTTCATGCTCTTCATTTTTGAACGTTCGCGAACCTCGCTGTGCGAATCTTTCTGGGTGGCCGCGTGGTGAGGAACTCGGTTCTGCGAACCTCGCTGACTCGGGTACGTGACCACGCAGGGCTGGGACATCCGCCCCTCCCTTGCTGCTGGCGGCACCTGGGGGGGGGGGGAAGAGGGGGAAAAAAAATGCCGCCCCCCCCCCCCGCTAGGCGCCAGCAGCAAAGGATTGCAATCGCAGCGCATTGTAATCGCATTAAAATTCGTTGCAACCGCATTGCAGCAGCAATGCTATAGTACTGACTGCTGCAGTAGTAGTACTGCAGTAGTGTAGTATACGTTGTGCTCTACTACTGCAGCAGCATTCTAGAAACGCTGTAGTAGTACTGCATTAATGGTGTGGCAGCACTGTGTTAGTCCTGTAGCTGTAGTAGAAGTAGTAGTAGAAGTAGTAGTAGCAATAGTAGTAGTAGTCGTCGTCGCAGTAGTAGTAACAGCACAACTCCGGCCTTGCAGTAGGGGTCATACGTGGGCGTTTGCTCTAGCAGTCGCACTGTAGTAATGTAGTAGACATAGTCCACGACTGTAGTACTCGAGCAGAGTAGTAGCACCCTCGAACTATAGCGCTATAGTGGTAGTCTGCAAGAAGAGTGCTGCAGTATTGAGGGGCTGTGCCGTACTACTGCAGTAGTGGTACTGTAGAAGCAGCACTCTACTAGATTATCCGTACGAGCAGTATTGCCTGCAGTGATTACACTACTCTAATAGCACCACTCAAAGGCCGTAGTCTATCAGCACTGTTGTATACTCTAGTACTGTAGTTATGTAGCGGTGGCATTGAAATATTCTTAGTACAGTACTCTAGCAGTAGTACTGCCGTAGTGGTACTCTAGTACTGAACCAGTGGTACTCTGATACCGTGCTCAGCCAGTAGCATTACTGCATTAACGCAGTGGCAGCACTGTAATAGCTCTGTAGTTGTATTCAGGTATCGCAGTAATGATCACACTCTAGTACTTGTTTTAGTAGTCGCACTGTAGTATTGTCGTAGAAGTAGTCCCCTACTGCAGTCCCCTCGAACTGTAGGGCTTCAGTGGTACTGATGTAGGGAGCGTGCCGTACTACTGTGGAGCCGTGCTGTACCACTGTAATGCTGGCATTGTGGATACCGTGCTCTAGTAGTGCCTTCGTAGAGCAGCATTCTACTACTCCCTGCAGTTGGTGTGCTGCAGTACTGTCGTAGGAATATTCGAATGCCGTAGTAGATCAGCACTGTTGCAGTAGTTTAATACTGTAGTGCTGTAGTGGTGACACCGAACTAGTCCTAGCACAATACTTTCGCAGCAGTACTGCAGCAGTGGTACTCTAGTGCTGGACAAGTGGTACTCAGACACCGTACTAAGCCAGTAGTAGAGTTGCACTAGCGAAGTGACAGCGCTGCAATAGCCCGGTAGCTGTAATGGTAGTACTCAGGTATCGCAGTAAAGATCATATTCTAGTGGTTGCTTTAGTACTCGCATTGCTGCAGTGCCATAGTAATTCACTGGAATAATACTCCTGTACAGTACTAGTACCCTTTTTCAACTGTGATGCTTTAGCGGTGGTGTTGTAGAAAGAGCGTTGTACTTGGAGCCGTGCTGTACTATTGCAATAGTGGCGCTGTAGAAACAACGCTCTTGTACAGCATTCGTAAAAGCACTATTCTACGACTGCTTGCAGCGCGTGTGCTACAATACTATGATAGGAATACTCGAGCACTGCCGTAGTGCTCCAATACTGTCGTGGTGTTCTGGCATTGCAATAGTATCGCAGCACTGTTGTAGTGCTCTAGTCCTGGAATGTTGTAGTGGTGGTATTACACATAACGTAGTACAGTACTCTAGCACAAGTACTGCACTCGTGGCACTCTAGTAGTGTATAGCAGTCGACTACTGGCAGTAGTAATAGTGGAACTCTACCATTGGAGTATTCCGTGGATTTTTGCAGTCGTAGACGTGCTCTGGCACAGTAGTAGCGGTAACGCAGTAGTGGCGGCTGTACAAGTGATACTATGCTGTACTGCAGCAGCACTCTAGTACGGTCGCACTGTAGTAGTACTAGTAGCCGTAGTAGCCGTAGTAGCCGTAGCAGACGTAGTAGTAGCAGCAGCAGCAACAGCAGCAGTAGTAGTAGTAGTAGTAGTAGTAATGATAGTAGTAGTAGTAGTAGTAGTAGTCGTAGTCGTACTCGTAGTAGTAGTAGTAGTAGTAGTAGTAGTAGTAGTAGTAACAGTAGTAGTAATATTACTGGTAGTAGTAGTCGTACTCGTAATAGTAGCAGTAATAGGAGGAGGAGTAGTAGTAGGAGTAGGAGTAGTAGTAAGAGTAGTAGTAGTAGTAGTAGTAGGAGTAGGAGTAGTAGTAGTAGTAGCAGTAGTAGTAGTGGTAGTGGTGGTGGTAGTAACAGTAGTTGTAGTAGTAGTAGTAGCAGCAGTAGTAGTAGTAGTAATAGTAGTAGTAGTAGTAGCCGTCGTAGTAGTAGTAGTAAGAGTAGTAGTCGTATTACTGGTAGTAGTAGTAGTAGTAGTAGTAGTAGAAGTAGTAGTAGCAGTAGTAGGAGGAGGAGGAGGAGGAGTAGGAGTAGTAGTAGTAGTAGTAGGAGTAGTAGTAGTAGGAGTAGTAGTAGTAGTAGCAGTAGTAGTAGTAGTGGTGGTGGTGGTGGTGATAGTAATAGTAGTTGTAGTAGTAGTAGTAGTAGTAGTAGTAGTAGTAGTAGTAGTAGTAGTAGTAGTAGTAGTAGTAGTAGTAGTAGTAGTAGCTTTTCTACCGGACGAACCACCAACACGATGCCTCCACTTGCCAGCACTGCACACCACTGCAGCCACACTGCGCCGCAGCGTGAGACGAAGGAGCGGATGGAGAGCGTCGGAATTGCTCGACACCGCGCGCTGCTCCGAGAAGCAGACTCCAACTGCAAGCCACGGCGCCAGGCGAGGCGGGGGGAGGAGGTGCGCGTTCGGGCCACGTGCGCGACCCCACTCAGCGCAGCCAGTCAAACAGCGCAATGCAGAAATAAGGGGAGCACGAGGAGACAGAGAGAGAGAGAGAGAAAGAGGACGAGAGAAGAAAACATGGGAGGGAAGACAAACAAACAGTGGTGTGACGGGTAATCATAGAAGGCGACTCCAACCAGCGGGCGCTGAAAGCTCGCTGAGTAACAGGAGCCCGCGCAGCGGGAGTGCCCGTCGCAAGCAAGCGTACAACTACAAATGCACAGAACAAAGCCAAAGGAAGGCCAGAGGAAGGGAGAGGGGAGCAGAAGGAAGGTGAAGCAGCGACGCATCGCGCATCACCGAGGGAAACTCCAGACTGCCGCCAGCGGCCGACCTCAGAAGGCGAGGCCGATGGACGCGAACAAGATGTCCCAGTGAATGGCCCTACCACCACCCCATCATGCGCACCCCATCCACTCAACGACCATCGTACTGCTCGCCGACGTGTTGTGCATGATGGTGCTGTTGGCACCCGTCGTGCTCGTCCCACTCGTGGTGCTGCTTTCGGTCGTACTGCTCGCCGACGTGCTGGGCGTAGTGGTGCTGCTGGTCTTGGTCGTGCTTGTCACACTCGTAGGGCTGCTCTCGGTCGTACTGCTCGCCGACGTGCTGGGCGTAGTGGTGCTGCTCGTACTCGTCGTGCTCGTCACACTCGTGGTGCTGCTTTCGGTTGTACTGCTCGCCGACGTGTCGGGCGTAGTGGTGTTGCTGGTGCTGGTCGTGCTCGTCCCACTCGTGGTGCTGCTTTCGGTCGAGCTGCTCACCGACGTGCTGGGTGTAGTGGTGCTGCTGGTCTCGGTCGCGAACATCAAGCTCGTGGTGCTGCTCTCGGTAGTACCGCTCGCCGACGTGCTGGGCGTAGTGGTGCTGCTGGAAGAGTTCTCGCTCGTCACACTCGTGGTGCTGCTTTCGGTCGTACTGCTAGCCGACGTGATGAGCGTAGTGGTGTCGCTGGTACCGGTCGTACTTGTCATACTCGTGGTGCTGCTTTCGGTCGTACTCTCCGACGTGCTGGGCGTAGCGGAGCTGCTGGTACAAGTCGCGCTTGCCACCCTCGTAGGGTTGCTCTCGGTCGTACTGCTCGCCGACCTGCTGGGCGTAGTGGTGCTGCTGGCATCGGTCGCGCTCGTCACGTCCGTGGTGCCGCTCTCGGTCGTACTGCTCGCCGACGTGCTGGGCTTGGTGGTACTGCTGGTAGCGGTCGCGCTCGTCACGTTGGTGCTGTTCTCGGTAGAACTGGTCGCCGACGTGCTGGGCGTAGTGGTGTTGCTGGTGCCGGTCGTGCTCATCATACTCGTGGTGCTGCTCTCGATCGCTCTGCTCGCCGACTTGCTGGGCGTGGTGGTGCTGCTGGTACCAGCGAGCAGTTCGACTGAAAACAGCACCACGATTAGTAGTAGTAGTAGTAGTAGTAGTAGAAGTAGTAGTAGTAGTAGTAGCAGTAGTTGTTGTTGTTAGTAGTAGTTAGTAGCCAGTAGTTGGTAGTTAGTAGTTAGTAGTTAGTAGTTAGTGGCTAGTAGCTAGTAGCTAGTAGTTAGTAGTTCGTAGGTAGTAATAGTAGTCGTAGTAATAAGTAAGTAAGTACGTACGTACGTACGTAAGTAAGTAAGCAAGTAAGTAAGTAAGTAGTATTAGTACTAGTACTAGTACTAGTACTAGTAGTAGTAGTAGTACTACTACTACTACTAGTAGTAGTAGTCGTAGTAGTAGTAGTAGTAGTTGTCGAAGTAGTAGTAGTAGTAGTAGTAATAGTAGTAGTAGTAGTAGTGGTAGTAGTAGTAGTAGTAGTAGTCATGATAGTACTACTGGTACTGATAATGTCGTAGGAGCAGTCGTACTCCAATACTGTAGTAGTAGTAGTAGCAGTAGTAGTAGTAGTAGTAAAAAGTAGTAGTATTAGTAGTGGTAGTAATAGCAGTAGTAGTAGTAGTAGTGGTAGTAGTAGTAGTAGTAGTAGTAGTCGTAGTCGTAGTCGTAGTCGTAGTAGAAGTAGTAGTACTAGTAGTAGTAGTAGTAGTAGTAGTAGTAGTAGTAGTAGTAGTAGTAGTAGCACAGCAATAACAGGGCTGAGGCTCAGGTTAGGCTTTGGTTGAGGCTTCGGTTTCGGTTTCGGCTGGGGTTCATGTTAGGTTTATGCTGAGGCTTAGACTGAGGCTTAGGCTGAGGCTTAGGCTAGTCTTCGGCTAGGTTCAGGCTGAGGCTTACGCCAAAGCTTAGGCCGAGGTTCGGGCGAGGTTCAGGCTATGCTTGGGCTGAGGTGTGGGCTAGGTTGCGTCTTAGGCTGAGGCTGGGGCTCAGGCTGGGTTGAGGCAAGGCGTAGGTT
>CAUYUJ010000517.1:56469-63969 GCA_963575745.1 Prorocentrum cordatum
GCCGAACGGGCGGCCGGACGGGACATGACCAACGCGTCCTCGCCAGGATCTGGGCCGTCCGCTCCGCCGCCGAGCGGCCTCGAGGACATGGAAGCGCTCGGCGTCCGAGCGGGCTCGGGCGCCGACTGTGGACGCCTCCCACCTGGGGCCCGAGCAGGTGGGGTCGGTGGACCGCGCCGCATTGGCAGCGTCGGCAATGCATCGGCGCCGTCGGCACGGATGACATCTGGCTCTGCATCGAGCCACATCGCCGATGCATCGGCGATGCGGCGCGACCTTCTGACCCCATCTGCTCGGGCCCCATGGTGGGAGGCCTGGTGAATAGGCTCAGGCAGGAGCCGTGGGGATCCCTCGAGGGGGGGGACCTAGACCCCGACGTCCTGATCTTTTCACAACGGGGACCCCCGGAGGTCTCGAGCAGTTCTCTGGGACCAACTTCTCGTCCTGAGTCGTCTTCTGACGGCCCCGTTGGCCAGCGAGGCTCCCCAGAGGCCGAGAATGGCCAAAACCCGTCCGTCGAGATCTCTCCACGACGCGGGGGGGGTCTGGGCCTGCCCCATGGCGAGCAACAGCCCTCCCAGGCCGGACGTGGCCTCGTCACGTCGGCAGCCCTCCCAGGCCGGACGTGGCCTCGTCACGTCGGCAGGAGCACGGAGACGGGGACGCCGCCCTGCCGGTTCTGGGCGCCGTGCGCTGCCTGGTGCACCCTCTGGCCCTCACGCCGCCGGGCAGCCCGCGCCTGCGCGGCCAGGAGCGGGCCAGCCGGAAGCCCAGGATCTTCGACGATATGACTTTTCCCGTCCAGGCGTGTTTCTGGGAGAGCAACGACATATGTACATGTACGCCCTCCGCGGTCTTGCCTGCACGAACGTCCGCGTTGACACGCACTCCAGGGGAAGCTAACCGTGTACGTGTACATGTTGCTGGCCTCTGAGTTTCCTCGACTTCGGCCTCCGGGGCCCGATCCCCCCGGGGCCCCCGGGCGACCAGAAGCAGATATCTGGGGCGGAGAGCTGGCCCGAAGGGAAAAGGGGGGTCGGACATCTGGGGCCGCGCACTGCACAAGCCACATCTCGGCGGATGTCAACGAGGGGGGGGGGGGGGGGCAAAGGGAGACTTATAGCCGAGAAAATGTGATCTTCACGCTCCAGACCGCCCAGGAGACCTCCACGAGACCCCGAGAGGCCTTCGAGAGCACTCCCGAGAGGGCCCCAAGAGGCAAAATGGATTGATTTGTTGTGTTTTTGAAAGATTTGGCCGTTCTCGCCTTTCCCGCTCCCCGCCGCTCCAGGACGGACCAAAAGGCACTCAATATCGCCCCAAGACGGCCCAAAAGGCTTCCGAGAGCGCTCCAAAACAGCCCAAGAGGACCCCAAGACAGCCGAAAATGCCTCCAAGACGGCCCAAGGGGCCCCCAAGAAGGCTCCAAGAGCGTGCCCAGACGGGGGACCCGAACGGACATTTCGAGCCCTCTGCCCCGAGAAGCTCCCAGGAGGCCAAGAGGTTCCCAAGGGGCCCTAGGAGGTCCACAAGAGGCACCCAGGAAGCCCGAAGAGGCCCCCAAGAGGCTCCTAAGAGGCCCCCCAGCCCCCACAGGCTCCCACGAGACCCCAAAATTCCTCCCCAGAGGCCCCCGATAGCTTTCCCAAGAGACCCCAAGAAGCATCCCTGAGGACTCTGGCCCACGTCAGCGTCATCGTCGCCGCCGCCGCCGTCGGTGTCGAGTCGTCCCCCTTCAGGGTCGGCGGCAGCGGCCGTAAGGCCTTCACAATATGATTACGAAAATGGTCATTGAAGAAATCTGGGCCTGCTTCCCGGTCGTATCTTGAAACAAACCTAGGCCAATTCCTGTTGATCACACTGGAGGAGCGCAAGCGCTCAAGATACTGGGCCAGCTTTCCGGCAAGTTGGTCAAGAAACGCTGGCCAGGCTTTTCGGGCGGAGGTTTCTTGGTCAGATGCTGGACTGTAGTGGATCAGCTCACCACGTGACTGATTTTTCTGGCGCTTCCCGGCGCCAGAGGCGCCATTGTATAGAGGAAGGCACTATTGCCGAAACCCATGGCATTCAGCAGATTGCTCACTCCCCCCACTTACCCTGCCACCCCCTCTCGACTGGCCTGGTAGGGGGGAAGGCAGGGGCCCAGGCCGAGGACGACGGAGGCCGCCACACTGAGGCAAGAGCAGCTGGGGTCGGAGGATCGCGCTGCATCGCTATTGCATCGGCGATGCGTCGGCGACATCGGGACAGAGGAAATCGAGATGTACAGGCATCGGTGGTGCGGCGCGAACCTTCGACCCCGTCCTGCTCCGGCGTCATCTAGGCGGTCTGGAGAAGAGTAGCAGTGGCAGGAAGGAAAAGGCAGTGGGATGGATGAGCGGACGAGGGACTGCGGACGAACCGGTTGACGGAACGGAGACATGGGCGAAAGAATGGGCGGGCCGACTGAGAGGGTGGATCCACCGGCCCTACAGACCGCTGCGGCTCGGATCGCGGACAACAGTACGTACTTGGTTGCTCCGAAGGCTCAGGAATTCAGTGCGGCGTACAGGCTGCATGAGATTGCGCGCGCGAACGCTAAGACAGCCCCCACCTAAGCGAGGCCATAGGCTCCAGCCCCCTGGCTCGTCTTGGGCTCGTCCTCACCCCATCCAGACGCTCAAGCTTCGAGCGAGGGGGGCGCGAGTGAGTAGAGAGAGAGGACGAGGGGAAGTAGATGGAGGATGAGGACTCGCAGGCACGCTGGGCCTAGCACACACCGCTTGCGCAAAGCAAAACTTGGAGGATAAGCAGGGCAGGGCAAGGGAGGAGGAAGGAGGGGACTGGGAGAACGAGGAGTGGAAAAGGAAGCATCTGCCCCCCAGATCTCCAGATCCGAAGCTGTTCGAAGGTGCCGTTTCGCCACATGCTCCTCCATCCTTCTCTTTCGTCAAATGAGGCTCGGCCTCGCCGCACCACCAGACGTGTCGGTAGAGGGGCCTGCGCTATTCGCCTGGGATTTCCTCCCAGAAGATGGTCTGGAAGCTTAGCATGTCCCGCAGCGTTTCCTCCTCCTGATCATGACCATCCTCCTCCTCCTCCTCCTCCTCCTCCTCCTCCTCCTCCTGCTGGCGAGGCGCTTGACAACCTGGACGTCCTTTTTTGGTGGTCCTGCCGAGGAAGGCGCTCTCTGACCCTCGGCCCTCCTCCTTCTCCTCCTCCTCCTCCGCCTCCTCTTCCTCCCCATCCTGATGCTCTTCTTCCTCCTCCTCTCCTCCTCCTCCTCCTCCTCCTCCTCCTCCTCCTCCTCGCACCGTTTCCTCCCTCCTCCTCCTCCTCCTCCTCCTCCTCCTCCTCGTCCTCCTCCTCCACCTTATACTCCTCCTCCTCTTCCTCCTCCTTCTCCTGCTCATCCTTATCCTAGCAACGTCTCCTCCATCCTGCTCCTCCTCCTCCCTCTCCTCCTTCCTCCTCCTCCGCGCTCCGCCTCCGCCTCCGCCTCCTGCTCCTCCTCCTCCGCCTCTCCTCCTCCTCATCATCACATCATCATCAGCATCATCATCAGCATCAGCATCAGCATCAGCATCATCATCATCATCATCATCATCATCATCAGCAGCAGCATCAGCATCATCATCATCATCATCATCATCATCATCATCAGCAGCATCAGCATCATCATCATCATAGTCATCATCATCATCATCATCATCATCATCATCATCATCATCATCATCATCATCATCAGTATTCTCCTGTTCCTCCTCATCCTCCGCCTGCTCCTCCACCATCCTCTTCCTCCTCCTCCTCATCCTCCTCCACCATATCCTCCTTCTCCTCCTCCTCCCCCTCCTCATGTTCCACCTCCTCCACCTCTTCTTCCTCATCATCCTCCTCCTCATCATCATCAGCATCATCAGCATCAGCATCATCATTATCATCATCAGCATCATCAGCAGCAGCATCATCATCAGCATCAGCATCATCATCATCATGCTCCTCACCATCTTTCTCCTTCTCCTCCTCATCATCCTCCCCCTTCCCCCTCCTCCTCCTCATCCTTCTCCTCCTTCTCCTCATCCTGCTCGTCCTCCTCCTCCTCCGCCTCCTCTTCCTCCCCCTCCCTCTTCCTCCTTCTCCTCCTCCTCGTCATCCTCCTCCTCCTCCTCATCTCCATCCTCCTCCTCTCCTCCTCCTCCTCCTCATCATCAGCAGCAGCATCATATCCTCCTCCCCCTCGCACCGTCTCAGCCGTCCTTATGTCTCATCCGCCGCTTATCCTCCTCCTCCTCCTCCCTCCTCCTCCTCCTCCTCTACTCCTCCTCCTCCTCCCCTTCTCCGTCTCTTCCTCATCCACCTCCTTCTCCTCCTCCTCCTCCTCCTCCTCTTCCTCCTCCTCCTCTTCCTCCTCCTCCTCCTCTTCCTCCCCCTTCTCCGTCTCCTCCTCATCCTCCTCATTATCATCACCATCAACAACAACATCAGCAGCATCCTCATCCTCCACTCCTTCTCCTTATATATAATTCCTCCCTGTCGCACCCCGAGGCCAGTTTTAGGGCGGGCTCGGCGTTTCGCCTGAGACGTCCTCACCGTGTGTGACCCTGACGCTTAAAGAATAGCAACAGCTTCACAGCCGGAGGGCGGGTCGTTTTCAAAACGTGACTCTCGCCTTAGCGCCGCGCACATCCCCTTTAAACCTTACAAGAGCTTCACGGATTGGAGGCGATTCCTGTGTTAAAATGCGGTCTTCGCAGTAGCGCCGCGCACATCCGTTTCTTGATTGCAAGAGCTTCACGGGCTCCCATGATCAACATACCAGAAAGGGTGTTTTGGGGGGATTCAGGATTATGCGGGCACGACAGGTATGTTGAGCCGCTGCGCTGAAGTCCCAAGAATGGCGTTCTGGCACGATTCTGGATCGCCAAGACGCAGCAGTCATGTTGACACGTGGCGTTGAAATCCCGAGAACAATGTGTTGGCACGCCTCATGGGATTCAAACTGCTGTCTTCCAACGAGACAGTTCCCTCAATCGAAATGAACCGTTGTACTGACATGTGAAGACGGAGCATGGAGGGGGGGTACTTCCAACATCGTTGAAGAATCTTGCGTGTTCGCTGATCCTCCTCTTCTTTCTCCCCCTCCTGCGATTCTTCCTCCCTTTCCTCATCTTCCTCCTCCACCTCCTCCTAATCCTCCTCCTCCTCTTCTTCTTCCTCCTCCTCCTCCTCCTCCTCCTCCTCCTCCTCCTCCTCCTCCTCCTCCTCCTCCTCCTCTTCTTCTTCTTCCTCCCTCCTCCTCCCTCCTCCTCCTCCTCCTCCTCCTCCTCCCTCCTCCTCCTCCTCCTCCTCCTCCTCCTCCTCCTCCTCCTCCTCCCTCCTCCTCCTCCCCCCTCGTCCTCCGCGTCCTCCGCC
This sequence comes from Prorocentrum cordatum, assembly GCA_963575745.1. Lineage (NCBI taxonomy): Eukaryota > Dinophyceae > Prorocentrales > Prorocentraceae > Prorocentrum > Prorocentrum cordatum. The sequence continues at coordinate 61,861 of CAUYUJ010000517.1, forward strand.
TCCGCCGTTTCCTCCTCCTGCTCATATTCCTCCTCCTCCACCTGCTTCTCCTCTCCACCTCCTCAGCCTCCTCCTCTCCAAATCTTCCACCTCCTCCTCCTCCATCCTCCTCCTCCTCCTCCTTCCGCCTCCTCCTCCTCGTCCTCCTCGTTATCCTCATCCTCCTCATCATCACTCGTCCTCCTCCTCCTCCTCCTCTTCCCCTCCTCCTCCTCATCCTCCTCGTCCTCCTCCCCATCCTCTTCCTCCTCCTCCATACTCATCCTCCTCCCCCTCCTCCTGCCTCCTCCTCTTCCTCATCCTCCTCCTCATCTTCCTCGTCCTTATCCACCTCCTCCTCCTCCTCCTCCTCCTCCTCCTCCTCCCCGTCCTCATCAGCATCATCATCATCATCATCATCATCATCATCATCATCATCATCATCATCATCATCATCATCATCATCATCACCACCATCATTCTCCTCCTCCTCCTCCTCCTGATCCTCCTCCTCCTTCTCCTCCACCTAAAGCCCTTGCGGACCAAGATCAAAGAGAGGATCGCCCTCAAGAAGGGCCACCTAGGGCGCCGCGGGCACGAGGAGGAGGAGGAGGAGGAGGAGGGGCAGAGTCAGGGGCAACGTTAGGGGGGGGACAGGCTCAGGGGGGAACGCATCGACCCCCAATTGCCCACTAACCGCCCATGGAGGTCTGTGATCGCCCACCCCGCCCAGGAACGTGCGGTTCCGCTATCGGGGCCGCTCGCCGGTCTGTCGGCGATATACCGCCGATTCCAGCTCGACGTTTCCCCCCGAAGCCAATCCCCCCGAACGTCGCCCCTCAAGTCGGAAGCAGAGCGCTGATACCGTGTTTGGTGTCGGGGAGGGTTATCGGGCCCTTGTTAGCGATGAGTAGGCGATTGGGGGTCGATGCGGTGCCTCCTCCTCCTCCTCCTCGTCCTCCTCCTCCTCGCCCCTGCCTCCTTCTCCTCCTCCTCCTCCTCCTGGTCTCCCCTTCCTCCTTCTCCTCCTCCTCCTCATCTTGGTCCGTCGATGTAGTGAAAAGTTAGTCCTGGAGGTTCCAGGGGGTGTGGCGTATGCACAGTCTCGGAATTGAAACTGTGTATGCTGGTTTGTGGGCCCCCATTTGCAGGAATCCCACCTCAGGAGTGAGAGGCATCGCGGGCGGCATCGACACTCGGAGTGGCCCCCCTCCCTCTCGCCCCTCCCCTCGGCGAGGACCGTCATTAGGCCTCGTCGGTGAGGACCGTCATTAGGCCTCACACCCCTCGCAGCTTCCATCAATGGGGTTGCGAGGGTTCCCGCTCCCACCCGTCAACCTTCCATTTTGCCGTCAATAGACACCGGAGGGGGCCGAGGACCCCCCTACGGCCCCTCGGCCAACGAAGACGGCCGTAGGGGGGGGGGACCCGTACCTCCATCTCAAGGCATTCGTGCCACCACCTACCATTCCAGGCACCAATTGCCACCCACCACATCTATCCTCCGCATCCTCCTCTTCATCATTATCCTCCTCCTTATCCTCCTCGTCCTCCTCCTCCGCAACCTCCATCTCATCCTCCTCCTCCTCCTCCTCATCCTCCTCCTCCTCCTCCTCATCCTCCTCCTCCTCCTCCTCCTCCTCCTCATCATCATCATCATCATCATCATCATCATCATCATCATCATCATCATCATCATCATCATCATCATCATCATCATCATCATCATCATCATCATCATCATCATCATCATCATCATCATCATCATCATCATCATCATCATCATCATCATCATCATCAGCATCATCATCATCATGATCAGCATCATCAGCAGCAGCATCAGCATCAGCAGCATGGTCAGCATCAGCATCATCATCATCATCAGCAGCAGCAGCATCATCATCAGCATCCTCCTCCTCATCCTCGTCCTCCGCATCCGCCTCCTCTTCCTCATCCTCCTCAGTATCTACATCCGCATCCGCATCCTCCTCCTCCTCCCCCATCCTCCTCCGTCTTGCTCCGCCTCCTCCTCATCATCATCATACTCATCAGCATCATCATCATCATCATCATCATCATCATCATCATCATCATCATCGTCATCAGCATCACCATCATCATCATCATCAT
>CAUYUJ010000517.1:66469-68969 GCA_963575745.1 Prorocentrum cordatum
CACAACCACCATCAGTATCAGCATCATCATGATCATCAGCATCATCATCAGCATCATCATCATGAGCATGATCATCATCATCATCATCATCATCATCGTCGTCATCATCATAAGCATCAGCATCGTCATCATCATCCTCATCAGTATCATCATCATCATCCTCATCATCAGCATCGTCAGCGTCATCATCATCAGCAGCAGCATCCGCATAAGCATCATCCTCATCAGCGTCATCATCGTCATCATCATCAGCATCAGCATCATCATCAGCAGCAGCACCATCATCAGCATCAGCACCATCATCATCAGCAGCATCATCAACGTCATCAGAATCATTGTCAGCATCATCAGCATGAGCTTCATCAGCATCGTCATCAGCATCATCAGCAGCATCAGCATCATCATCATCAGCAGCATCATCAACATAATAATCATCACCATCATCAGCAGCAGCACCATCATCATCATCATCATCATCACCATCACCAGCATCAGCATCATCATCGTCAGCAGCATCATTATCAGCGTCGTCATCAGCATCAGCAGCATCGCCATCATCATCGTCATCAGCATCATCAGCAGCAGCATCATCAGGATCAGCAGCATAATCATCATCATGATCATCGACAACATCATCATCATCAGCATCACCATCACAATCACAATAATAATCATCATCTTCATGATCAGCATCATCATCATCATCATCAGCATCAGCATCAGCATCAACATCAGCATCATCATCCCCGTCCTTATCCTCATCCTACTCCTCCTCCTCCTCATCCCCCTCCTCCTCCTCCTCCTCCTCCTCCTCCTCCTCCTCCTCCTCCTCCTCCTCCGCATCATCATCAGCATCCTCATCATTATCATCATCAGCAGCATCAGCAGCAAAATCATCAGCATCATCATCACAACCGCTATAATCGTCATCACCACCAACAGCATCACCATCATAATCATCATCATCATCATCAACATCATCATCAGCATCATCAGCATCATCAGCATAATCAACATCATCATCAGCAGCAGCATCATCAGCACCACAGCATCATCATGATCATTATAATCATCAGATTCATCATCATAACCATCATCATCGGCAGCAGCATAATCAACATCATAATCATCGACAACATCATAATCAACAGCATCATCATCAGCAGCACCATCATCAGCATCAGCAACATCATCATCAGCATCCGCATCACCATCATCATCAGCAGCATCACCGTCACCACAATAATCAGCAGCAGCATCATCATCATCAGAATCAGCGTCATTGGCATCGTCATCAGCATCAGCAGCATCGTCATCATCATCAGCATCAGCATCGTCATCGCCATCGTCATCATCATCACCATCACTATGACAAACACCATCACCATAGCCATCATCATCATCATCATCATCAGCAGCAGCAGCAGCAGCAGCAGCAGCATCAGCATCAGCATCGGCATCGGCATCGGCATCCTCGTCCTCCTCCTTCTCCTCCTCCCCCTCCTCCTCCTCCTACTCTGCCTCCTCCTCCTCCTCCTCCTCCTCCTCCTCCTCACCCCCCTCCTCCTCCTCCTCCTTCTCCTCCACCTCCTCCTCCTCCTCCTCCTCCTCCTCCTCCTCCTCCTCCTACTCCCCCTCCTCCTCCCCCTCCTCCTCCTCCTCATCCTCCTCCTCCTCCTCGAGGGCCGAGGAGGCTCGAGGGGCGGACATCCCAAGGAGATGAAAAAGCGCAGCGCCCGCGCCTCGGGCCGCCGGCCGCTGGGCAGGCCAGCCCATGCCGGGCCCACCCTGCGGGCGCGAGGGGGCCGACCCGAGCTCGGGAGGGAGGAGACGAGGGAGGAGGGAGGGAGGGAGGGAGGAGACGAGGGAGGGAGGGAGGGAGGAGACGAGGGAGGGGAGGGAGGGAGGGAGGAGGCAGGCTCGGAGGAGGGAGGGAGGGAGGAGAGGGAGGAGCGGGGGAGGAGACAAGGGAGAAGGAAGGGAGGGAGGGAGGGAGCGAGCGAAAAAGCGAGGAAGGGAGGGAGGACCAAGCGTTACATGAGGTGTTCCTGTGCATGTGGGTTCCGACTGGGTGGCGCAGGGGCCCTTTCCTGAAGAGGCCGCGACCCGATTACCACTTACGCTACCAGCCGAGCCCACAAGCCGAGAGACGTAAGCGAGGAAGGGAGCGAGAAGGAGGAGGAGGAGGAGGAGGAGCAGGAAGAGGATGGACGGATGGATGGATGGATGGCCTCCCAGCGAGGTGGAATGTTGAGGCTGCGGGCACAGCCTCAAGTAGGGAACCGGGGGGCCTCGTGGGCAGGAGGAGGAAGAGGGAGGGAGGGAGGGAGGGAGGAAGGGAGGGATGGAGGAGGAGGAGGGGGGAGGATGAAGAATGAGGAGGGAGGGAGGAGGGCGAGGAGGATGGGGAGGGAGGGAGGGAGGCAGGGATGAGTCCGTGCCCAGTTTTGTCCTCAACTCTCGAGGGTCCAGGGGGCGGGGTCGAACGTGTTCGGCCCTT
>CAUYUJ010000517.1:73046-112713 GCA_963575745.1 Prorocentrum cordatum
CATCCGGGTGGTCCCATCCTAACCTGTAAAAAACAATACAAAATCAGCATTTTTCTTATTTTTTCCTCTCGACATGGACGTCCTGTCGTCCACGGCGATAATCAATTGCAAAAAATACCACAAAGAGCACACGCGCGCGTTCATGTCAGAATCCTACCGAACACCGTGTGTTTGCAAGCATTTCAACATAAAAACATCAAAAACCCAATATTTGTTCACCAAAAAAAATCCTGCCCGGGCTCTCTTGCTGAAATCATAGGAAAACCATAGGAATCTTAAGAATTCGGTCAATCCAGCGATTTCACGTCATCGCGCGGTGCACTCGCGATGCTCTGTCATGCACCCAGGCCGCGAATCCTGTGCAAAAAAATACCACGCGGGCGACATGCGCGCGCCGTCGCCGCGAGCGGCACATGCTCCAAATCCTTCTTCAGAGTCGTCAGCCGTCATTGGCACACGTCGCCATGGACGTCTGTCGTCCACGTCGCAAAATCGCAGTGGCAGGAATAAAAAAGAGCCAGAACATGATCAATTAAATAGTCTCTGGGGACCATTCTAATCTGCAAAAGACAATACACAGTTTTTGTTTTTCTTGTCAACATGGTCGTGCTGTCGTCACGTCGCAAAATGCGTGGCAGGAATAGGACGCGGTGCACACCCCGCGCGAAGGGGTGACATGTCGCTCTCGCCTCGGCGCCGCGCACCAACGTTTTTCCTCTCAGCATGGACGTCCTGTCGTCCACGTCGCAAAATGCTCGGCAGGAATGGGATGCGGCGCACACCCCGCGCCCGCCCATCCAAACCCCCCCGTTATAAAAAAACAATACAAGTTGGGGCCTTCTGGCTTCCTGCGGTGTACCGGGCCATTCTCGACTCGTCTGGCAATGCGTGCGCGGCATTCAACACGCGCTCGCCAGTTCCCGTCGACAACCGCCATCGCGGCCGCATCAGCTGTACCAAACCGGCTGGCCGGTGTGACTTCGGCCCCCAGTTGTGCCAGCTTTGCTTCTTATGTTGTGGGAGGGCGGGTGGGACTGGGCATGCCATGCTTGACTCGCTCGAGCTGGCTAGCTTGACTCCTATTCCTACTCCTATTCCTACTCCTACTCCTACTCCTACCCCTCCTCCTTCAGCGAGCTCTTGGTAGCCTTCAGCCACAATGGTACAACGATCTGCTGTTACAATAACGTGGACAGCTGCAAAGATGAATCGAACACGGAGTGCCTTCAGAAGGGCCTCTGGAGATGTCTGACAGCCTACTGGGATAATCGAATCCTCACTCTGATTATGTGCCCCTGGGCGACTGCAGCGGCTAGCAGCAATGGCGCACTACGCCTTCATGTTCACGAGGTCAGCCTCCGTGAACTCGCTCGTCTTCTGGATATAGCGCATGCTGAAGATGTTCGGCACGCCGCTCTTGGACTTCAGTCGGCAATCGGATCGGATGTAACCACTCTGAAAGGTAAGTCCTGCATATGTGGGTAAGAACCTTTCTATGTCAATGCACCCTTGACCACCAACCCCGTAGGCCAATGGTATATGCGTCGTAGCCTTCCGGATAGTCGATCCTCTCTCAGAGGTACAATGGATAGGCGCTGGCAGAGGTCTCAGCAGCCCGTAATGATGCCGATGGGTACGATGGCTCGTCCATCACCTTGCCTTGCCATGAGACCTTCAAGGGCTGACGTTCCTTGGGGTTCGATCATTGGTCTGGCTAACAACTCTGTGGATACCATTGCTGTGTACTGCGCACGTTGAGAACCACCAACTGCTGCGACGGTATCCGCATAACTTGTCGAGCACGAGACCCACTTGGGCTTCTTGCTCTGTCCTGCAAGAAAATGGGCAGGACCGAAGATGATGGCACAGCTCTTGACGTTAACCACACCATGCCTGTCACAATGCACTGGCTTATCTTCCATCAAGAACAATCCTTGAGCTTCAGAAGTACGGTGTGTTATTCGTGGCACGAACTGCATCATCGACACTAACCAGACGAAAGGGCCCCACCCAACCGTCGATAGCACAGTTCCATTGTTGAAACGATGCGTTCTAGCACGTTCGAGCATAGTTGCTTGAAGTCTCCAATGGTTGGGGCTGCCTGTTCGGTTTGCAATTGAGTAGTGGCTGCACTGAGACGCCAACGAGTCTGTAGTAGATGCAGCAGCTGACAACACAATGAGCGATATTCGTGGTGTTCTTGCGGGGTGCATGTCAGCGCGTCTGTCTCGCTTCTCCCTTTGTCTATCGCTGGCGTGCTGATCGCATCGAGGCACGCGTCCTTGCGGGGAAAGATGGTGCCGCCATTCAATCGATAGTACTCTATACCGAGACGCATGAATGACACGCCCTTCCTTGTGACATGGCCGAACCTCTTCCCCAGCAGCGCGCGCGCCCAATCTTACCACTCTCGCATTCCAGTCGGCAACCTATCATCAATGTGAACCGTCGTGGCCGGGGATAGCTGACGCTGCTCGTCACACCATGAGGAACAAATCTCATCCAGCAATGCCCTCTGGCCGCCACTGTCGTCCTTGATGTGCACTGCCAACGCTGCCTGCCACAGCAGAGGAGCGCCCGCGAGCCCAGGAACTGGCTGCACACATTCGAGCACGCACAAGTGAAGCTGATCATCGGGAACATCTTCAAATAGCTAGGACATCTTCTTGAGATGCCTCCAGACGTTGGCAGGAGGTGCTGTATATAGACTCCACGGTGCTCGCGCAGGTCCCATCCTACCTCGCGCGCTCGAGCGGCTAGTTCTCGAAATCGAAGACCTTTGAAAAATGCTGACGGAATACCCCACGATTCAAAGTCGAACTCTGGCTCGCATTGACATGTGGATACCATCATGCATTGAGATACTCTCGCTGCTGTGGACGAATGACGATCAACGGCCCACTTCTGATTGTTCAGACATCCACGCCCTCACATGCGCGAGCGTAAAACCAACTCTTCTTTCCACATTCATCTGCACACCCATGTACCATCGATGGAGTTGGCGCCATTGACATGCGACTTGAGCTCTGGCCTGAAACAGTTGTGCTGGACCTAATGTGCAATATCTTTCTGGCCCGCCGTTTCTATCAGTGGCCAGAGCTTTCCAAACTCATCGTCTTCAACAAATGGTTCGCCTTGTGATGCGTGGACTTCCACGAACTCATGCCTCATGAGATCCATGTGAAAGCACCTGGAGGAAGCTGCCGATGGTCTAGCAATAGCCACGCACTGCAAATCAGCTGCTGACCAAGGTGTCAAGGATGCGCGATGAAGAGTGCTGTCACTGACCATTTAAAAAGCCTGCGTGGGCGCCGAGCGCGAACAATCCAGAGACAGCGCAACTAGCTTATCGGTTGGTAAGAGAACCGGCAGGTCTGCTGCATGGGCCAAGCATTGAGAGAAAAGTTCAGAGATGTCCCCAATGGGCAACACTTCGTCGCGGGCCCCCTGTGCTTCTGCCTCGTCATTGATACCATCCTGTCCAAACATGTCGTTCAGCAGGTCTGTCAGGCCAGGCTGCTCCGAGGCATTCGGAATTTTCTCCTCGCTACCAGGCGCACTTGAACCGAAATTGCTGGTCCATCATCCTGCGGTTGCTAAACTCCACCTGCAGGAAGAGGCACTGCTGCTGGAAGTTGTGCCGAAGACATTATAGACGTTGGCCTCATGCTCTGGCGACCATGTCCGAGATCGATGATGCTGTCGTCCAATGCTGCGGTATCCATTCGAGTCCGCTGAACCAGTGCATCCGTGATATTTGCCTGCTGCTGAGCCTGCATCATTGGAACGATTGCTGTGCCGGTAGAAATGGATTGCCGTCGGGATGAGTGTGATCGAGAACATCGTCCAGCTTCGTCTCGAGACGGATCTAGGTGTGTGCTCGCTCCTGGTGCTCTGCCAGTCTGGGGCGTCGCAGTCGGTGCGATTACTGCCTCTTCATATCGATCTCCCTTCCTCCATGGCGCGCTCCATCTCCCTTATCAAGTCAAGACCGGATGAACTCATCGCGGGTGATTATTGAGGTGCTGCTGCTGCCTTTGACTGAGGTCGCGCTTGATGCTGGAGAATACCTCGAATTACTCTTTGACCCTTGTGGTTCTGCCATTCGTTCAATTGGTTGTTCAGAGCTTTCATTTGCATGTCTTGATATTCTAGAACTTATTGAGCAACATCTGGCGTTCGAGGAACCCTTTGCATCTCCAAAGATTGAGATACGACTGATGATAGAGGATCCATGTGTCGTTCTGGAGCGCCTGGAGCTGTTGAAGACGAAGCTGAAATCGCATCCTTCGACTGCCTAGTAGGAGTGCTGACTGGTGCTGGTTCCTTAGTACAACCGTCTGGGAACAGCTGTCTCAATGTAAGCTGCGCGTCTTGCGGGTCCTCGTCCATGAAAGGCATCGAGCTCAGATCTGGCTGTACATATAGTTCCGGACTGCCGCCCAATGACTGATGATTCGAGACAAGGATCAAGAAATAGTATTCAGCCAGTCACTACCTACAACCTGCTGCACGCCGATGGTCTGCGATGTCTCGATCTCCGTGCTGTAGTACTCGCATGGATGATTGTCCAAACAAGCAATGACAATACTATGAGCAACCCCCGATAATTTGTTGACCATCCGCACTCCACTACCATACACAATACCTTGCACGCTGGTCATCTCGAATATTGCGGTGCCCAACTCGGTGGCCAGCTTCCAGATCATGGGGGCGTTCTCGAATAGATCCGACGGAGTTCCCTGGCCGGAGCAGACAACAATGCGATCTATCATACAAGGTGGAATACCTTCCACAATCTCAAAAATCCTTGCCATTTTGACGGGGACGCTGTCCTCCAAGAAGATCTGAGAGCTGTCCAGACTGAAACCCAAGGAATAATAGCTCAGGCGTCTGGCACGCCATGTGTCGTGTCGGCATCATGTATGGCTGGTTCTGGTGGATCAAGCTGGCGGTGCCTTTGCCTTTGTCCATGCTGATAAACTCAGCAGGCGCGCGCCAGCCACCCAGGTCCTTCCTAGCAGGTGTCCGCCAAATATCCCCCTCATCGTGCGCCTTCATGGTGCCCATCCAGCCCGGGTCCTGCTTCTGCTGCCTGTTGGCATTGGCTTTGGCGGTCTTTTCCTCGATGATGGACTGCAGGATGTTTGCTTTCGCCATACGCCGTTGACGTAGTGCTGCTCTGTCACGCAAGGCGTTTGATCAAGCGCGCTCGAACACGCAGTCAGGCCGCCTGCTTCTGGATAACACGCGTCATTTGGCATGCAACCGAACACGCCCTGAGCTGGAACCGCACCTCCGTAGTTCATGGACGGGCTGGCGACCATCGGGAAGTCCTCAACAGCCTCAGCATCTGATACATATGTCATCCCCTGTCTCTGCACATCTCTCTTGGCCTCGAGGGCTGTGAGCTTGACCGTCTGAATGGCGCGCTGTGCCAAACCAGTGGCAGTGCGATCGTCAGCTCCGCCGAAGACAAGGGCGACGCGGTAGCGATCTGCGAACAGGGCCACCACGTCGGCAGTCATACCAACCCCCTGGCCCATTACGAGCGCACCGGTCCGAAATGCCCGACCCAGTGACTGAGCTAGGCTCGCAAGATATCTTGACCTGTTTTGCTAAAGATTGGCTGCAATCCGATACCTGGTAGATTCATCGATCATCACTAGCCAAGCCTTCGCAAAGAGATAGGAGAGATCCGCCTGAACGCGTTCGTTGAATCGCACGGCCAGCCCTGTCATCACTGAAGGCTCACGCATGGCTCGCTGGCGTCTGAGACACGCGTCGCAGTGATGTGCCAATCCTTTGCGAAGTTCTCCAATAGGTGCTGGTAGACTGAGAGCGCGTATCATTCTTCCCAGTTCGTAGTCAGAAGGATGACAGAACTTGTAGTGTAAACCCATCAACAGCTTGACTCTCTCCTCATTCGACACAGCGTGCAATAGCTGTTGCGATAAATTGCCCAAGGCGTAAGAGGCGCTCACGATCTTCATTCCTGCTGCTTCTCCCTCTGGAACCTCGAGATGAGGAAGTACTGGTGCCTCATGCTGAGCAGGTGCCTCAATGACAGCTGCACTGGGCGCCGCGGATGCCGACGCTGATGATGCCCCTGCCGCAGGTGAAGGTGCTGGTTCGAGGTGAGCAGGCTCGGCAGGTGCTCCGGCTGCTGCCAGTGGAGATGAGGTCGCTGCCGATGCTGAAGATGCCGCTGGAGCTGCTGCCGCTGGAGGCACTGCTGCTGGCGGCGCTGCTGCTGGAGGCGCTGCTGCTGGATCTGAAGGTGGAGCTGCGCCCTCAGAAGCCGCGTCGATCGGCTTGAATCTGCACCCCTACATTCTCGAACGCGGCACACCTGAAGCCGATCCGAATTGACGCCTCTTGCACGCCCGCCAGTTGGAAGCTCTAGATGCACGCAGAACTTCCACCATATGTGCGATCAGAGCTTTGCATAGCCCTGTCGGATAGATGGCTGCGAGTGCTGCGCGCTTGCGTTCACGATCGCCTGCACCCTGAAGATTGGCATGACGCCCTGAGCACTGGCCTGTTCTGGATGCGTTCCGCATCTGGCCGTGCTCTTGAAGATCGCCCGCTTGCGCATAGGTAGTTGTAGATCCACGCTCACAGCACCATGGGCGCACTTGCCCGTTAAATTTTCACGCAGCTCCGTCGCGAGAAAGCCCATCACATGCACTAGATCTGATTGCGACCAAACGGCTGACATAGCTGGGTTCCCCAGGGGCACGTGACCTCCAGTTCGCTGGACTTCTAGCGCAGACACATTGGCCGTCCAGCTGAGAAGAGGTCGTTCCAGATTCCTGCGATTCTCCAGTTCTGTCATCCCTGTCGGTAATCCACCGGAGGTAGAAACATGAGATGGGTCTGATAGTCGGCGCATGAAGCCCAAGAGGCACCACGGAATCCTTTGAACAAGAGAACTGTCTTGTCGCCGACGGTCTGCATGCGGTCGATGAAGGCGCGCACATGCCCAGGTCGCATAAGTGGCAGCCTTGCGGTTGCACAGAACTTCTCGTCCATGATGGCATACGATTTGTTCACATGCTGACATCTGTTATCATCGAAATTGTCTGGCCACATGTTCCCCCCGTCCGCTTTGCACCTGCTGGCTGGGAAATTCCTCCAGAGGTCATAGATTTGATTGGCGTCGTGATTCTGATAAGCCATGTGCACTTGCTTGATCTTCCTCGCGTTGACCGTCGGCGCCGACGGTGTCGTCATAGTCGCCGTTGAAACCTGACTCTGATTCTGCGCTTCGGGATACACGTCAGGTCTTGTCATGCGTAAGCTCATATGCGCGATCGCGAATACGTGCCAAAGGGCTTCTGAACTCTCTCTTCGATCAGACCCAACATCTGCCGAGCGCCTCGCTGAGTCCTTTGCTCGCGACGATTGACCGGCACGAGGTAGCGACCAGAGTCTGCGAGGAGCATCCCAGCCAGCGCGGGCAAGCGAAAATTTGATACGAAAGCCAAGATACCATCACCATTCGGAAAGACATTCGCGCACAGGATGCTCTGTTCCTTCAGCAAGGTGATATTCGGGAGCAAACCTGGGCACCGCACCCCCACACCCCCGATCAGATCGGCTCGGCACGTAGACTGTGGACGCACGCCTTCCACCGGGATAGGGCCGACGAACTCTCCGCGGGGCGGATCAGCTTGACCCATTAATACATGTGAAAGATGCGGGCGAAGAAGTCACGTCGATGTCAGACCCTGAGGCTCGTAGATGTCCTCGACCCAGTTAAACAACGTTTCGGTGCCCAACAATTCCTCAGGTGCGCCTGGATCAACGATGAGCCGATGAACACATTGTCCTTTGACAGTATGCAGTGTCACGTATGAATCTGATGAATGGTGAAGTGTCGCATAAGCATAGAAGCCTTCAGGAATTGCCTCTGCAGGGATTGCATCCGCGGCTGCGCCATGTCGCCCGTGCTCGACAGAAACCAGGGCACACTGCTGAAGTAACTTATGAGCCAATGTGTGCGTCTGCAATGGCGACGATGTAGGAGATGACGTGGACGCCGTCGTGGTCGCCCCTCGTCTCTTACGCATAATGCCCCGCAAAGATATCCGAAGGGAACTGCCTGGAATCGGGGAGGTTTGACCAAGAACCGGCGGTCGAAATGCTCGCTCACGTTCCTGTTCAAATGACTGGCTGATTCCATTTGGGATCTTGCCATTCAACTCGAACGTGCCATCTTCAGGGATGAGCTGACTTGGACTTCCAACGAAGTGCTGCTCGATGTGTTCAGGTACTCGCGGCATGATCTCAACTGTGCTTGCCTGTGAGATAGGTGGCGCATCTCCTCCTACTGCAATCCATGAGCCCGGCGGCCGTGTCGCCATCGCGTGCGAAGTCGTGACCATGTGGGCTGCATTTGCATAATGTCTGGACTTGGCTGATTCGCCCTTGCCCTTCAATGACATCCGAGGTGGATGCTGTCCTGTGCTTTGCGAACTGGGGCTTGCTGAGGAATTTCCTCGACTCTTTGCTGGGCAATGTGATGCTGAATGCCACTTGCTGCCACGCGCTTCGCATCCGTCGCCGTGTTGACCGCTGCCACCAAGGCTACCATTGCTACCTCCTGTTGGCTTGTCGCGTCCTTTGCCTCCTTTACTCGAACCTTTCGGGAACGTGCGACGACATCCACCGCGTCCTCGCCCTGTGCTCCTCTTGCATGTTGCCTCGTCATTTGCCAGTTGTTCCAAAGCATGTGTCCTGTGACCCTTCTGGTTCTAGGTTTTGAAGAATATTGCCATGCTCATCGTACTGTGCCCAGATACCATCGCGAGCTGCTGTCCATCCGCATGCTTCAGCATAACCCCATTCACACGTATCATCATAGCATGTATCATACCTCGATAGCTGAGGCCGCCTCGAAAGCTGCAATAGCTTCATCACCTCGATAGCTGAGGCCGCCTCGCTGGTGAGTGAAGGACATGGCTGCCTGAAATATTGTTCCGTGGAGCCTAGATACGAGAAGGGGGCCAATCCGTTCGCATTGCTTCTCCTCTGTGATTCTCCACCATAGCTTCAACTTCTGCATATACCTTCTGAACGTATACCCTCGCACGTGTGGACGCCATCCTGGAAGGACGAACTTCGTAAACTCTTCAAACTGAAAATTGCCATTCGACGTAGCGTTCTGATTTTGCTGCCACTGCACCATGATGACGGTGCTGTAAAAAAGGCAGAGATATTGGTGAAACTTCGCAATAATATCATGCCGTGTGATCTTGCGTGATCGCATCGAGCGGAGTGTCGTACCTGTGGTGCTGCTGGTACCCGTGGTGCTGCTGGTACACACTGTTCAGCTGCTACTCGTCGGCGAGAGCGTCGCCGATGTTGACGCAGTGGTTGCGGTTGAAGATGCCTCCTGGCGGAGGCGCGCGCGCGCGCCGCTGGGCGTGCTCAAGGGGGCCGGCCGTGGGCAGCGGGGGGCCTGCAGAGCGTATCGCTCCGCGGCCAAAGCAAGCTTTAGGCAGCCTTGAGCCACAATAGTACAACGATCTTGGGCTAGAACAACGTGGACACCTTTAAAGATGAATCGAAAACGGAGTGACTTCAGGAGAACCTCTGAAGATGTCTGGAAGCCTACTAGGATAATCTAATCCTCACTCCTCCTCCTCCTCCTCCTCCTCCTCCCCTCCTTCCTCCTCCTCCTCCTCCTCCTCCTCCTCCTCATCTCCTTTCCTCTTCCTCTTCCTCTCTCTTCTTCTTCCTATTCCTCAGCATCAGCATCATCATTAGCAATCATCATCAATCATCATCCAGCATCATATCATCATCATCACATCATCATCATCTATCATCATCATTCATACATCATCATCATCAGCATCATCAGCATCAGCAGCATCAATCATCATCATCATCATCATCATCAATCATCAGCATAAGCATAATCATAAGCATACTCATCATCATCATCATCATCATCATCATTATCATCATCGTAATCTTATCATCATCATCATCTCGTCCTCATCACATTCATCATCATCATCATCATCATCATCATAATCAGCATCATCATCATCATCATATCATGTCAACATCATCATCCTCCCTCCTACTCCCCTCTCCTCCGCCCCCTAACCCTACTCCCTCTCCTACTTCCCCCTCCTCCTCTCGCCTCCTCTCCCCCTCTCTTTCCACTCTCCCTCTCTCTTCCTCCATCATCATCTATCACATCATCATCATCATAATCACCGCACCATTACCATTACCATTACCATCACCATCATATAATCATCATCATCATCATCATCGTTCATCATCATCATCATCATCATCATTCATCATCATCATCATCCGTATCATCGTCATCATCATCATCAATCATCATCATCATCAGCATCATCATCAATCTCATCATCATAATCATGTCCATACTCCTCCTCCTCATCCTCCTCCTCCTCCTCCTGCTTCCTCCTCCCACCCCCCCGCCTCCTCCTACTTTTCCTCTCCTCCTCCTCCTCACTCCACCTCACTCCTCCTCCTCCTCATTCCTCCTCCTCCTCATTCTCCTCTCCCCCTCTCACCCTCCTCTCCTCCTCGCCTCCTCCACCTCCTCCTCCTCCTCCTCCTCCTCCTCCTCCTCCTCCTCCTCCTCCTTCTCCCCCTCCATCAACCCCCTCCTCGCCCTCCTTCGCTGCTAGGCAAGCAGGCAAGCCGCAGGCACGCCAGGCGTGAGGTGTCGGACTCCTCCTCCGCCCCACCTTCCTCATAGATAACTAGTCCCTGTCGCACCACCTGACGTGTCACTAGGGCAGGCCAGGTCTTTCGCCTGAAACTTCCCCACTACCTTCTGATCTTCAAGCTCACAGTGGTCTCCAAATGGGGCTATGGCACTGGCGTCGCGCACACTCTTTAAAATGTCTTACAACTACAAAGATGTAGACAATTCCTCTAAATGGGATCCCGCTTTAGACTTCCTTCCCAACGTCAAATATCTCACAACGGTTACACGGATGGAGAGCGGCTCATTTTCTATACTACGACTCTCGCTTGGTACTTTCACATACTTCGAAATCCGGTGTTCAAATGTTTACAAGAACTACACGGATGGAGGGCGGCTCCTGTTTTGATTGGGGCTCCATCTTGGGACTTCCTCGATGGCTATGAAAACCAAGCAGTGAATTAAGCTATGTATCTACACATGTTATCAGTCGGCGTCATGAAGTTGTCATAACGTCGACCCACAGAGGTCTCGATCCATTCCCAGGACCGATTTTCATCCTGAATCGTTTTGTGACGGTCCCGAGGCCAATTAAGGGCTACCAGAGGCCGAAAATAGCAGCAACAACAACAACAAAAGCTTCCGTCGTGGTTAGTTCATGATCCGAGCGGGCCTCGGACGCGCTCCGCTCACGGCAACGCTGAGATCAGACGTCACGGAAATAATGCAACATCGTAAAAAACCTGGACTGGAGCCCTAGGCCCCATCTTCCTGCTGCAGTTTTCGAGCCGGTTCGTTGTGATGGTCCTGGGGCCCGAAGCCCGGCGAAAACGCCCCTTGCGAAAAAGTTGAAATGCCCAGATCTCAGGGCCTTCGGAGTCCGACGACCCGCTCCCCTCACGGCAAGCTCCTGCTGCACCCAGGGGCCCTGGCAGGCGACGGCGCCCCGCGGCTGGCCGCCCCAGTGCTGCTGCTGCTGCTGCTGCTGCTGCGGCTGCTGCTGCCACGGCGCGTCGCCGTGCGACAGGCGACCGTGCGCCTGCCGGGCCAGCAGCGGCGACAGCGGCGAACGGCGGCGGCGGCGACCGGCGGCAGCGGCGAGCGGCGGCGGCGACGGCGACAACTAGCGGAGGCTACGGCGGCGACCCGCGACGGCGACCCGCGACGGCGGCGGCGGCGGCGGTGACGGCGACGGCGACGGTGGCGACGGCGACGGGAAGGGCGACTGGCGACGGCGTCGGCGGCGGTGACGGCTGCGGTGACGGCGACGGCGTCGGCGGCGACGGCGACGGCGACGGCGACAATGACGGCGGCGACGACGCGTGCGGCGGCGGCGACGACAGGGGACCAGGGGGCCAGAGCAAATCCAGGACGCATTAACGATGCTGCCCCTCCCGTCCCAAGTCCTATCTCCGTAAGCCCGCACAGGCATTCCTTCACTCTCGGAAACACCTCCTTCTGCTCCTCCTTCTCCACCACCTCCTCCTCCTCCTCCTCCTCCTCCTCCTCCTCCTCCTCCTCCTCCTCCACCTCCTCCTCCTCCTCCTCCTCCTCCTTCACATGCCCCAGGGCTCGCCATTCTGAGGAAAGCCTCTGAGGAAAGCCTCCGAGGAGGAAAGTATCTGACAGTGTCCAGCGAGGGCCCCGTTTGGAAAATAGGCCGCCCTCCATCCGTAGAACTACCGTACAAGACACGTCGTATCAACAAAAAGCGAAGAAGTATCAAGCGAGAGCCGCATATTGAAGAGGAGCCGCCCTACATCCTCTATATACTGCGCAACGTTACAAGTCAGGTCCTAAAGTCCGAGGAAATCTCAAGCGGGAGCCCTGCTTTGAAAGTGAACCGCCCTGCCTGCATCTTTGCAGCTGCTGCACGACTTTAACACTTCGGGCCGTATATTAAGAACGTCGCAGTGGCCCCACTTAGATAACGAACCGAACAACATCCAGGGGACTGTTACAGATGTGCGCGGCGCTGAAGCGAGGCCGCATTTCGAAGAACGACCACCATCCATCCCCGTGATTGTCGGAAACTTTTGAAACAAATGTGCGCGGGGCCAGGGCGAGAGCCAGATTGAAAAAAACAAACAACAAAAACAAACAAAAAAAACGGCCCGCACTCCGTCCCTGTAACTGTTGGACACGAATAGGGCGAATACGCGCGGCGCCAAGACGAGGGCCGTTTTTTTTACAACGGCCTGCCATCCATCCTTGTGACGGCTGAAAACTGTTAAGACAAATGCGCGCGGCGCTAAGGCGAGAGTCACATTGGAAAAGCGACCGGTACTGCACCCCTGTCACTGCTGGGAACGAGTAATACGGATATGCGCTGCGCCAAGGCGAGAGCCACATTTGAAAACGTCCTGCTCTCCATCCGTGTGACGGCTGAGAACTGTTAAGACGAATGCGCGCGGCGCCAAGGCAAGAGCCGCAATTGTTGGTAGTTGTGACCGCCAGAATGGCAAACCGTGATGAGTTCGCAAACAAAACGCCCCGACCACCCTGCCGACACATCTGATAGTGCGACGAGGAGAAATCATGAACAGGGACGAAGGCCGGAGGAGGACCGCAGAGCAAAGAGGCGGGGCGGCGCGCGTGCAAGCGGCAAAGAGTGGGGCGGCAAGTGGACGGCCGCCGCGCAACTAGGAAAACTGGGCAAGTGCATCCGCGTCCTGAGGAGGGGGAGCCACATAGCAAACATGGATACACACAAATATACAGACTCGAACAAGAAACCAAACAAACAAAAAGCGCCCTCGCCCTCTATTTCTATTTATATTTCTATTTCCCATGGCGGAGGAGGTCAGTGACACACCTCGGCCCACCAATGTCCCACCCGCTGGGCGGCGCTCTCTGGGGCGCCAGCCACTTCCGCCACCAGCGGGGGGGGGGGGGAAGAGGGGGGGGGAACCCGAGGGGCGTCAGCGGCGGGCCTGCCTGGCCGCCCGCCTCGCCCCCTTGGAAACCTCATCCTCCTTGCGGTGACGGTCCGCCTCCTCCGCCAGCAGTTCGGGCGCGAGGTCGAACCGAGCCGCACACTCCGCCACACTTCACCGCTCCCCCCACGACGACAGCGACCACGCCCCCCACCTCCCACCGCCCAGGGAGAGATCGGCCGAAGACGTGGTGGCCAGGATGGCCACATCCACTGGGGTGGCTGGCCTCGCTGGGCCGACCGCCCACCCTTGATACGGAAAAAACGCCCTTCACGACACGGTTCGACTGCCTCCCCAGGCCCACCGTGGGCTGGGTGCAGTGGCGGTATAGGGCCTTCACCGCCCCCAACTGTAACCCCCCCACTTAGTACACACACAGACGGTGCCCCCATGGATCACACGCTCATCGTCAGGGCCAACCACAGTGGCCTTGCGGAGCAAGTGACCGAGCATACTGGTGGGGGCGACCAATTCAGGATGTTGCGGATCCGAAAGGACCAACAGCTGGCCACCGACACGAACTCTCGGCACGGTCAGCTGCCGCGGAAAGGCACGGCCCCGACCGACCCCCTCGGGGCCCGCAAGCTCGACACCATCACGCCGCCCGCTGTCGGCCCTCCAGGCCTCATGCTCGCAAGCCCAATGGCCAGCTTGGCGCGCAACCGATTCGAACAAACGGGGCTTCTGCGCAGCCTGGGCCTTAGACAGATGGCACTGCACCCCTAGCCTCGCTAGGTGATCAGTCTCGTCCGAGCCTCTCTTGTGGAACGGGGTCGAAAGCGCCCGCTCGACCTCGACCCACGACGAATTCGCTCGGACCTTCACAACTGGCGACGGCCCCCCATCATGGAGATGGGAGGCCCGAATCCAAAGATGGGCACGGCCACTCGCAGCACTGCCCGCAGACTTGGGTGACCTAGCCGCCCTGATAGTGGCAGCACGGTCAACAAAGCTACACCTGAAGCGCCAGTGAAACCGGGCACCCGGGGCCGCCCCACCTTGCTTGCAGAGAGGCGAGCTAGCATAGCCGTGCCTGTGCAGTCTCTCTTGCTGCCAGTGGCATCGCGAGACACCGCGCCTTAAAGTTTCCTGCGCGCGCGGGCCCCAGAAGGTCGAGGGACCCGCGGCCTCCTTAGGCCCATCCAGGAGACTCAGGAGAGGCTTCCACAAGACGGGCCTGGACCAGCCCTGGGACCCTCACCGAGCCTGGAGGGCCACATTGTCCGAGCTGCAGCGCAAGGCCCGCTGTGCAATCCACCCAACCTGTAACTGGGCCAGCGCGAGCATATCTAGTGGCATACCAGTTTCGGACCTGAGGGACCTAGAATTGACGAAACTCCAGCGGAGGTCCCCGTGGCTCAAAACAAGACCATGGATAGGCGATCGGGCAGCTCCCCACGAGAACTTACGTCGGGCGAGCTCACCGCACGCCGACTCTAGGACATGCTGCAGACTGCTTACACTCGGCCTTCCCTCCCTCCTGGCTCGGGCCCAGAAGAGGACCACACCCTCGCGGAAGATGGCCTGGGGGGTCCATCTTCTGGCCAGCCCCGGAAGAGTAGCGACTAGAGCCAACCGAGGCCATTCTCTTGGCAAGGCGCAACGAACCTACGTCGGCAACCCTAAGCCCACGCATGCAACTACCCTTGACGCCCGCGACTGTAGCGCCCCAGTGGGCGCAGGCTTGTGGCCCCGCACGTTGGACTCCACGGACCTGGCGAGCACTCCGCGGGCGGGGCGCCTGAGGCTCGGCCGCGCCCCGCCGCCGACTGGCGGGGAGCGCCTGCGGGGCCCGCAGCACAGGCGGCTGCCGAGGTAGACCACCCTCAGCACGGACGTCTGCAGCACCTTCGCCACCGTCAGGTAGGTGAGGACGGCGCCGCGCCCGGGCCTCCACCTGCCCTCGACGAGCTCGGCTGGCCCGCGCCCCGCGGCCTCCTCGCCGTCGGCCTGGTGGCCCAGTCGGCGGCAGCTGGCCTTCAGGTTCAGGGTTGGCGATCCATCTCCTGAGCAGCTCGAACTCCCCGTTGATGTCGGCAATACCGTAGTCCCTGCCCCGATCATAGTTGTAGTCAAACTTGACTTGGTCAGCACCCCGCGCAGGGACATGCTCTGTAGCACTGTATGATGACTGGCTGCCACGTGGCCCATGGTCGCCAAATGTACCATCCCATCCACCAGCTACCCAGCCCCGTTCAAAACCGGGTGACCTCATCCACCAGGCACTCGACGGAGTAGCCCGCAAAACTGGATGTGGATCACGTGAGGCGAAGTTGCGCTTTGTGCTGCTACCCCCGCGGCGGTGGCGCCTCACCGCCGTTCGCAGCACCCTTCTTGGCGCCAAGCTTGGCCTTCGCCGCCTGGATGGCGGCGCTGGCGGCCACAGGCGTGGGCTTGGGCTTGTGACGGCTTGTGCTCTGTGGCTTCGCCCTCTGCTGCAGCGACAGTGGCCTCGGCTGTCGCGGCCTCGGGGACCGCCGCGCGGGCCCTCTTCGCTGCAAGCCCCTTGGCCTGGGCCTCCTGAGCCTGCTTGATCGCCGAGGCCTTGGTACGGAGGTCGCCGAACAGCAAGGACGCAGCCTGCTTGAACTGTTCCTGTAGCATCTCGCGTCGGCGCGCCGCCTCCATGCGGCCCTCGCCCCCCACCACGTCGCCCAGTTGCTCCAGGCCGAAGAGCCCCCCGTCATCCAGCACGAAATTGGCCCATCCAAGATGTTGGACAGGTCCAGCTTCGGGTGTCCTCGTGCCCCAGGCCTAGGGTCGATGACGATGGTGTGCAAGCTGCGGACTGCCGACTGGTACCTGGCTCTGGCTTCCTCCAGGGTCTTGGCGTCATGCACGACCTCGGCCTGCGCGTCGACCAGGAGCTGTTCCACTCGCTCGCACATGTCGATGGACTGGCGGAGCCGCTCCTCTGCTTGCACACCCTGCGCACTGGCCAGCTCGACCGAGACGTCGCTGTCCTGCTTGGCGAGGCGGTGCTCCACCAGCTTGGCCCTGCAGTTGTCGGCCGCCATGGTGTCCCCAGCGAGGGTGAGCAGCTCAACCAGCTTGGCCAGGCGCTCCTCCTCGGCATCCTGCCTGGCGGGCCCTGTAGCCAGGTCGAAGCTGTCCCGCAGTACGCTGCGTCTCCCTCTGCTGCCGCCGCTGGCCACCAGCTCGGCCGCCGACCCCGCTGCAGCGGCCTGTTGGCCGCCTGCCCCTGGCTGCCTCCAAGGGGGCTTGGGCCGCCCAGCTGGCGAGCGGTCCACCCGAGCAGGACGAGGAGTGCGAACAGTAGTCTCCTCCACTGGCACCAGCGGCCCTTTGCCGTGCTTGCACAATTTCCACCACGACTGGTCCTTTGCGCCTGCGCACAGGTCGCACCTGACCAAAAGGGCCCCATCCATCCCAGGGGAAAGGCTCTGGTCGGCTGGCGGCTGACTGCCGTGGTGTTGCTGCAGCAGATGCCTCGCCGCGTGGCGCCTGAGGATGCAGCAGGCCTCCTGGCGTCGGCGCCTATCCCTGCGGTGCCAGGCGGGCGAGCGCAATCGCACGCTGCGACGCCCCTCCGTGGGCCTATGCGTATCAACTCAGAAGCTCTGCTGGCAAGAGGAAAGAAGCGCCGCCGCCCGCTGAACACGGGCTCGCGGCTGGGGTCGTGGCGCACGGGCTGTCTCGAAGAAAGGACGCCTCGGACCACAACGCCTAAGCGCCCTCGTCCTCCTCCTCCTTCTCCTCCTCCTCCTCCTCCTCCTCTTCCTCCTCCTCCTCCTCCTCCTTTTCCTCCTTCTCCTCCTGGAGGAGGACTCACCCGCCGCAACACTTAGCCACATCCTCCCCACCCTCCTCCCGACCCCACGCCCTCAGCCAAGCAAGCAAGCTACACTTTCTCCGACGACGACGGCGACGGCGACGGCGACGGCGAGCGGCGACAGCGACGGCGACAGCGACGACATCGAAAACGACGACGATGACGACGACGACGACGACGAGAGGCGACGGCGACGGCGACCGAGATACGCTCAAAACCGTTCACCAGACCGACCCTTCCCGAGGTCTGCCCCAGTCAATGTTTTATTCCAGAATCGACCCCTGGCAGCACCGAGAGCCCGAAAAAGGCTCCCAGGCGACGAATGCGTCGCAGCACCTCCTCAAGCCCCCTGACGACGACCTCGACGACGACGACGACGACGACGACGACGACGAGCACGAGGCCGAGGCCGAGGACGACGCTCGCCCTGCGCCTGGCCACCGCGCACCGGCGCCTGGCCGGCGGGCGGCCACTGGCCCGGGGGCTCCTGGTGCACGCCGCCCACCTCGAGGGAGGGTCGCCGTCGAGGAGGCCGAGGTCGCCCGCCCGTCGTCGAGGTCGCCGTCGTCGTCGCCGCCGAGGTCGCCGTCGTCGTCGAGTCGTCGTCGTCGTCGTCGTCAAAGTCGCCGTCGTCGTCGAGTCGGCGCCGTCGTCGCCGAGGCCGCCGTCGTCGTCACCGAGATCGCCGTCGTCGTCGCCGAGGCCGCCGCCGTCGTCGCCGAGATCGTCGTCCTCGTCGAGGTCGAGGTCGTCGTCGTCGTCGTCGTCGTCGTCGTCGTCGTCGTCGTCGTCGTCGTCGTCGTCGTCGTCGTCGTCGTCGTCGTCGTCGTCGTCGTCGTCGTCGTCCAGGTCGTCGTCGCCATCCTCGGAGAAGAATAAGGATAAGAAGAAGAAAAATAACCAGAAAAAACGGTTGATAGACTCCAGGAGCGAAAGCGCAGGGTCGGAACGAAGATGGCGGAGATGAGGAGGAGGAGGAGGAGAACGATGAGGAGGAGGAGAAGGAGACGAACGAGAAGGAGAGGGATCCTCCTCCTCATTCTCCGCCTCCTCCTCCTCCTCCGCCTCCTCCTCCTGTTCAGCCTACGCTTCGGGAGGGAAAGGGAGGGGATCGCAGATGATCAAGGAAGAATCAAAGACCGAGAAGGATCGAAGAGCATCGAAAAGCGAAGAGGATCGAAGATCGAGGAGGATGGTGGGACCGTAGATCAAAAACATCGACGGAGAGAGGGAGGAGATCGAGGATCGATGAGTATCGAGGATGATCGAGGGGACTGGTAGACCGAGACGACCGGTTGTTCCTCCATTCTGGCCTAGGCAAGCCAGGTTCGGGCCCTGGGACAGTGGGAAAGCAATCACAGTGTCCTTTTCCGCACGCATCATGAGTAGCCTGCTTGGCTCTAACGAGTCCCAAAGGGAACGAAACATCAGCCCGATACTGACATGAACCCAGCACGAGTCCTATTAACGGAAAGCTTCCCACTGCATAGGCGCATTGCTTGGCATTGCTTGGCATTGCTTGGCATTGCTTGGCATTGCTTAGCATTGCTTGGCATTGCTTGGCATTGCTTGGCATTGCTTTGCATTGGTTGGCATTGCTTGGCATTGCTTAACATTGCTTGGAACTGCTTGCACTGCGTGGCATTGCTTTGCGCATATTGGCATTGGTTTGCAGTGCTGGGCATTACCCGCGGACGGTGACGAGGATGAGCAGGGAGGAAGACGTAGGAGGTCGGAGGAGGAAAGGAGGAAGGAGGAGGAGAGGAGGAGGAGAGGAGGAGAAGGAGGAGAAGAAGAAGGAGGAGGAGGAGAAGGAAAGGAGGAGGAGGAGGAGGAGGGAGAAGAAGAGGAGAAGGAGGAGGAGGAGGTGGTGGAGGAGGTGGTGGAGGTGGAGGTGGAGGTGGAGGTGGAGGTGGAGGTGAAGGTGGAGGTGGAGGTGGAGGTGAGGTGGAGGTGGTGTGGAGGTGGAGGGGAGGTGAGGTGGAGGTGGAGGTGTGTGGAGGTGGCGTGGGGTTGGAGGTGGGGGGGTGGAGGTGGAGTGAAAAAGTGGTGGGGTGGAGGTGGGAGGTGCTGGTGGTGGTGGAGGTGCTCGTGTGGTGTGGTGTGGTGGGTGGTGTGGTGGGTGGTGGTGGTGGGTGGGGGGGTTGGTGGGGGTGGTGGTGGGTGGTGGTGGTGGTGGTGGTGGTGGTGGTGTGGTGGTGGTGGTGGTGGTGGTGGTGGTGGTGGTGGTGGTGGTGGGGTGGTGGTGGTGGTGGTGGTGGTGGTGGTGGTGGTGGTGGTGGTGGTGGTGTGGTGGTGGTGGTGGTGGTGGTGGTGTGGTGTGGTGGCGGTGGTGGCGGTGGTGGCGATGGTGGTGGTGGTGGTGATGGTGGTGGTAGCGGTGGTGGCGGGTGGAAAAGGAGGAGGGTGAGGAGGAGGAGGAAGGAGGAGGAGGAGGAGGAGGAGGAGGGGGACCCCTACTCTTCTGATCCTCACCCTCGCGAGAATCGCCCTCCTGATCCTCACCCTCCTCATCATCGCCCGCGGCACCACCGCATCCCGCTCATTTCCTCTCGCCCACAAGCACACGCCCCAGTCGAAAGTGAGCCTGGTAACTCAAATAGCATCCGATTCCATGGGAAGCGGATGGCAAATAGCGTCCGGTATCGTACTGACGTGGTTCAGTAAGATGAATGGACGGATAAGATAGGATAAGATCGATGTATCGGTCTTTCCAGCACATAGCGAACACTCGCGGTGTCCGGGCAAATAGGGCGCGCGTGCCTTGAGCCAAAGGCAACGGCGCGCGAGCTATGCTCCCGATACTATAACATCTCCCAAAGAGCTACCCTTAAAGTCGGGAGGGGAGGAGACGGAGAGCATAGCCGCGCAGCCGTTAGGCTCTTCAAAGGCCGCGCGCACGACTGTTTGCAAGAAAGAAAACAGTGCGTACAGTCTGGCCTAACACCAGACTGTAAGGCGAGTTTCCTCGCAAGGCATTTCACGCAAATACAAGATAGCCCCTTCGAACGATGAAGGGCTATCGGCTCAGTTAGAGGTAAGCCAAACAGGCCATACCTCACCGAGCAAATATGTATTAAGGCAAAGAGCCTGAGTCATACAAAGCCGGCTCGCTGCCAGGCGTGAAATGTGAGGCTCGTTTCCGAGCAACTAGAAGGGCGCCTCTATAGTAGGCGCCCATGCTGGCAAATTGGACCGCGGGGGCAACAAGGACAGACTAAAATTGATTAGACTTGGGTTTGTCTCTGTCCTCGGGACCCCGAAAGGGAACAAACTGCTTCACGTCATACTTGAATGACTGAGTGCCTGACATCACTTCCAGAAGCAGCTCCCGATCGATGCTTCCCTTTGTATGCCCGTCTGCGGTCATATCCCTAGTATCACACCACTGCACGTTATGTACTATACCTATATCCATGAGCTCACGTATCCAACTGATATGTCCAAGCAGAGTCCGCTCTGTCGGTATCTTAAGATCCTTGCTTGATAATGATTTATAAACGGACTCAGCGTCTATGGTAAGAGATACTTTGATGGCTAGGCCTCCAACTTCACGCATATCTCGTAGTTGTCGTGGAGTCAGAGCTCCTGCCTTGAGCTCGTGGAGAGTGATGAGCGTAGGGTAACACTCATCGAGGTTATGCGCCGCTGCGAGTGCCTCCGCAGCATAGCTGGACCTCACCTGCAGTCGGTGTGATTTGCATAGTCCGTCACAGAGGTGAACGACGGATTTGCCTTGAGGCGAGTTTCCTCGCCGTAGTACATTGGCCCCGCGTATGCCATGCCCCTTGGTCTCATCGTCCTCCTCCCCGGTGAGCTTACGATACCCCGAATCACTGTGTATGTCAACTTCATTCGTCGGCTTCATCCGAGGGAAGGCGATGCGTTTCGGGCTGCTGATCAGCTTTCGCGTCACAGCATTCAGTCGTCTGACTTGTAGGTTGGTGGGCTCTTGGATTTTCTGAAAAGAGACCACATATACCATGAGCCAGACTTGAGTAAGAAGGGCATAGGCGAGGGCTCCTCGCAAGCTGACGAACATGTCGGCGATGAGTTTGGCGGCTTTGGCATCGGCCGCCGCTCCTGTAAGTTCTGGGTGTGTGATAGGACGTAGTTGTTTGATATACTCGTCCTGATCCATGATCACATCCCCTTGGTCATTCTTAGTGTAGCGAACGGCGCAGTTCGTATATGAGCGTTTGTTAAGCTTGAATTTGCCAAACACCTTTTCGACACGTTGCACATAATCGTCTACATTTTTCTCTAGGCCTGCCATATTAATGTCATCGGCAGGTTTTGCCGTTAACAAATATTGGGTGAATTCAAATTCAGGATCATAACTTGTCGGTGTAAGGCCTATAGCTCGTGTGGTCGTACGAAGCTTGAGAGAGAACGCTCTTGGGGCGTCCTTTGTACCCGTTCCTGGCTCGAGGCACCTGAGGCAGTGTCGGCTTTCGTCGTAGGATGAAAAGCCGGGCAGTGTACGAAGTACCTGGGCACTTCCCGGTGGAAGAGCGAAGCAAACCATGCGAGTTCCCTCGCCGGTGGCATGGGCAAGTTCCTCATAGGTCAAACCCTTGAGGAACGCTTTGTCGATATCCATGGATGCTAAGATCCACTCTGGATGGCATGCCGCCTCACTTGCTAGGAGTCTCTGGGACTGCCCACGAGCGGTTCCCGAGAAGGTTTCCACGTCGAAAGCCTCAGTGCCCATAAATCCACGAAGGACAAGTCTGAGACGGATGGCTTTAACGTTCTCGGTACCTACTTTCACAAACTTCCACTTATATACATATCTGGATGCCATGATGTTGGAAGCTTTGGATAAATCATACATCTCAAAGCACCGGTTATCAAGCCAGATCTTGAGTTCAGTGTACAAAGCTTCACTAACCTCTTTCGGGTGTGCTGCTATGTCGGCTTTGGTGAGTAGGTCGTCTTCCTTGACTACCACAGCACGTTTAGCAGCAGAGGATACATATACTCTCATCGTTGCGACCATATCAGTGTCGAGCTGTGCAAGTTGAGTCTGGTCCAACACTACCTTTGACATTTCTGATGTAAAGCATAACTCAACATAGGGACCATATTCATCACTGTCAAGAGAGTAGCCCTCGTCAGGTGTGGTTGAGCATAGAGAGACTAGACAGGGCTCTTGTGGTTCAGGCTCGTATCCGAGCGTTTCCGACAATACGATATCTTCTTCGTCCACAGATGCTGAAACCAAAACACATTGGTCGGGCAGCATGGTTGTTGGGACGCAGTAGAGATAATCGTCGGTAATCGTCGTGGGATGAAGGTCCATACGTAACTCGTCGTACCACTCTTCCAGCATCACGGCCTCGATATTATGTTCCTCGTTGTCTTCATGGATTGTCGACAGACGGCCTTCACTTGGTGATGAAGCACCTGGGGTGTCTGGTGGAGGCCTGCTTCCAGGCGAATCGTGTTCTCCAGACGTGGTGCCCGGGTGCTGATACTTGGCCAGGTCGTCGTGAAATCCTGAGGAAGGAACATGTGAGGTCAAGCATTGGATAAGTCTCGAATGAGTGCTACCAATGATTTGAGAAATGTTCAGGCCAGTGCCCACGCACTCATAGTGGAAGCCTGGGCTGACATCATTGTCGTAGTGGATCAGCGTAGACCCGGTGGCGTACTTTACTGCAGGTAGACTTGACACACTTTTGGCCAATCTAACTGCTACTACGTGTTCTACTCAGAAATAGTTTCGCACGAGATACTGTAGTGCAAGATGTACGCGCGGGTGAAACTTGCTGTCGTCTGAAAGATTGAGGTTTCCCTTGTAGTCTGGGATGTAGCCGAAAACTTTGGCAGGTTTCCCTGCGCCGAGATGTGCCACATAGGTTAGGACGGTTTGCATGGCCATATTATCCTTGCCAAGTTCCCGTGTGAGGAGACATTCAATGTATAGTGTGTGACGAGCATCAGGATACATCACAATTACCTCACGAGATCCTGCCTTGACAACAATATGTCCTCTTTCAGGCACATTACGGATCACCGGGAATGGGCCATTCCAGCCTCCATGGTCGTCCTTGGTGGCAATGGGTCGGTGGTAATCGACCAAATCCCCTGCAGAATAAAGGCGAGCACCATCAGGAGTCGTTTTAGCCCTAAGAGCCCGATTTGTCTTGGCCACAGCAGTGGCCTGAGTTATAGCTTCTAGGCTGACTTCCCTTACACGACGTTCTCGTTCGTGTCCTGAAGTCTCGGGCCCCTTGGGAAAGTCAAGGGTATCGAGATCAGGGAGGAAGGAGGGCTGACGTCCTGTGCGCGCTTGGTATGACGATACTCCGTTATAAAACGTAAAAGCATTAGTAACGAAGATGCCTTCCGCCAATACTCTAGTGAATACAACAGGGATGTTGTGTCTATTCAGTTCTTCCTCAATCATGTGGAGGACGCCTCTGAGAATGCCGTTTCGTGACTCCATTGAAGTCGCGCGTTGGCCAGGTGCTCGGATACGAAGTTCCGCGCCCTTATTGGCCATCATGGCTTCAGCGGCATCGTTATTCAGGGCGCCTTCTCCGTCTGAGTATAAGACTTTGAAGGGTCCGTGATAGGCAATCCAGCAGTAGTGGTAGGCGCCAATGATAGCGTCACGTTCTCTGTCGGAAATTTCTAGGCCTGCTGCCAGGCGAATACAACGATCCATGATATGAAATATGGTCCGTTTCTTGTAGAACATGAGGTCAATTTCACCTTCGTCGAGCCAGTTACCAGGAAGGCTCACCGAGGGTAGTGTTGAGTTTCCTGGACGTTCCCATGCTCTGCATTCCCGACAGGTATCACAAACTTCCTTGATCATGTTCAGTCGAACGTTATCAAGCCCTACTTTGTCGAGGATTAGCCTCATCTTTGGTTCCTTCGCATGATGCCATCGCAGATGCAGTTTTCGGAGTTCCTTTTTCACGACATGAGGTTCGTGACTACGCAGACTCTGTAGACTGCGTTGGATGTCGAATCTCGTCCAGTCGGGTAGTCGAGGGTTTTGCCTTCGGGGTCGTGGTCGTCTGGAAGTTTAAATGGTTCAGCAAAACGACATTTACCAAGTTCGGTATCGAGGTGGTTCTTAACACCCTTGCTTCTCGTAAGATCCCTCTGGCATGCGGGACATGGCCAATATACAGAGATGAAATCATGATATTTACACTGCGTAGGGTCTCTGTTATGGCTAGGACTGTCCTTTCGGACGTTGTCGATGCATGCCGGGCAAGTGGCCACCTTTGGGATGATACGATCACCGATGCGTCTCATACCTTCGCCTGGTTCAGCTTGATCGGGAAGGTCTGCAGGGTAAGCATGTGCGGTACTTATAGGCGCGTTTCCGCGCGTAGTGTCAATGGCTTTCGCCAGATAGACAGCTTCCACGAAGGCAGACTGCAGTCGTCGAGTGTATTTTTGTGCCAGTGAAAGTTCTTTATTGCACGGCTGTGCGTGCACATGCTGACCGTTGCACTTGAGTCGCTCAAAGAGTTTAAGAATTGTCTCGTCGTTGCTGGTGATATTTGTCGGCTTCTTGATATAGTCACCAGCCGTATCTTTGAGTCCCGTAGCACATTGGTCAACGCGTACGGTTGTAATGCGTGGTCGGTTGGCAAGTTTCTTCCATGGGGAAATATCATCCACCCATGTTCCTGTAGGTTGTTCGCGTATAAACCACCTCCAAGCATCATCTTGGGTTACAGCAATTTTACCACAATAAGTTATGTGTGGTAAATCTTCTTTGTGGTGCTGTTCCCAAGTGTTGCAGTTGACTTTGTAGTTGTAGTAGGATGGTGGTCCTGTGGTGCGGCAACTGGGTTGTAGCATGGCAACTCGCACGTAGCATATAGCGAAGTAATGATCTATAACCCGCTGCACTGACGGGTCTCCCAGGTCGACATATGTAGTCTTGTCTAGGTTGCCCCCTGAGGAGAGTCCCCTTGAGAAGGCAAGCTCTGAGATACCACCCTCGCCGCCACAAAGCTCCAACATATCCACGCAGTTGTTATGACCATAGCATAGTGTAGCAACTATGCTGTATATGTTAGCGCGTGTGTCGGGCATAGATGCGGGGAGGGTAAGGAACAGGTCATCGTCCTCATCGGAGCTTATCAGCTCAATAGGGACGTCAGTACTCCAGGTTGCCATAAGATCCTGTCCGAGTCCTGACAAGTCGTCGCCGCAATCATCGCTTCCGTCTTCAACGTGCTTTTTAATGCGGCGAGGCTCGATGCCTGCTTCCTTTTCGGCTTTGAGCCTTTCCTTCTGCTTGATACGCGATTCTGTGGGTAGAACTTGCTCGTCTTGTTCGCCGGTCTGTGTGCCCATTGTCGTGGTTGAGTGGGTACATGCGTCAATCGCCAGAGTCGGGAGGGGGAGAGAACAGTCATCTATGATGACGCGTCGAAGTTTCTGTGGTGATTGAGTAGGCTCGTTTCCGAGCAAGACCGGTTCCTCGGGTTGCCAATACAAACGAGTGCTGATGTTGGCAACCCCTGCAGGTAGTGGTGCATGCCAATCATACCCTGTTGGTTGGTCGGTAACTGAGATATCCTGAATAACCGCATTGGTATCCAGGTTAATCGTTACACGTCGGATAACATCAGACCATTTCGGTCCACCCTTGTTGGTCGTCACGTAGTGATGGATGTTGTGGTCCGTACGTGTAGAAGTGTTTAAGTATACAGGCACGTTTCCGTGCGTGGTGGTACTCCCCAGGATGTTGTCGTTCAAATGACGGATGAGTGTAGTACGTGTCTGAGCTCGCCATTCAGCATGCCGTACTGTATGACCGTACCAATCCAACACATGTTGTGGTATTGCCTGTTTGCATGTACATGCCCACAGCTTCGAGCTAATCGGTATTGATGACGCTACCTGCATATAAGTACCACTCGGTGTACTGTCTTGCATATTGAACCGAATACCGAAATGACACAAACGCATCCGTATTACTGACAACTTAAGATCTTCCGGGGTATCACGTACTGGAGATAACTTCCAAACATATCCTGGGGGACCAAATATAATGATTTTCATACGGAATTTCTTGGCTTTTATCAACAGGTTCTGGATACGTGACCAATGTGGGGCCACTCTCTTTCCTGGAGTTCGTACATACCAGTCACCCGGGGTACTAATCCATATGAGAGTGTAATCCCCACTGATCACCGCACCCAGGTAATCTGTGCCCACGCTTGTCATAAGCTCATTGTGGGAAATACGGTCACAGATATAACCTCGGGTGCGGAGGTCGGCGCAAGCCTCTCTCGTATCTTCAATGACAAAAGCCCTCTTACTAAGGCAGGTTACCCCGCTGTCCTTGTTACCCCCCGGCTTTTCGGCCAACGGGCAAGACGACGAGGGGGCGACGTCGCCCTGCCATCTTCAAGATAAAGAAGATGTGCCGGCAATGTCTGCCAGCATCTGGGCTCCCCTCAGATGCTGGAGCTCAGCACTGCAGCGCGCCGTGGCCTCAGAGGCGGATTGCTCCGCAAATGCTGTCAGCATGGATGGATTATCCATCAGCTGTTTCAGCACGCCTTTGGACCTAGCGTCGCTGACCGTCTGCAGCTCACGGTTAGTGTACCCCATTACTATCTTCCGGCGGGACCGTACATCGTCCACGGGTACACTTCCACCATGCTGGGCCAGTTTCCTGGCAACGAAGCAGTCGAACGATTCAAGATCGTCGATGTTATCGCCTCGCATAGTGGCCTTGGCGAGCGTCTCCATCAACCCCTGAGGCAAGTTTCCCTGCAATCGGGGATCTTCTGACCCGGGTCAATCCAGACCCGGGTCAGCAGGAAACCAAAAACTGCAATGCAGGAAAAAAAAACTGCAACGCAGGTCCTCGCAAACCCGGGTCAGCCAACATGTGCGGCCGCCTCGCGGCCACGAGCGGCTCCCTGACCCGGGTCAGCCAGAGGGGGCCTTTGCAGGATCCTGCAGGATCTGGCGCCCTGGCTGACCCCCGTCTGCATTGACCCCCGTCTCAGGGCTGCCGATGCAATTGCTCGCGCTCCTGCGCCGGGGTCGGCTCGCCCGTCAGCACTGTCTGAAATGACGTGCTGCTTGAGCTCGAGGCGGGTTGCCCCGCAGCTCCAAAACGATCACACCTGATCGACAGATGCCCTGACGGCAACTTCGTCGTCGGCATGATCTTGGAGCCCTCGGGGAGCTCCATTTTGACCTGCCCCTTACCAGGGAATATCAGCTTCTCCTGGCCTCGCTCAAGCACGATGATCGTGCGTTTGTCCTGCATACTATCGAGGCCTAGGATGGCTGGCAGGTCCTTGCCACAGCCTGACACAATGTTCGTCTTGTATGAATCGAGCTGGGCTGACCCCTGGTACTCGCAGGCAATACTGAATGTGCCTACGGTATCCGCTGGGGCCGACCCTTCTCCCACTCCGTTGATATTCAAACGAGAGCGGGGCTCGAACGTACAAGTACGGCCATGTGCCTCGGCAGCCTGGACGAACTTGCGGCTCGTGTTCTCGCCCATGATATTGATCTTCGAGCCGACATCGATGAGGATGGAATTTCCACCATCATCCAAGAACGTCTTACTCGGCTGCTTGATGTGCACCGTTTCTGAAGTGTCGGCTGTGTTGTTAGGCGGGTTTCCCAGCAGCCCAGTCGTACTCCCTGGCGGGTTACCCCGCGTGACACTGGCATGCGACCTGCTTTCGGCCATGCGCGCCAGGTCGATGTACTGG
The DNA here is from genome assembly GCA_963575745.1 of Prorocentrum cordatum. NCBI lineage: Eukaryota > Dinophyceae > Prorocentrales > Prorocentraceae > Prorocentrum > Prorocentrum cordatum. Next base: position 101,208 of record CAUYUJ010000517.1, read on the forward strand.
AAGTACGACACGTGCTGGGCGTGGTCGCCACGCTCCTCCCGCCAGTTGGCAAACTCATCACGTATGCTCTTATACTGCTCGCGGGTCGTGCGCCTCGTCAGCGTCAGGCACGAGTGAAGGGCAATGTCCTGCAGCCCCTCATTCGTGATATGATCCCGGTATTGCAGCCACTCCTCGAACTCCTCGTTCGTCGCTGTGATGTTGACGGCCCTGGCTGCCGTTGCTGCTGTTGCCACTGAGGAGTCTGATATGTCAATCGACGGACTATCAGTCTCAGGATTGTCGGCATCCAGCATAAATGTTGTGTGCGCATTATCCATCTGGTTCTGGAAATGTCGAACACGCAACTCACGCAGCTGGTCAGGGTCCAGTGCCATCTCAGCCCCGCCTCCACTCTGGGGAGACATCTGAGGAGTATTAGGCAGGTTTCCCTGCTGAGGCGCCGTCATCGGGATAAGCTGATCAAAATATCCCGTCTCCATCGGCGGCCTTACCTCCTCTGGCAGGGTTCCCTGCTGTTGGGGCTGAGCTGTCTGCATATCTAGCATCCTAGCCGTCATCTCCTCCACCATGCTCCTCAACTCCCGCAGCTCCCTCGCTGCTTGCTCAGGAGTCTGAATGAAGGAGCCGGTCCACGGAAACGATGACGCTATGATGCCAGGTGCTCGGCAGATAGCACATGGTGGCTGCTGAGGATCTCCCTCGCGCTGATTTGTGACATGGCCCACCACATTTGAATTCCAGCACCCCTCATGGAACAAGTGATTACACCTCAAACGGTAAACACTTTCCCCGGGCTGAAATTCTTCGAGGCATACCGCACAGGTATCTTCCATCCCAGTGAAAACCTCTACATCTGCTGCCCTGGGATATACCCGCCGCTGTCTCTCCAATACCGTCTCGGAGGGCATGAAGGCTGCTGGGGGAGTCCCCGTTGGATCCAGCACCTCCGGCACTCCGGCATTTGGCATGGAGGTGGCAGGAGTCACAGCGGGCGAGTTTCCTCGCAAAGGTGAGCCCCTATTTCTCACAACCTCAAGTGCAGCTGCACGTGACTGATCTCGTACACTCTGCACGGCCTGCCTTCTCCTGAAGCATGCCTGTTGAGTGTGGTATGTCTGCCTGATATAATCAGGCACGCCCCTACTGCCAGACGATATTGAATGGGCAGTGGGCTGGACAGCCACCTATGGCGATGTCGGTGAAGGCATGAAGGCCATGTGCGGGTACATAGATTGGTCACTGCAGCGCACAGTAGCGAGGCTACGCATCTGATCCGCCAATTCGCGAACAAATTTGTTCGGAACTCTTGACCCATCAGGGTATAATGGCGGGTTCATCTGCGCTGGTGGTGGCCTCTGGCCCTGGGACATGCTCGGGTGAGCATTGAACGCCGGGATGAAGGCTCGCTGCCGAGCAGGATCCCTTGGGTTGGGACCCTCAGGCTCCCAGGACCAGGCCGGCCTCCACCTCTGCCCACTTGGGTGAGGCAGATAATGGCTCTGCACCTGCTGCACAGCGGCCGCCACTCTTGCACGGTAGTCACCAGGCACACCAGCCCGATGGTGGCTTGGTGTGCCAGGCAGGTTTCCCTGCTGACTCGTTGGAGTGCCGGGCGGCATCATGTTCAGGAGAGCTGTGCCATGCTCAGCCCTAGCCGCAGCAATCCTCTCCATGAGGGTGCCGTTTGTGGCAGGGCGGCCAGGAGTCCCGAACGGAGACTGTGCAGGTGGCGTGGCCATTGGAGTCATGCCCCTCGGAGTGCGCATGCTCTGCGAGGGGCTTCCCTGCATTTGTTCAAACCGAGCAGGTCCGTTTATAGGCAGGTTTCCCTGCATGGCCTGACGATTTCGCGTCGCCATGGCGGACATTGCTCCCTGGCCTGCGGCCCAGAGGTCCTGCTGATTTAACCTGTCCGCCAGTTGCTCTACCTGGTCAGGGTTCAGCGCAGCCGCTATCTGGTCCAGGTCCGAGGTGCTGATGGCCTGCCAAGACACGGCACTGGGCCCTTGGCTTGGGGCACGGCTTGGAGCCGCGCTCCCGGCCTCACTCTCGGCGATCATGAAGATCCGGTGGATCTCAGGCTGGTTTCCCAGCTTGGTAGGACTATAGTGGTCCCCAACTTCCCTGTGGAGGTAGACCATGGGAGGGTCGACGCCCTCTTGGTCTCGGGACCATTGGTATATAACGCTAGCACTGCCAACGTTAGCCCACCTGTCAGGGGCAGACATCATGGAAACGGGGACTCGCGCCCAGCGATTCCCCAGATACTCTGGACTACGCCAGTGCTTTCCCGTGGCAAGGTCCTCTACATGAGAGATGTAGTACGGTTCAATGATGCCGTTGTTTCCCTCGGACAAGAGGACTCCGTTATCGGACCAACAGAACTTCATACCATCTTGCATGGCCTTGTGCCAATCTACGAAGACGATGATGTCTGAGTCTGGGTCCCACCCACTGTTCACGGCACGGCGGCGGACCGTCGGCACGAAGTGGATGCGCGACCGACCTGCCCCCTGTTTCTTCGGATTGTGCTCAGGTCTACAGAACAGGCCGTGCCACATAATGCCTTCGAAGGCATGCCACCGAGTGCCATGCATGGCGACTTCGGGGTATGGGGCCGGTCTCCCGGCAGGTTGGTCGCACAGTACAATGTAGTTGTACAGCGACCATGGAGCTTTCAGTGTCCATGAATGTCCCTGAGAGGCGCGGATGAAGATAGCGGGCTCACCGGAGTCCCGCACCAACACCTTGAACTGAAGGCGCTGTTTTTCTTCTCCGTCTGGTTCACGGACATGAACAACTTCCATCACGATGGCTGCCAGTTGGTCAACCGAGCGAGCAAATAGCTGCTCATTGATGACTTTGGCCTCGTCATATCTTGGATTATCACCATCGTGTCTCGATTTTCCTGTGTTCCACGGATATTCATTCACGAGCTCCACGAGGTTAATCCAACCATCATGATCATCGAAGGAGTCCAGGCCCCACACGGGATTGTGTGGTTTGTCTGGCGCATGTCTGCATATCCTGCTGAGAGCTTTACTCAGCTGTTTGAGAGTGTGATTGGATGTAGGAAGGATTTTGGCTTGCCTGCACTTCTTCATGAATGCCTCGTCCACCGAGCGTATCGGAGGGAGCTTCCGCAGAGCAAGTCTACCCCTGATCACACTCGGAGCCCCACTAGTGAAGGACGTGTCACCCGGGCGGTGCAGCTGATCCACGGGCGGGTTTCCCCGCATAGGAACCTCTGTCGCTGAAGAGGCTGCGGCTCCTGAAGAAGAGGAAGCTGCAGCGGCAGCGCCTGGCGGGTTTCCCCGCGGTGATCCGCGACTGGCGCTGCCCCTGATCGTCGGCACCCAGGTACCCCTAGACATAGCACCTTCGTCGGACCTTTTGGAACGGGCCGCCGCCGGCGAAGCTGGCGCAGGGGCATACCCGGTGCGCTCGAAAGCTGCGGCCCTTTTCGCAATGGAGCTGCTGCGACTAGGCGGGCGTCTCCGTTCCTCGACAGGGTCCTGAGGTTGCTGCTTGGGCTCAGGCGCTTGTGCAGGAGTTGCGCCAATCGGCGGCCTCGGAGTTGCAGACCGAGGCACCTCCATCTGCACATCTGGCCCAGGGTCCTGAGAGCGCGCCTTCGGTTTCGCCTCCGAGGACGACTTCGGCGCAGGGGTTTCACTCTTAGCCTTCGAAAGTAGTGGGAGCGGGGGTTTTCTAGCCCCCTTCATGTAAATCTTGTTGGAATCCTCCAACATCTGGCGAGTTGCCTCGCGTGCGCGTTCGTCTGCGATTCGCATGCGCTCCTCGTCCTCCGCCACACGTTGGGCCTTCTGTTCATCCTTGGATGTCAGTTCTGGTTGCTGGGACTGACTCGAAACGCCGGGCGAGTTTCCTCGCATTCCAGGAAGACTAAAGAGCGCGTCTTTTTCTTCCTGGGTCATGGGCACCAGTCCCCTTGGAGCCGTGGGAGGTTTATCCTCTTCGTCTTTCTGATCCAAGTGGCCCAAGATCCCGAGACGGCGATTCACTTCTGCGATCTCGTCCTGTGTCATCGGGATAAGTTGCGGATGGCCCTCTTTATGAGGGGTTTTGCCCCTGTTGGGGCTCAGGCCTTCATTGTTGCCAACGGGGCATCCCGGCCTGTGGTTCTGGAACGGCTCGGAACAAGGTCCGCAAGCTGCTTGGGGCCTATACTGCTTGCGAGCCGCGATGATGTCTCGCAGCGGAGTCCGCGCTTCTTGAATTTCAGGGCGGCGGATGTTTGTTGCAAGCTGATATCCTCCGCGGATAGCCTTGCCCTCAGTGCCCCTATAGGCAGGGTTGCCCTTGCCGAAGGCCGAGTGTTCCCCTTGTCGGCGTCTTGGGTCATTATACGGAAGCAGCTGGCCACCTCTCCTGAGAGCGCGTTCTTTCGGGCCAGCCCGCCTCCACTCACGAGGAAGCCGAGCCTGTGGATGTGGCTCTCCTCTGACGCGCGTGTGGGAACGAGACCTTCCGGTGTTCTCATCAGAAGAGGCTGCCGAAGCAGCCTGAGCGACAACCGGTGGAGGCGCCTGCGGAGGCTCCTGTGCGATCCCAGGTGGATCGTCCGACAGAGGCAGGTTTCCCTGCTGGCTGGAGCTTGGCGCAAATGGCGCTTGTGCCGATGGTGATGATGATTCAGACTCGTCAGGATCGAAGTCAACCTCTTCCTCACCATTCACTTCCATCATGAGGATTGTAACTTCATCCTCATCTAGTCCGCAACCATCGCCTTCTTCTTCTTCTGATGTAGAACTACCAATGATGATGGCCATTGGCGTATCCGGTACAGGCAGGTTTCCCTGCATGGCCGGCGTCTGTGCGTCGCTCGGCTGCCCCGGGGTAGGAGGCGCTGTTGTCGGCTCAGGCTCGTTGCCGAGCACAGGCTGCCCGGCAATGTTGCGCATGGCCGTATGGTTTGGCCACATTCCCACCGCCTGGAGACCCCATCCTGGCGGAGGAAGATCATGACCGCGCACGGCGATAGCCATTTCCAGAGCATTGCGCCATCTACCGCGGGAATATATCAGGTGTCTCTGCACGTCCTCAGGATGCACGCTGTCAATGAGAGTCAGAGCTGCCAACAACAACTCCGAGTTACCGCAGGCGTCGGTATCCTGCAGTATCATGCTGTCAGCTTCGATGTGCTCTTGACTCTCGGGATACGCGGTGATAAGTATCTCATGCATCCTCATGAGGGTCTGCAGAAGAGTGCGTGGTCCGTATTCACCTGGAGCAAGCGAACCAGGAGGTATAAATGGGGTCTCTGGTTCACCTGCAATGAAAGCTTGAACGAACGCCTGAGACTCCATATCTATTAAGTCTTCAGTAGTTTGGGGATAGTCCCCGATCAGAGTAGGCCTGTTTCCAGGCGGGATTTCGGGGGGAGGTTGGAGGTTGCGTTCAACCTCGGAAGGCGAGGCCTCTACAGTGATGTCCTCGTCACTGCTTTCGTAAGCCATGATGTTACCTGGGTTCCCGAACATCCAGTCGAAGAAAGAAAGAGGCTGGTTTCCCAGCGTACCGTGATCCACGGGAGTGAGCTCGTTGTTGCCAATAACGAACCGGCGGACGTACTCGAGGTAGTACGCGTACAATCCATGACCATACGCCTCGAGCTCGTCGACCAAAATGGACTTCGGTCGACCTGCCCTTTCCATTTCCCTTCGCTGGACAATCTCGCACAAGATGGTCGGTACTGTCACACTCATGGCATTTAAGAACCTGGCCGTCTCTACCTCGCGGGTTTCCCCGCCTACCCTTGCCTTTCCCTGGGGTCTCTCTACGGCCCTTGCCACGGCCCTTTCCCCCAAAGAAAATCTCATCATATTGTTCATCTGAGAGCCTCTGGAGAAATGCCGCGATGCCTCGTCCGTTCAACCTCCGACGACCACGCTTACCTTTACCTTTTCCCTTAAAACTCCTCCGTATCCTCCTTCTAACACGACGCACTGGTTTTCGTGTGAACCTCCTCCACCTTCGTTTGGCCTGTTGTAATAACCAGAACAAATGTTCAGCACGCTGATTGTCATTATCCATATTCATAATATCTGACCAATCTAAGGCTTCAACACCGTCTGATGATATAGTATCTGTGTCGGTGCCGGAGTCGAAATCCTCGTCTCCCAAGTAGGTGGATACACCGTCGGTTAGGGGGTTTGATTCCCCCCATAAAGAACGGTGTGGTTGTGGTTCTCTAGAAGGTGGGCTGGTTGCCCAGCTTGGTTGTGATCGATCCCCTGCTAATAAAGCAGTGGATTCTCCTGGGTCATCGGCCCATATGCTTGAGGGCCCGTTTCCAGGATGGGCTTCAGTAGTCAAGGTAGTGTAGAAATTTCCACTACCAGATCCCCTTCCCCTTCCAAACACAGATCCTATGTTACCAGGAGACCGTTCGGATAGGTGGCCTATCGAACGCATCCTCTCCAGCAACTCATCATACTGTTGTTGTGTTCGGGGCATTTGGTGATTGAGTGGCTGTAAAAGTTGCATGGCTCGCTGGTTGCCGACGCCTAAGGCGCGGAACAAGATCGTGGTTAGTAGTTGGAAGTTGGGAAGGTCAAATCCCACCGACTGTGCCTCAAGTCGGGCCATTTCGAATCGGGTAAGGGTGACGTCGATTCGTTCCCCGTGAGGCACGTGGAAGTCGATGAGTTGTGTGCCGGAAGTGAGCTGTCGCTCATCTTCCAGGCGCTCGAACTTCATGCTTAGGAGGAACATGATGTAGGTCACTGGGTCGGTGTGGACCCCATCGATGTCAGCACCATAGTTTATAATGTCAGGTGGTACCCTCATGGCGAGTGTCCTCGCTAGGCCACCCAGGCCGCGTTGTATGGCGGCCGCTTGGGCCTGTGGCGTCATACGTCCGCTTGTGACGTTGAGCCATGCGTTGACCTCATAAACGTACTCACGGAAAGGTACGTTGCCTTGAGGGTCCCAATATGGGCCATGTGTTTGCCCATCGGTGCTGTTGTCTCCACGACGCATGTGTCCGATTGCTGCCCCCAGCGCGAACCATATGATAGCGAAGATAACTAGCCCAAGGCTGTGTAGATAAGGGCGGTTATTAGGCGCGTTGCCGCGCTGGGGTAGCGCCTTGTCGAGTCTTCGAGGCGCTCAATCTGGCGGATCTCTCCGCCCGTGCTTCAGGTATTGCGCTTTTGGCTCGTTGCCGAGCGGCTGGTGGTAGCGCAATGATGAAGCGTATATGGTACCAATGTCCCTGTCTAGACGTCGTACCTCTCGTGTCGCTTCTTGTTCTTGGATAGATCCTCGTAAACGTACTGGGAGTGATAGCGCAGGGTGGTAGTTGGTCACGAAGATCGTGCCGAAGAGTATGAGGCTAAGAAGAGCAAGAGCTGACCACACGAGAGTGCGGCCAGCTCCGCTACCAAGTCGAAAGTGAGCCTGGCAACTCAAATAACATCCGATTCCGTAGACATCGGATGGCAAATAGCGTCCGGTATCGTACTGACGTGGTTCAGTAAGAGGAATGGACGGATAAGATAGGATAAGATCGATGTATCGGTCTTTCCACCACATAGCGAACACTAAGGTAAGTGTCCGGGCAAATAGGGCGCGCGTGCCTTGAGCCAAAGGCAACGGCGCGCGAGCTATGCTCCCGATACTATTACATCTCCCAAAGAGCTACCCTTAAAGTCCCAGGACGGCCCAAGAGGCCCCCAAGACGGCTCCAAGCGGGGGCCCCGACGAGACCCGAACGGACATTTCGAGCCCTCGGCCCCGAGAGGCCCCCAGGAGGCCCCAAGAGGCCCCCAAGAGACCGCCAAGAGGCCGCCAAAAGACCCCCAAGAGGCCCCCAGGAGGTCCCGCAGAGGCTCTCGAGAGGCCGTCAAGAGGCTCCCAAGAGGCCCCAAAACTGCCCACAGAAGGCCCCCGAGAGCGCCCCGAGGAGACCCTAAGAAGCATCCCTGAGGACTCTGATCCACAACCCAGGCACGGTGGCGGGATGGGACGGAGGCCATTAGATGGATACATACACACAACGTATAATTCAAACATGTTCGCACGTTTGGTCTGAGCAGCGTCTAAGACGGCTCAATAGGCCCCCATGATCGCTTCAAGACGGCCCAAGAAGCCCCGAAGAGGGCCCCGAGACGGCCGAAGTGGGTTCCAAGACGGCCCAAGAGGCGCCCAAGATTGCCCCAACACGACCCGAAGAGGGGCCTAAGAGAGGTGCTCGAACTGACATTCCGAGCCCTCCGCCCCAAGAGGACGCCCGAGACCGCCAGCAGGCGCCCAAGAAACTCCCAAGAGGCCCGACGAGGCCCCCGAGAGGCCCAAAAGAGGCACCCAGAGGGTCCCTAAGAGGCCCAAAAAGGTATCACCCGTTGACGTCATCCTTCTTTTGGGGTTCGGCGGACTGGCGTAAGCCTCACACGGATCGTGCCCCACAGGGGACTCTACATACGGCACCAGTGAGGGCGCCCGCATGCGTCCCCACGCGCATTTCGGCACACTCCCCGTACGGATCGTGCCCCTGTGGCATAATCTAAAGGAAAACTCTGTACGAGGGTGGGGGGGAGGAGGGAAGAGCACGAGGCTCTAAGCTCGCTGGATCACAGTGGCCAGGAGCCTCTGTCCAGCCTCTTATCTACAGACGGCCATGGCGCCCGCGCCAGCAACCGCCGCTGGACAGGGCCGCGAACTGCAACCGCCGGACCCTACTCCAGGCCTATTCGCCCAGGTCCGGGCGTCGGCAGCGCGCCGCTGCCGCTACACGAGCACCCACTCGCCGTCCTGCGGGAGGTGCGGGGCAGTGCACGTCGCCGTCTCTGGCAATGCCGAATTAGGAGGCTGCCTGAACTGAAATTCACCCAGACGTACCTCGGAGTGTTTGTTTCACAACGTGGTTTCCCAGAGGTCTGAGCCCCTTCCCCGGGACCGGCTTTTCATCCAGAGAAGTGGTTTGACGGTCCCAGTTGGAAGGGCCCGCGGAGGGCGAAAATTCCCAAAGACCTTCCGCCGTGAGTCTTTACGCGAGGATGTATGTCAGGACCCTAGTTTCGCACTTCGCGCCGCGCGACTCGCGGTTATGATCGCACACTCGCGCCGCCCCCGTGGAGAAGCGGGAGGACGACAGCTATGATCCAGGGTTGCCCCCCCTCCCAATGCATATGGGATCGAGCCCCCCGCCACCCGCTGGATGGGTATGCCCGTAAGCCTCGCGACGGCCTTGCGAATGGGATCGCCCCCCCCTCCCTTGTGGTCATGGCCCTGTTGGCGTGGCGTGGTGGAGTGTGACGGTGCACTCCCCCCTGTGGGTGTGGGGTGGTTCGTCGTCGGCGGCGTCAGCGTCTCGGCGTCTCGGCGTCTCGGCGTCTCGGCGTCTCGGCGTCTCAGCGTCTCGGCGTCTCGGAGTCTCGGCGTCTAGGCGTCTCAGCGTCTCGGCGTCGCGGCGTCTCGGCGTCTCGGCGTCGCAGCGTCAGGGTGTCGGGTCGTCGGGGCGTCGGGGCGTCGGGGCGTCGGGGCGTCGGGGCGTCAGGGCGTCAGGGCGTCGGAGCGTCGGGGCGTCGTGGCGTCGGCGTCGCGGCGTCGGGGTGTCAGGGCGTCGGGGCGTCGGGGCGTCGGGGCGTCGGGGCGTCGAACGCGTCGTCGTCATCGTCGTCGTCGTCGTCATCGTCGTCGTCGTCGCCACAGTCGTCGTCGTCTTCGGCGTCGGCGTCGGCGTCAGAGTCGTCGTCGTCGTGGGCCGTCGTCGTCGTCGGGCGTCGGGCGTCGTCGTCGGCGTCGACGTCGGCGTCGGCGCCCCACCCCCCATCCCATCTGGGGGGGGGCCTGTGGAACCCTATATTGGCGACAGGGGGAGTGGAGGGGCCCATCCTGATCCTCCTCCTCCTCCTCCTCCTCCTCCTCCTCCTCCTCCTCCTCCTCCTCCCTGCCTCCTCCTCCTCTCCTCCTCCTCCTCTCCTCCTCCTCCTCCTCCTGCTCCTGCCTTCCTCCTCCCTCCTTCGCTCCTCTTCATCCTGCCCCCCCCGACTCTCTCCTAGCGCCTCCTCCTCCTCCTCTCTCTCTCCTTCCTCCCCTCCTCCTCCTCCTCCTCCTCCTCCTCCTCCTCCTCCCCCTCCTCCATCTCCACCCACATCACCACCACTGCCTCTTCCCCTAGTGGACCTGTGTTGGCATCCTCTGGGGGAGGGGCTGCAAGCGTGCGACATCGAAGGGGAAGGTGGAGAGGAAAGGGGCTAAACAGGAAAGGTAGAGGTGGACGAAGGGGGGAGATGGAAGGGGGTGCAGTGGAAAAAAACGAAGATGACCTGAAGGTGAAGGGCGAATATCGCATTCCCATACGGAACATTTCAGGCTGTCCACGGCGGACGATCTGCCCCCCAGACCCGCCCAACTGAGCCCCGAGCCAAAATTATCCTGGCGAAGGACCCAACCATATGCAATTGTGAATACTGCAATTGTGAATATATTCTCGGTGGAGCCCCCTACGGGGCCACGAAACGTACGAGGGGTGTGCCGAAATGGGTATGCGGGACGCATGCGGGCACACCCACTGGGGCCTTCGGTGGAGCTCTTTATGGGGCCAAGAAGCGTGCGGGGGGTGTGCCGAAATGAGTGTGCGGGACGCATGCGGGCACACCCGCTGGGACCTTCGGCGGAGCTCCCTATGGGGCCACGGAACGCGTGAGGGGCGTGCCGAAATGGGTGTGGCTGACGCATGCGGGCGCGGGCACGGGGGCCTTCGGCGGAGCTCCCTATGGGGCCACGAAACGTGTGAGGGGTGTGCCGAAATGGGTGTGGCTGACGCATGCGGGCGCGGGCACTGGGGCCTTCGGTGGAGCTCCCCATGGCGCCACGAAACGTGTGAGGGGTGTGCCGAAATGGGTGTGGCTGACGCATGCGGGCGCGGGCACTGGGGCCTTCGGTGGAGCTCCCTATGGAACCACGAAACGTGTGAGCGGGTGTGCCGAAATGGGTGTGGGTGACGCATGCGGGCGCGGGCACTGGGGCCTTCGGTGGAGCTCCCTATGGAGCCACGAAACGTGTGAGGGGTGTGCCGAAATGGGTGTGGGTGACGCATGTGGGCGCGGGCACTGGGGCCTTCGGTGGAGCTCCCTATGGAGCCACGAAACGTGTGAGGGGTGTGCCGAAATGGGAGTGACTGACGCATGCGGGCGCGGGCACTGGGGCCTTCGGTGGAGCTCCCTATGGAGCCACGAAACGTGTGAGGGGTGTGCCGAAATGGGTGTGGGTGCCGCATGCGGGCGCGGGCACTGGGGCCTTCGGTGGAGCTCCCTATGGAGCCACGAACCGTGTGAGGGGTGTGCCGAAATGGGTGTGGGTGACGCATGCGGGCGCGGGCACTGGGGCCTTCGGTGGAGCTCCCTATGGAGCCACGAAGCGTGTGAGGGGTGTGCCGAAATTGGCGTGGCTGACGCATGCGGTCGCGGGCACTGGGGCCTTCGGTGGAGCTCCCTATGGCGCCAACGAAAAGGGTGAGGGTGTGCCGAAATGG
>CAUYUJ010000518.1:0-15000 GCA_963575745.1 Prorocentrum cordatum
CCGCCCGCCCGCCCGCAAGGCCCAAGAGCCCACCAAAACGTTCGAAGATACTTCCAAGACGCCACCAGGGAAGAGGAAGATGAGGAGGAAGAGGAGGAGGAGGAGGAGGAGTAGGAGGAGGAGGAGGAGCAGGAGGTGAGGGAGGAGGAGGAGGAGAAGAGGAGGAGGAGAAGGCGGAGGAGGAGGAAGACCGGGAGGAGAACAGCTGCCGATCATCGGCGCTCTTCGTTCGAGCGCCTGCTGGTGTAGGATGGGCTGGTGGGGATACGCGAAGCGTCAAGAATTTCCTGCTCAACCTGCTGAGCATATCTTTGCCAGCACGAACGGAAAGCTCGCACTCAACCTTCAATTTCAGGGGTTTGTCAACACAATGGCACCCGCAAGCTTCACAGTAAAGCGCGCCACGATAAAGGGCGAATTGGTGCGAAGCATGGCGCCGTCCTACTCTGCCACAGGATGGTCCGTCCCATCCCCCACTCGACCTCCCCTCCTGAGGTCCCAAAACATCTGGCGGAGGCGAGGGCTCTCGCACAACCCTGGGCGAGACAGGTGCAGGCCTGGGAGGGAGGGCTTAACTTCGTCACTGTACCTCTGCACAGGGCCTACATCTTTCAAGCCAGGATTATGAAAGCTGGCCCAGGCGACCGAAGCTCGGCGCACACAAGTTGCACCAAACAGGAGTGACACGAACACAACACTGGTGCCCCACGTCACGGGGCATGCAACGAAGCTCGTCAATGCGATTAATTTTACCACACGAGCTGGGCACAGACTGACGCTCAGAGCGCTCCTGATCGCTACACACCAAAGCTTCACGCCAGACAGAGAAGATGCGACCAAGAATCTTGAACGCCCGCTCGTCGGCCAAGTGAGCCAATCTGGCCTGTTCTTCTGTCACCTGGCCGTGTTCAGCACCTCTCCCCGCAGGGAAACCAGCAGCCGGATTCAAATAACACCCCGCCACAACGAAACACATGTTAAACGCCTGGGACTGGGTTGGGTGACCTTTCGCCCATTGAACTTTACCCGAAGCGCCACGGGCCCTTCCGGCATCACGGTATTCAACACAAGTGTCCAAAATAGAAGAATGAGAATTTGCCATCAGAGACTTTCGTCTTCAGTGGACCTCCAAGAATGCTGGATCAGATCAAGAAACGCCGCGCGGCCTGCCGAGTGCACCTTGGTTGGCAGGGTGCCGCTGGCAACGCCATCAAACTTTCCAACAGCCCCTTGATGGACAAACGCCCAGCCGCAGGGCCGCAATCTCCAATCTCCAAGACTCCGTCCTTAATCATTGCTAAACAGGGTCTACCCGACATGCTAGCGAAAGGTCGAACGAGCATCGCCTCCCGGGGCCCGACACGTGAAAACTTTCCAGTCTCGGTCCTCTCTTGGCGCTCGAAATACTTCCTGGTGATTAAGGCTGAAACTCCTGCGGAATCTCATGAGGTATGGGTACCTTTTCCTCCTCTGATCCATAGGGTAACGAACAATGACATAAACAAAAAACGCGGAGGTCCGCGCGAGTCTCTCGGATCGGCGCTGGGGCTCCCTGGCGGCGCCTCCGGCGCCGACCCTGGCGCAGGATGCGCGCCAGGGAAGGGGGTCGAGCGCCGATCCGAGGCATCCGCGCGAACCTCCGAGTTGTTATGCTTATGTTTTTGCTTGTTCCCCTAATCCCTAATCCACACCCCCCTAGTCACCCCAGTCATCACCCCCCTCTTGACCGCCCCCGATGCCTATGTTCGGGGGGAACGAAAGAGGGGGATAGCAAAGGGTAGGGTAGAGCATCAGCTCGCGTAGCTGATGCTCCCAGCGCCTCCCGGCGCAGGGAGGCGCCCATGTATCGAGGAATGGGCCCGGCGGCGGGGCCGAAACCAGCTGCATGCAGCAGATTTCGTAACCCCCCCTTTCCCTATTCCCCCCCCTTTTGGTTCGGCGCGATCTAGTCATCGCCCCCCCTTCCTGGCCGCCCCTGGAAGGCCACCCGTTTCCAAGGCGAGCGGGGGCCACGCCACGGCCGAGCACCGCCGGGGGCTGCGCCGGGCGCGCGTCTCATGGTCCGCTGCGCGCGAGGGCCCGAGGCGCGGAGAGACGGCGGGGGCGAGGGGCCGGTGCCGCAGAGGGCAGTCGACACGAGCATGCCTTTTCGAGATCCGGGCAGGTTTACAGTCGGACTCGATTGGACAGGACACGCGAGAGGACACAAGACCCTTCCGAGGGCCACATTGCCACACGAATGTAGGAAGCGTGGGTCGCGAGACACAGGACACAAGGGTACCCTTGATCTGGCAGGGTCGACCTACTAATCGGGGCCGCCTGTACTTGCAGGGACGGGGGGGGGTCCTGAAGCTGAAGTAAGCCGAACACAACGTGGCGTGCGGAGATCACGCAAGTCGAAAGGCACTTGCACGCTCGTGTTCGGTGTTCGTCTGAGGAGGGGCGAGGGGGGGACGCCATGCAAATAAACTTGCCTGGATCTAAAGAAAAGACGGCTCCATGGACGGCAAGGAGGCGCGGCTCATGTTGCTCCCATCGTACTTAATGACCGCATCCCACAAATATTTTCGTGCACCCAGAAAGGTATCGATGTCGAAACAATGTCGAACGAGTATCGCCTCCCAGGGCCCGACACGTGAGAACCCTCCAGTTTCGGCACGTTTTTGGTGCTCAAAACTCTTTCCGGCGGTTCAGGCTAAAGTAGACTAGAACATCATAAAGCGCGGCAAGGACGCGAGCCCCTCGCAGGAGCAGCCGCCATCGAGTCGGGGAGCCGGATCCGATCGGAGCATGCGTCGGATCGGGCTGCATCGGCACGCGTCGGATCGGAGTGTGCGTCGGATCGGATCGGCTCGGCGGCAGAGTGCCGTCGGCATTGCCGGTAAGGATGCGCGATATTCGGCAGCGGCCAGAGGGGTGAAGGGAGAGCTCGGCAACAGCTACCCGTCGGTCTGAAGAACTGGGAAGAAACATGAAGTAGGGAGGCGTTGGAAGTAGATTGGGAATCCGCCCGCACCCCCTAAAGACGAGGGAAGAGGGAAAACCACGCGATCCTTTAAGTAGGAAGACGCCCAAAATAGATTAGGATCGGGGAGTCCCAAATACCTTTCAACGACCGGCGGGGATAGGCATGCACACAAAGACCCTGGCCAAACCCATCTGGTTGCATGATCATCGACCTGGGATGGAAAAAACACAAGTGGCCATGTTGGAAAATCCTTAACAATTCTTCGTCGGCAAATTATTAATTTTGGGCGGCGCGCCCATCGCCGGGCGGGGGAGGGGCGGAACAGATAGGGGAACGGAAGAACGAAGGGCGCCGCGATGGGATTGCGAGGACTACCGCGTGGAATACGCGAAAACGAATGCCACGATGATGTCTAAAACGCTTCTTCGCTTTGGGGTCGAGGCATGACCCCGCCGACGCGAGCTCTCGGGGCTTAAGACGCGAGCCCTCGCGGCCTGCGACGCCGCGCCTGGGGCCTGCCACGCGGGGCCCTGGGGCCAGTTCGCGACCACCTGTGGCCTGCGACTTGGATGCTCAGGGCCCTTCACGCGCATCCCTGGGGCGGGGGGGGTGGGGGGGGGCGATGCGAATTCCAAGCGCGCCGCGCGACTCCGACGGCCGAAATCGCCGGGGACCGAAGCCCGCGGCGCGAGTTCCTGGGCCCCGCGAAGCGCCCCACACACACACACACACACATACACATACACATACACACACATACACACACATACACATAGACATACACATACACATACACATACACATACACATACACATACACATACACATACACATACACATACACATACACATACACACACACACCACACCACACCACACCACACCACACCACCCCACCCCACCCCACCCCACCCCACCCCAGGGCTTACGGGGCCGTCTTCTCCAGCATGCGACGGGGGCCCATGGGACATCGGGCCCAAATTTGCAATGGCATCCGAGTTGGCTCAGACTGGGCTGACTCGGCTGAGCTAGGCAGGGATGGCCTAGACCATGGCAGGGTTACACGCAGCATGGGCCTGGTAAGACTTTACCACGAGCCTTTGCATTGCGAGGGGGGGGGGGGGGCTGTCAACGGCGCAACTGTCGCAACTTCTGTAAGCTCCTGGGTAAGCCAGCGGAGTTGTACGCCACGCGATCCAGACGAGATCTCGCGGCTCCCTGGATAATGAAAGTGGGTGGTAGTGGTGGGAGGGGGGGACGTGGTGATGGGGGGGGCGCGGTGGTGGTGGGGAGGAGTGCGCGTGCGTGCGCGCGCGTGCGTGCATGCGTTGTGCGCGTGTGTGTGTGTGTGTGTGTGCGTGTGCGTGAGGGGCGTGCGTGTGCGTGCATGCGCGCGCGTGTGTGCGCGCGCGTGTTTGTGCGTGTATGTGCGAGCGTGCATGTGCCAGTGCACGTCCCTGATGTGCGTGTGTGTGCGTGTGCGTGCGTGTGTGTGCATGCGTGCTTGTGCGGGTGCGTGCGCGCGTGCGCCTCTGTGTGGTGAGTGGGTGGGCGTGTGTGTGTGTGCGTGTGTGCGCGTGCGTGGTGGTGGCGGTGTGGTGATGGTGGTGGTGGTGCGCAGGTGTGTGTGTGTGTGTGCGGGTGTGTGTGCGTGCCCGCGTGTGTCCGTGCGTGTGTGTGCGTGCGCGTATTGTGGTGGTGTGCACGCGTCCCTGCGTGTGTGTGTGCGCGTTGTGGGAGCGGTTTGCGTGGCGGTGGTGTGCGTGTGTGTTGTGTTGGGGTGTGTGTGTGTGTGTGCGTGTGTGTGCGTGTGCGTGCGTGCGCGCGCGTGCGCGCGTGCGCGCGTGCGTGTGTGCGCGTGCGTGGCGTGTTTGCGCGTGTGTGCGTGGTGCGCGTGCGTGTGCGGGTGGGCGGCGGCGGTGTGCATGCGTGGTCGCGGTGCTAAGTGCGGGTGTTGTTTGGGGAGATACGTAGTTTTATACACAGACGTACATGTGTATATACACGCGCACACACATTTGTATGTATATAGTTGTATGTGCATGCAAGCATGCATGCATGTGCGTGCACGCATGTGTGGGTGTTTGTATGTGTGTGTGCGCACGTACGCACTCGAAGTGGTGGCGGGGGGGGGGGCGGCGGGGGCGCGCGGTCTGCGCGCGTGCGCGCGCGCGCGGCGGGGCGGTGGCGGAGCGGGGAGGGGGGGGCGGGGGGGAGGGGGCAACTGTCACCGCGCCATGTGTCATCTCGAAAGGGCCAGTCCTTGTTATAGCAGTCATTGCTATAGGATGGGTCGGGCACGCACATGGCGGTTGTCGCGCGCGCGGGGCGGCGCTTACCAACGCGGCGGTCGTAGGTTCCGTTCCGTTCGCTCGTGCTTGCGCGCGGCGCCAAGTGCGGGCGCGATTGCATCGGGCAGATGCCCATCTCTGGCGCCCGCCTCGCAGGAAGGCGAGGTTGCGTTTGGGAAATTTCTCTCCACGGGTGCGATGTTTTTCTCTGCGCGCGCGATCTATTTCCCCCATGGGTGCGATCTATTCTCTCCAAGGGCGCGATGGACATCCCCCGCGGGCGCGATGCATTTTCCCCAGGGGTGCGTTCTCCCCGTGGGCGCGATTGATTTTCTCCGCGGGCGCGATTTATTTTCTCCGCGGCTGCAAATCAGTTTCTCCGTGGTTGTGGTTGATTTGCTCCGCGGGCGCGGTTCCCCCCCCCCGCGGGCGCGATGCATTTTCTTCGCGCGCGCGATTATTGCTCCGAAGGCGCGATTGTTTTTTCTCCGCGCGGGCGATTTTCCCGCGGGCGCGAATTCATTCCCCTGGGTGCTATTGTTTTTGTTACTCAGCGGGCGCGGTTGTGTTTAGCCGCGTGCGCGAATTATTCCCTCCATGGGCGCGATTTATTTTCCCCGTGGACGCGATCGATTTTCTCCGTGGGCGCGGTTCAATGTTCCGTGAATGCGTTTTCTTCGCCGCGGGCGAGATCTATGTTCTCCCCTCGCGCGATTGTTTCTCCGCGGGCGCGATTTATTTTCCCCGGGGGTGCTATTTATTTTCTCCGCGGGCGCGGTTTATTTTTCCGCATTTTTTCCGCGACCACGATTCATTTCCGCGGGTGCGATTGATTTTCGCAGCGGGCGCGGCTCATCTTCTCCATGGGCGCGATTTAGCATTCCCCGTGGGCGAGATTTAATGAGGGGGCGCCTTCCAATCTGATCTCCCCGATGCGGCGGCGACGGGCCCGTCGCGGACGGATGCGCAACGATCTGTCCGCCGCGCGGAACTATTGAGACATGATTGTATAAAGTTGTGCGATGTGCGATGGGCGCGCCGTGGGCAGCGAAGTTCAACCATGCGTGGCGCGCAATATTTTCGGTGCGACGGCGACGGCGGGTGGCCAGACAGATGCGCAGCACGTAACCAGGCACGTTCGCCGACGGTACGACAGCGGCCGCCGAGGCCGCGACAGATAGACAGTTCGTTTGTTTCCGGACCTCCCCGCGCGGTGCGACGGCGACAGGGGGGTGGCCAGACGCATGGGTTGCCCATAGCTGCGCATGTCGGCCTGGCCAACGGTGCGACAGCGACCGGCGGGGCCGCGACAGATACACAGCCTGTTTCCCACCCCCCGCGCGCGGCGCGACGGCGATGGAGGGCGGCCCGACAGATGGACCCAGCCTGCTATGGACCTCCGACACGCGCGCGCGGGTTCTGTAGCGTACACAATAGCAAAGTCGACGCGCCCGTCGGCCTCCTTAAAGAGCCACAGAAATTTAGCATTCGGTTTATAAACTTCCATGCCGACTTTTCTATTGTGGACAACACAGAACTCCGACGCGCGCGCGCGCGCGCGTCGGGGGTCTGCAGCGCCCACAATAGAGAAGTCGACGCGCCCGTCGGCCTCTTTAAAGAGCCACAGAATTCTGAAATTCAGTTTTGAGAATTGCATATCGACTTTTCTCTTGTGCACAACAAAGAACTCCGACGCGCGCGCGCGCGTCGGGGGTCTGTAGCGCCCGCAATAGAGAAGTCGACGCGCCCGTCGGCCCCCTTAAAGAGCCACAGAAATGTAGAATTCAGTTTTTAGACGCAGCACCCCGCAAGTGCGGATAAGAGTGAGGGGGCGGGCGCGGGCGACACGGGCGTCGTCGAGCCGGCGGACCTCGTGGCCCCCACCTTCCCTGTCGATGGCGATCTCCTCCTCCTCCTCCTCCCCCCCCTCCCCCCCCTCCTCTTCCTCGTCCTCGTCCTCGTCGTCATCGTCCTCCTCCTCCTCCCCCCTCCCCCCCCTGTTCTTCCTCGTCCTCCCTCTCCCCCCCTCGTCCTTTCATCATCGTCCTCCCATCGTCGTCCCCCCCCTCATCGGCCTCCATCATCGTCCTCCCATTGTCGTCCATCACCATCATCCTCCCCCTCCCCCCCCTCCTCGCCCTCTCCCTTCCCGCCCCCCCCGTCCTCGCCCTCCTGCTCCTCCTCCTGTTCTCTCTCCACATTATCCTTGCATCCTCTCTTCTGCCGCGTTCTCCTCGTCCCCTGTTTGCTCCTCCTGCCTCCCCCTCCTTTCCCAAGATAACTACAACGCAGTCCTTTTTTCTACTTTATGCTTCCTGCCTTCTCTGATCGAGGCAACTCGCCAGGGCAAAGTTGCCGGGCGGGCTGGCGTGGATGCGCGGTGCTTGAAGAGGCCCTTGCGGGCTCAGACGGCATGCGAAAATCCGCCGCCGCGTTTGCGCGGCATTGGTTTGTTCAGTGAACGTGGTTTAGGTCGCGGGTAAGTCGCGGGCTCTCCACCTACACCTGGAAGGAATGCAAAAGCAACCCGCCGCAGGCGCCAACAAAAATTCGCTCGCCCACTGAACGCGGTTTGGGTCGCCACCCGCGGGCTCTCCACCGGGAACGGATGCAAAAGATACCGGCCGCAGGCGCCGAAAAATGTAGTTTGCACCCTGAACGTGGTCGCGGGTGGCCCGCGGGCTCTTCACCTGAAACGAATGCAAAAGATGCCCGCCGCAGGCGCCGAAAAATGTGGCCTGTACCCAGAACGTGGTTTGGATCGCGGGCTGGTCGCGAGTTGGTCACGGGGTGGGTCGCGGGCTCTCCACCTGGAAGGAATGCAAAAAAAACCCGCCGCAGGCGCCGAAAATTGTGGTTTGTACCTTCAACGTGGTTAGGGTCGAAGGTGGGTCGCGGCGTTTGCGCGGGGTGGTCGCGGCTTGGGTCGCGGTGGGTCGCGGGTGGGTCGCGGGTGGGTCCGGCGTGGGGATCCACTCGTGTGGGTCGGCGGGGTGGGGTTCGCGGGATGAGTCGCGGGGGTGGGTCGCGGGGTGGGTCGCGGGGTTGGGTCGCGGGTTGTGGGTGCGGGTGGGTCGCGGGCGGGTCGGGCGGTCGGGTCGCGGGGTGGGTCGCGGGGTGGGTCGCGGGGCGGGACGCGGGGTGGTGCGGGGTGGTGCGGGAGGTGGGTGGCGGGGTGGGACGCGGGTGGTCGCGGGTGGGTTCGCGGAGTGGTCGCTGGTGCCGGAGTCGCGGGTTCAAGACAGAGAGAGAAGGGGCGGGGGGTTCGCGGGGCGGGTGGGGCGGGGACGCCGACAAAACTAACAACCAACAAAACAACAAAACAACACAAAAGAAAAAAACAACAACAACAACAACACCAACAACAACAACAATCACTTTACCCGAACGCTCAGTGTTCTCACCAGTGCCAGGGTTTACATGCGACGCCAGCCAATACCCCCACTTTGTGGGGGGGCAGTGCAAGCTCTACCAAATATCCACACGACTCTTCGCCACCACCCACACCCAGCTTCCCGCCCAATGACGTTCGGACACTTCACTTCGTGGCCTGCGGACGACCGTGGCTACTACACTGGCGTGGAGTACACACCCACAGAAGTTGTTAAGCCTACCGCGCCGCGGAATTCCACTTCAGCCACGCACCCAGGGACAGTGAATGACCGTTCGGCCCCCTTACTCTGATTTGCATATCGACTTTTCTCTTGTGGACAACACAGAAATCCGACGCGCGCGCGGGGGGGGTCTGTAGCGCCCACAATAGAGAAGTCGACGCGCCCGTCGGCCCCCTTAAAGAGCCGCAGAATTTTAGAATTCAGTTTTTAGATTTGCACATCGGCTTTCTTTTGTGCACAACGCAGAACTCCGACGCGCGCGCGCGCGTCGGGGGTCTGTAGCGCCCACAATAGAGAAGTCGACGCGCCCGACGGCCTCCTTAAAGAGCCGCAGAAATTTAAAATTCAGTTTTTAGATTTGCATATCGACTTTTCTCTCGTGGACAACGCAGAAATCTGACGCGCGCGCGCGGCGGGAGTCTGTAGTGCCCACAATAGAGAAGTCGACGCGCCCGTCGGCCTCCTTGCAGAGCCACAGAAATTTAGAATTCGGTTGTTGAAATTGCATGTCGACTTTTCCATTGCGGAAAAAAAAAACAGAACTCCGACGCGCGCGCGCGCCGGGGGTCTGCAGCGCCCACAATAGAGAAGTCGACGCGCCCGTCGGCCTCCTGAAAGAGCCACAGAAATGTAGAATTCAGTTTTTAGGTTTGCATATACATTTTTCTCTTGTGGACAACGCAGAAATCCGACGCGCGCGCGTCGGGGTCTGTAGTGCCCACAATACAGCAGTCGACGCGCTCGTCGGCCTCCTTAAAGAGCCACAGAATTTTAGAATTCAGTTTGTAGAACTGCATATCGACTTTTCCATTGTGGACAACAAAGAACTCCGGCGCGCGCGCGCGCGCGCGCGTCGGGAGTCTGCAGCGCCCACAATAGAGAAGTCGACGCGCCCGTCGGCCTCCTGAAAGAGCCACAGAATTTTCGAACTCAGTTTGTAGAACTGCATGCCGACTCTTCTATTGTGGACGGCACAGAACCCCGACGCGCGCGCGCGCGTCGGGGGTCTGTAGCGCCCACAATAGAGAAGTCGACGCGCCCGTCGGCCTCCTTACAGAGCCACAGAATTTTAGAATTCAGTTTGTAAAACTGCATATCGACTTTTCTATTGTGGACAACACAGAACTCCGACGCGCGCGCGCGTCGGGGGCTCTAATGCCCACAAGAGAGAAGTCGACGCGCCCGTCGGTCCTCAAAGAGCCACAGAATTTTAGAATTCAGTTTTTAGGTTTGCATATCGGCTTTTCTTTTGTGGACAACACAGAACTCCGAGGCGCGCGCGCGTCGGGGGTCTGTAGCGCCCACAATAGAGAAGTCGACGCGCCCGACAGCCTCCTTAAAGGGCCACAGAAATTTAGAATTCAGTTTTTAGAGTGGCATATCGACTTTTCTATTGTGGACAACGCAGAACTCCGACGCGCGCGCGCGCGCCGGGGTCTGTAGCGCGTCCCCCCTCCTCCGCCGCGTCGGAAGAACTCCAAGCCAGTTGCCCAGAGATCCAAGCCGCATGTTCAAACTCAGTCCAAGCCCAAACATTCCCACTACAGTCAGGACATTGCGTGCGGAGGGAACCAGCGGCGCCACTGGGAATCACCCAGAGCTCGGCCTCGATCTGCCCAGCGATTGCCCCGACCCACCTCGAGCGTCGGCCACGATGGCCGCCTGCGACCACCGTGCTACCCAGGGCGACAGCACGAAGCTGGGTCTCAAACCTCCCCCGGGGCCGTTCAATTTGCGATCGCACTTGCACCCGTCGCCAAGGCCCCCCACGGCTCAAGCTGGCGGCGCGGGGGACGGGGGCGGCACGACGAGGCGGCCGAGGAGACGAGGGTGTTCATGGAAAGTGGCGGCCCTCCAACGAACACTGCGCCTTCTTTGCCCCGGCGCAATCATCGTGAAGAGAACATAAAAAGAAGGAGGGCTCCGTTTGATCGGCGTTGGCTCCGTTTGTGCGGTGTTGGCTCCGTTCGTGCGGTGTTGGCTCCGTTCGTGCGGTGTTGGCTCCGTTCGTGCGGCGTTGGCTTCGTTTGTGCGGTGTTGGCTCCGTTTGTGCGGTGTTGGCTTCGTTTGTGCGGTGTTGGCCCCGTTCGTGCGGTGGTGGCTGCGTCTGTGCGGTGTTGGCTCCGTTTGTGCGGTGCTGGCTCCGTTTGTGCGGTGTTGGCTCCGTTCGTGCGGCGTTGGCTTCGTTTGTGCGGTGTTGGCTCTGTTTGTGCGGTGTTGGCTTCGTTTGTGCGGTGTTGGCCCCGTTCGTGCGGTGGTGGCTGCGTCTGTGCGGTGTTGGCTCCGTTTGTGCGGTGCTGTCTCCGTTTGCGCGACGTTGGCTCCGTTTGTGCGGTGTTGGCTCCGTTTGTGCGGCGTTGGCTCCGTTTGTGCGGTGTTGGCTCCGTTTGTGCGGTGTTGGGATCCCTCGGGGCTCTTCGGGGCGTTTGGGGATTCGTATTGGGGCCTGGGAGGCTTTCCCCCCGCCTGGGAATTCGGGTCCGCTCCCCCCTCCGCGCGCCGCCGCGCGTGCCCCCCGCGCGCTGGGGGGACGGCTTCTCGACGACGTCGTCGCCGCCGCTGTTGCCCCCCCCGTCACATTGACATTCTCTGGGGCTAACCTTTGGTCCTAACGTGCTCCGCGCGCCCGGCCCGCGGGAGCGCAATCCCACTGTACGAAAAATGCCTCTTCCGCTTGTCTAACGTGGGATTTCCGCTTTACTAAAGTGGGTTTGTCCGCTTTACTAAAGTGGCTTTCCCGCTTTAGTAAAGTGGCGTGCCCGCTTTACTAAAATGTCCTGTCCGCTTTAGTAAAGTGTCGCTGCCGCTTTACTAAAGTGGCGCTGCTTGGCATTTTACAGCAAACGAACCCCTTCGTCCACTTTACTAAAGTGGCGTGCCCGCTTTAGTAAAGTGGCGTGCCCGCTTTACTAAAGTGGTTCGTCTGCCAAACACAAGTTATTTTCGGTCCGAGAATTGTCAATTCTGGTACCGAGAATTGATAATAATCGGGCCCTGGATTCATCAGAGTGTGGGGGGGCGGCCTGGGGGGACGGTGTCGTGGGCCCCAGAAGTCCCACATAACGCACAGGCCCCCAGGCCCCAGAAACCACGCAGGATCCCACAAAACCCCGAGGACCCACAAGCCACACAGGCTCCGCAAACCCCACAGGCCCCACAGGTTCCACAAACACCATGGACCGCACACGCCCCGCAGGTCCCAGAATCACACGTGGTCCCACATGTCGCACCAGCGCCGCACATCGAGTGCGCCCCACCGGCGCCACCGGCCCGACAATTCGCAAAAGCACCACAGGTCTCACAGGCCACCCAAATCATACGCAGCACCCCGCAATTGCGGACAAGAGTGAGGGGGCGGGCGCGGGCGACGCGGGCGTCGTCGAGCCGGCGGACCTCGTGGCCCCCACTTTCCCTGTCGATGGCGATCTTCTCCTCCTCCTCCTCCTCGTCCTCCTCCTCCTCCTCTTCCTCGTCCTCTTCATCGTCCTCGTCGTCATCGTCGTCGTCGTCCTCCTCCTCCTCCTCCCTCCTCCTCCTCCTCCTCCTGTTTTCCTCGTCCTCCCTCTCCCCCCCTCGTCCTTTCATCATCGTCCTCCCATTGTCGTCCTCCCCCTCATCGGCCTCCACCATCGTCCTCCCATTGTCGTCCACCATCATCATCCTCCCCCTCCTCCCCCTCTTCGTCCTCCTCCTTCCCCTCCTCCCCCTCCTCCCCCTCCTCGTCCTCCTGCTCCTCCTCCTTTTCTCTCTCCACATTATCCTTACATCCTCTCTTCTGCCGCGTTCTCCTCGTCCCCTGTTTACGCCTCGTGCCTCCCCCTCCTTTCCCAAGATAACTGCAACGCAGTCCTCTTTTCCACTTTATGCTTCCCGCCTTCTCTGATCAAGGCAACTCGCCAGGGCAAAGTTGCTGGACGGGCTGGTGTGGATGCGCGGGGCTTGAAGAGGTCCTTGCGGGCTCAGACGGCATGCGAAAATCCGCCGCCGCGTTTGTGCGGAATTGGTTTGTTCAGTGAACGTGGTTTAGGTCGCGGGCTCTCCACCTACACCTGGAAGGAATGCAAGAAGCAACCCGCCGCAGGCGCCAACAAACATTGGTTTGTACACTGAACGTGGTTTGGGTCGCGGGTGGGCCGCGGGTTCTCCACCGGGAACGAATGCAAAAGATGCCCGCCGCAAGCGCCGAAAAATGTAGTTTGTACCCTGAACGTGGTTCGGATCGCGGGTTGGTCGCGAGTTGGTCACGGGGTGGGTCGCGGGCTCTCCACCTGGAAGGAATGCAAAAAAGCCCGCCGCAGGCGCCGAAAATGGTGGTTTGTACCTTGAACGTGGTTTGGGTCGAAGGTGGGTCGCGGGTGGGTCGCGGGGTAGGTCGCGGCTGGGTCGCGGGTGGGTCGCGGGTGGGTCGCGGGTGGGTCGCGGGTGGGTCGCGGGGTGGGCCGCGGGGGGGTCGCGGGGTGGGTCGCGGGGTGGGTCGCGGGGTGGGTCGCGGGGTGGGTCGCGGGGTGGGTCGCGGGGTGGGTCGCGGGTGGGTCGCGGGTGGGTCGCGGGTGGGTCGCGGGGTGGGCCGCGGGGGGGTCGCGGGGGGGGTCGCGGGTTGGGTCGCGGGGTGGGTCGCGGGGTGGGTCGCGGGGTGGGTCGCGGGGTGGGTCGCGGGTGGGTCGCGGGTGGGTCGCGGGTGGGTCGCGGGGTGGGTCGCGGGGTGGGTCGCGGGAGGGTCGCGGGGCGGGTTGCGGGTGGGACGACGGCAACAAACAACAACACCAAACAACAACAAACAACAACACACAACAACAACAACAACAACAACAACAACAACAACAAACAAACAAACAAACAAACAAACAAACAAACAAACAAACAACAACAACAACAAACAGCACACAACAACAAACATCAACAAACAACAACAAACAACAACAAACAACAACAAACAACAACAAACAAACAACAACAAACAACAACAAACAACAACAACAACAACAACAACAACAACAACAACAACAACAACATCAACAACAACAACAACAACGAGAATCCGCACCGCGGAATTTCACTTCAGCCACGCACCCAGGGACAGTGAATGACCGCTCGGCCCCCTCACTCTGACATGCCCCATGAATCCCACAGGCCCCTGAGGCCCACGAGACCCACAGGTCGCGCTGACCTTGGGCTCCGACGCGCGAGATTGCCAAACTAAGGATTCACGGGCTATGGATGCATCAACCTTGAACCCAAGACGATAAACTCCAGGGGTTCGGGCCCCTCGGCCCCGGACCCCTTGGCCCCGGATTTCAAAGCCGCCGACCGGGACATTCAACGCGAGTGGGCCGCCAGGTCCAAAGCCAAGGGCCCTACGCTTCAGAGCTATGGAATCCAAGGGCCCCGTCCCTTCTACTCGCCATCCTCTCCCTTCGTCCGCCCATTCCCCCTCCTCCCCCTCGTCCTCCTCCTCCTCGTCCCCCCGTCCCCCCATCCCTCCTCCCTCTTCCTCCCTCCTATCCCTCCTCTCTTCTCCTTCCTCCTCACTTACTTCCTCCTCCTTCCCTCCTTCCCTCCGATCCAGCCTCTTCTCCCCCTTGTCGTTTCCCTCCCCCCCTTGCGCTTCTCTTTTACGCCCCCCCCCCCCCCCCCATCCATTTCACTCCTCCCCCCGCCTTCTCCCCCCCTCTCCCCTTCCTTCCCCGCCCCCCCCTTCCCCCCCTCCCCCCCGCCTCCCTCCTCCCTCCGCGTTCCCCGCATTTCCTTCCTCCCGCCGCCTCCCCCGCGTCCTCCCCCCCCTTCATCCTGCTCCTCCTTGCCTCGGCGCCGTTTCTGGGTGGGCCGGCGGGGGCGCGCCAAGAGGCAAGTTGTTCATGTAAAAAACATGCGCGTAGCTGCCCTTGGCCCCCCCCCCCCCCCCCCCCCCCCCCCCCCCCCCCCCCCCCCCCCCCCCCCCCCCCCCTCGCACCCCCCATCGTGAGCGCCGCCGCTCGACGCCCCGCGCGCGCCGCGGAACAGGCCTGAGTCGTCTCCACGCATGAGTGGTGACCTCTGGCAGGAGCGACCTTTGGTGCGCACATTTTCGCTCAAAATCGGCCCCCGCACCCCTCCCGGGGCCCAAACTGACTCGTTTCTCGAGCTGCGT
>CAUYUJ010000518.1:20000-22500 GCA_963575745.1 Prorocentrum cordatum
CATCCTCAGTTCTTTAAGGTGCTCGAAGTCGTACAGGTCGTCATCCACCTCTGTCGCTTTGTAGGACTGTAGGATGTGCCAGTAGATCTGGCGTCCTTTGAGCATGCGTCCTGCTTTGTGCTCTCTGGTTTCGATGAGCCTGATTTGGTAGCTCAAGTCTGAGGATAAGATGTCGCTCAGAGCGGTTGCGAGTTTGCAATCGATGCTCTCAAAGTCTCCACTGTCTTGTAAGTCCTCGAATGTACACTCGGGCTGTTCAGCCACGCATAGGAAGGCATATGCTTTGGATGGTCGCCCCGAGGCGGCCCCAAAGTTCTTCCGTACCTCTTGCTGCCACTCGAGCAGCTGCGTGATCTTAGGCAAGACAGGGACTCGGACAGTGTCTGACTCCTTGATAGGAGTTGTAGTATGGACCGAAACCGCAGACAGTGGTTGTAAGGGTATCGGTACACCGTCAGTAGTCGGTTCTGTGCGCACAGGAGACACATGGCGTGTCTGCGCAGAAACTGCCGCGGAGGCTGCTCCTGGTGACGTACGTGGTTGTTGTCCTGCAGAAGTTTGTGGTGCTTCGGCGGACGCTGCCGTCGGCCTGTGCAGGTCGGTTGCAGGTCGAAGGTGGAGATTGGTGTCGTTGGTGTGGTCGATCAGCTGATTCGTCCAGCTCGTCATGTCTTCGTGTATTTGGGCCACCTTTTGGCGTGTGTACTCATCAGTATCCCGAGAACGTTGTGAGTACCGATCAAGTCGTTGCTCGCATGCTCGGAGACGGGCGCTTTGTGCCTCCAGCTCGCCTTCCAGACGTGCGAGGCGCCCCTCAACACGTACCTTCTCAGTATCTCTCTCACGAATAACCTGGGAGAGCTCCAACTGCGTGTGGCCCGCCGCCTTCTCAACCTCCTGCAACCTGTCAGTGAGGCGGGCGAAATCGTAAACCGTAGGAGGAGAATCCAGCTGGCCAGTCTGGGCTCGTCCGACACGCAACTCTGCCAGGGCGTCCTGCACATCAGGAAAACGCTGCTCGATTTCAGAGATCCGGTTAGCGAGTGGCTGCACGACAGCGTTGGTCGCATCAAGCCTTTGAGTGATGACTCTCTCAGTACGCTGCAACATGTCGATAGGGTTCGACGAGTTAGCGTGTGCTTCGTTGCGAAGCGTCGCCGTAGTGTGGTCTATGTAGGATCGAAGATCATTGATCTGAGACTGAACGTCGCCAAGGTCGGTGGCCTCGGCTGGTTTTGGTCGGTTGCGGAGCTGGTCGTGGATCTCATCATGTAAGATCCTGACTGCTGAAACGCCTGTGTCGCGTATGAGCACAAGCTGTTGCTCCATCTGCGCGAGGTAGTTGCGCAGGTTCTCGACCATCGCCGCTCGTTCACCTGAGTGTGACACCTCACGATCAAACTGGTACTGCAGTTCACCTATGATGCGTCGATATTCGGCGATCCTGGAATCAATGATCCCTAAGGCGCCGTCCAGATCGTGGCGTATGGCTGCGGCATCGGCGGCGTTCGTCTGAACGCTCTGCAGTAGTCCAGAGTATTGCCTGGACACGAAGGTTTCAACCTGGTCTCTGAGCTCAGCTATTTCACCTGCGGCGGACGTTTCCGCCAGCTGGTCGTCTGAGATGGAGAGGTGGGGAGCGTCAGCTTCCCTGTGCCCCCTGTCGCGGGGAGTGCATGGCCTCTGAGAGGCAGTACGCGGGCTCGACCTACTCTCGCCGCATGGGCCTGGGGCCCCACGACGGTTGCGCGCGGACGAGCTGCGACTCGGACCATGTGTGTGTGGTGTCTCATCCGATGATACCTTGGGATACTGCGTCTGCGGCTGTGCCGCCACTGGTCTACTGAGTTCCTCGAAGGTGGCTACGTGCTCCGCAACAGGAACGGTCGCAGGGCTGGGGGTACCAGCACCTGAGGTCCATCGGCGGTTAGCGCGAAAGCGCCCTGGAGTATCAGGACCAGTGAGGCTTTCGCCTGACGCAGTTGGGATTGTTCCCGACTGAGGAGGAGATGGAGGATCGAAGGTAGGCGTGTGAAACTCCTTCCTTCCAGTTCCTACTCCTTCTCCTGTCCCCCCGCGGGCTGCGCTGCGGTGAAGTTCAGCAGCTAGCCGCGCCTCGGGTCCGTCGGAGCTGGGGGGGGGGTACCTGGGACACCAACGCAGTCCGCATTAAGGCTCTCCAACTCATCGCCGAGCCGTCGCGCCGTCGGAGAGCTCGGACGCGAGGCCCCGATGGACCCCTTACGGCGCATGCGCCGCTTGGGTTCCATCGAGGCCGCGTGCGAGGTCGCGACGTGGGGTTCGATGAACAGTGAGGTTTAAAGGGCTAATAACCTGTGTATGGGGTTGAAGTACAAGGGTACAGAACCCCTGATCCGTTGGTAGAGGGATGGAGGGATAGATAGATGTCTTGCCCTCCTGCACGATCAAAGGTCTGATCGATCTGTCCCCATACCTGAGCCCAAACGGCCAGGCGCAGGAGAGGTGAGGATAAGGAGTA
>CAUYUJ010000518.1:25000-42500 GCA_963575745.1 Prorocentrum cordatum
ATCAACACCAGCAACATCATCATCAGCATCAGCATCAACATCACATTCATCCCCATAATCATCAATCTCATCATCAGCTTCAGCACCAGCATCATCATCACAATCAGCAGCACCAGCATTATGATCGTCATCATCATCAGCAGCAGCATCCGCACCATCATAATCAGCCACAACGTCATTACCAACATCATCAACAGCATCATCACCATCATCAGCATCATCAGCAGCATCGGCATATTCATCATGTTCATAATCATGATCAGTATCACCATCACCATCATCATCATCATCATCATCATCATCATCATCATCATGATCATCATCATCATCATCATCATCAGCATCATCATCATCATTCTGCTGCTCCACCACCTCCTCCCCCTCCTCCTTCTCTAATTCACCTAGCTGCCCGCTCTGGTTGCGCATGACACGATGGGGTCAGCTGGGGGGGTGCAAGTCCGCTATGGCACAAACCTGAGGATAGAGAAAACCCAGCACAACCCTGCGCGGAAGGAACGGGTGGGAAGGATAGGATTTCAGATATGGCGCGAGCGCACCTAGCTTGTCTTCCACCCCATCTGCTCTCCTCCTCCACCTGCTCGGGACATGCATGTCCAACATGGTTTCGGATGGCCTTCTTGGGCGCCTCTTCTTGTTTTGTATACCACCGACGCGCGTAGCAACAATGTGATGTACACCCACGACGATCGCGCGGGATGAGCAGGCTCTGCTGGGCCACTCATCACGCACGCGGCTGGCGCGCACGCAAATATACTGGAGGCAAGGGCGCACCGAGGCCGTCTACACCCCCAGAACTGCATCCTACCTCGATCTTACACCTACAAGTAAAAACGAAATCATGTTAGCTGCTGCGGTGAAGGGTCCGACTGCGCGCTCTTGCCTGGCAGGGTAAACGATATCCCAACTGAGGCGACACACATTAGGGCCGTCTGTCGCGGTGGAAGGGTGCGACAGCATGCCAAAATATGCGGAGCAACGTCCCAGAACTGTACATCTGGAAACAAAATTAGCGGACCCCTGCCCGACACGGGGGTCTCGAACCTCAGCGAGGCATGGCCCATGCGGCACTGCGACTGTGAAGTTCGTTTCATGTTCGGGAACGCCCGAGGGAATTCATGCAGGGCCGACCTTTCCAGGAACTAGCTGCGACGTGCTCGCGAATTCTGGGCTGTCGCCACACGCGCCTGATAGGCAGAAAATCTCTGCAAAGGCATCCTCGCTGGCGCAGCCCACCCAGACGACCAGGGAACGCGGAAACGCGTCCGCCTTCTCCTCCTCCTCCTCCTCCTCCTCCTCCTCCTCCTCCTCCTCCTCCTTTTCCTCCTCCTCCTCCTCCTCCTCCTCCTCCTCCTCCTCCTTGACCTTCGGCCCCATATCCCCCCACCTCCTCCACAGTCGCACCGCAGGAGGACCCCACGCCGCCACCTGCTCACGCGAGCGCCGCGGCCAGTCCCAGCGCGCACGCTGCCGCCGCGTTCGTGGGAACGGGCGCGCTGGAGGCCGCGTCCTGGTCCTCGCTGGGGTTCGGGCTGACCGTCGGGGCGGCCGTCGGGCTGGGAGTGGGGCCAGCGGCGTCGCAGGCGCCCGGGGTGGTGATGGTCTGGCCGCACGCCGCCTCCAGGGCGTTGAGGTACGCGAGGTTGATGTAGCAGGTCTCGTTGGAGAAGGGGTTGCACGGGTACTGGGGGCAGGCGGCGGGGTAAGCCTCGGTCGGCCTGGCGCCGTCGCCGGCCAGGTTGGGCTGCCACAGCAGCCACTGGCCGCCGCGGTCGGCGTTGAAGTTGGCGATGACGCCCTCGTTCTCGTGGTTGTGGGCCTGCAGGCCGATGAGGATGATCTTGTCGTCCATGGCGACGGTCGCCTCGACGGCCCTCCTCTCGTGGCCCGCGGCGGACTGCGACAGCGCGAAGGCGCCGTCGCCGCCCTTCGCCAGCAGGCCGGACAGGTCGGCCACCCCAGAGAACTCGTGCGCGTTCGCAGCAGGGTTGCTGTTCGCCGGCACCCCAGCGCCCGCCATCATGCGGGAGTTCATCGCCCCTCCGGACTGCGCCACGAACTTGAACGGCTGGGACGAGGGGCTCTCGCCGTATGTGAGCAGGGCCTCGTAGACGAACATGCGCTCCCCGTACTTGTTGCCGCCGTCCTCCTGGATCACGGCGAAGACGCCGTCCGACGACGAGATGGCCTCGAAGCCATCGATGTCCTCGAAGGTGAGCTTGCCAGGGGCGTCGGTGCTGCCGCACTCGTTGGCGCTGTCAGCGGAGCTGTCGCACATGGTGGTCTGGTTCCCGCCGTTCGCGGTCTGGCCCTTGACGGCTTCGCCGAGGTCGATGAGGTCGTTAATGGGGGTTTCGCCTTGGTACAGGTGGTAGACGGCGTCCAGCTCGGTCGGGAACGGGTCCTGGGCGCCAGCGGCGGCGGTTAAGGCGGCGGCCAGGCCGCTGATCACGTATTTGCCGAAGTAGCCGGCCGTGGAGGTCTGGTAGTACGCTGTCTCTCCCAATGGGTCCGGCGACACGTGTTCTGTCTTCGATCCGGACTGGTCGTTGCCGGCCCCATTCCAGAAGACGTAGCCCGCCGCGCCGCCCAGGGGGGCGATCTGGAAGTGCCAGGCGCCGTCGTGCTCGAAGTTGGTCACCGTGCCGTTCCAACGCCAGTCGATGGGGTAGAACTTGCCCGCGATGCTGTCGCCGTTGTAGTGCGTCTTGTGCCACTCGTCGCGCCAAGAGAAATCCGAATCCGCGCTGTCCACCGCAAACCCGTACATCTGGCCATACGCGAGGCCGTTGCGGGACAGGAAATCGGTGGCGGGATTCCCGAGGGCGTCGTACCCCTTGCGGCCGATGTAGATGCGCGACGGGCAGATATTCTCAGGCCACACCCAGTCGGTCCCGTCCGGGCGGGTTCCATACATGGCTTTCTTGTTGGCGAGCATGTAATCCTCGCTGCCGAACGCGCCGTTGTAGCCCGAAATGGCTATGGCGACGTACTCGGTGCTGTCCGCGTTGAACTGGGACGGCTTCTCGAAGCCGCTCACCGTCGGCGCCCAAGCGTACGCGGTCTTCGTTGCGATGTCGATGGCGTGAGCCGGGAGCCCAACGAGGCTCGTGTCGGACGCAATCTGCTGCCACTCCTCGTTGGTGAGGAAGATGTCGTCCACGAAGCCGTTGCCAGCGCCCCACATCTCCTTCTCCACGAGTTGCGCGGAGCAGAGAGACATCATCGTCCAGTCTGCCTCCCTCTGGGACACGCCGCCGTCTGCCGGAGGCGCATACAACGCATAATTCCCGTCAACGTCCACGTTCGACTCGAACGCTCCGACCGTCGTTGGGCCGGTCCTGTTGCGCGGCCCGACGAGCTCGCCCCTGAGGTTGTAGGCGAACTGGATCAGCTCGCCCGCGCCCTTGACCATCGACGACGCGGGCAGGGCGGAGGTCATGAACCCGGACATCATCTCCCGGTCGTAGTCCACGTACTGGACGTGCGAGCCCGTGATCGCCGCCGCCCCGTCGTTGACCAAGTACGGGAAGGCCTCCTGCTGCGTGATGGGGCCGTAGGACTCGCTCTGCACGATGACGCGGACGGTGTCGTCGTCGTGGAGTATGGCCCCAAGCCCGTCCGGCACGCCGACGATCAGCATGCCAGTCTGGTAGTCCACCTCGCCGACAGTGGCGATCGGCTTCAGGTTTCCGAACTGGAAGTCGACGTCGCCGTCCTGGCCGTCCACCATGAAGAGCTGGTTGCCCTTCGCGTCCGAGGCTTCGGGGATGCGGGCGGCGTGCTCGCCGATGGCCTTCAGCGGGGCCGCGTCCGCCTCCAGCGTGGAGGAGCCGCCGTAGGCGCCAGCGCTGCCCGCCCAGGAGAAATTCGCCTGCAGAGGCCTTCTAGATGGGGTCCGGGTAGATGGGGTCGGAGGATCGCGCCGCATCGCCAACGCATCACCGATGCATCGGCGATGCATCGGCGACGTCGGCGATGCATCGGCGACGTCGGCACGGGGGAACTCGGGCTCCGCATCGGGCCGCATCGCCAATGCATCGCCGATGCGGCGCGATCCCCCGACCCCATCTACCCGGACCACTTCCAGGAGGCCTAGAGCCTGGATCTTCCACTCCGAGTCGCTGTCTCCCGGGCAGGCCAAGCCGGGCGCGGCCGAGGGTACTCCCAGCAGGAGGAGCAATGCGAGATGACCTGCCATGGGTGCGAGCGGCAGGGATGGCGCGTGACGCTGGAGCAGGGCTCGAAAAATCACACAAGGCCAAAAAAGGCTTGAGCCAAAATGGCTACGGAGGCCCTCTTGGGCGCCCCTTGGGCAACCTTGGGAGGCCCTGGAGGGCGGCCCTTGGAGGCCAAAATCGTCAAAAGGAATTGGTTGCTGCATGGTTTTCGCAGCACCGCCTTCTCGGTCTTCCGAGCGTTCCTGGCTGCCGAAGAGGCGCCCAAGACCGCCCAGAAACGGCCCAGAAGCCCCCAAGAGGGGGCCAAGAGGCCCCCAAGTCGGCCCCAAGGGGGCCCAACATGGGAACGCGAATGGTCAGTGTGAGCCCTCCGCCCCAAGATGGCCCCAGAATCCCCCCGCAGGCCCCCGACGCGCGCGCCCAAGAGGCCCCAAGAGGCCCCGAGATGCCTAAATCGGACCCCAAGAAGCCCCCATAAAATCGCCTCCGAGAGGCATCGGAGAGGCATCCCAAGAGACACTGACCTGCAACCCAGGCACGGTGGCTGGATGGGCCGAAAGCCACTAGATCCGCCGCCCCCTGCTTGCAGGGGTGCACGGCGTGCTGGACGAGCTGTTAGGTTTTGGTTTTGGTTCTTTTTCCAAAAGAACTCCCCAGTGGGCTCCGGCAGAACCCGCCACCGTGCGCAAAAACGGCCGTTTCGCTCGGGACATCCTCAAAAAATCGCGAAGATGGCCCAAGATGGCCTCCAAGTCCGCCCGAGATGGTCCAAGACGGCCTCCAAAACGGCCCAAGAGAGTCCAAGACGGCCCAAGACGGCCCAAGAGGCCCCCCAGAGGCCTCCCAGACGGCCCAAGAGGCCTCCAAGAGGTCCTCCAGGAGAGTCCGAAGAGGGCAAAATCATTGATTTTCCCTTGGTTTTTGAAGGATTTTGGCATTTGCGCCTTTTCGGCTCTCCGACGGCTCAAGACGGCCCAAGAAGCCCCCAAGATCGCCCAAGAGGCCCCCAAGAGAGCCCCCTGATGGCCCAAGTGGCCTCCAAGATGGCACTAGAGGGCCCCAAGGACGGCCCAAGAGGCTCCAACACCGCGCCCCCCCCCACCACCCCACCCCCAACCCCCCAACAAGCCCCAAGACCCAAGCCCCCAACCCAAGAAGATGGCCTCCAAGACGCCCAAGATGGCCTCCAAGACGGCCCTGGAGCGCCCCAAGAGGGTCCCCCGTTGGCCCAGACAGGCCCCCAAAACGGCTCCCGACGGCGTCAGACGTGCCAGGAACCCACCAAGATGGCCGAAGTTGGCTCGAAGCTGGCCCAAAAGGGCCCAAGAGGCCCCCAAGAGGGCCTCCAGGAAGGCCACAAGATGCCAAAATCACTGATTTTCCCAAGGTTTTTGATGGATTTGGGCATTTCCCTTCTTTCGGCCTTCCGACGGCCCGAGACGGCCCAAGAGCCCCCAAAGATCGCCGAAAGATCGCCCAAGAGGCCTCCAAGACGACGACGATGACCATCAAGACGCCCACGTGTTCCCCGAAGGCTTTCCAAACCGATTCGGGGAACACATGGTCCGATGGCTTGGCAGGTCTGGCCTCAACGTTCGGCCACATAGGCGCTTCCACAAAGGCAGGGGGCGGCGGTGATTCGCCGTAGGCGTCTTCGATCCGCCGCCCCCTGCTTGCAGGGGTGCACGGCGTGCTGGATGTTTCAGGTTTTGGTTTTGGTTCTTTTTCTAAAAGAACTCCCCAGTGGGCTTCGGCCCGTCCCGCCGGCCACCCGGAAAGGATGCCCAGGAGCTCAATTCCCCAATTTCCTGCCCCAGACAGTTCCAAGATGGCCTCCAAGATGCCTCTAAGACGGCCAGGATGGTCTCTAAGACGGCTAAGATGGCTCCAAGATGCCTCCAAGACGGCCCAAGATGCCCTCCAAGACGGCCAAGATGGCCCCAAGATGCCTCCAAGATGGCCCAAGAGGCCTCCAAGACGTTCTCCAGGAGAGCCCGAAGAGGCCAAAATCATTGGTTTTCCTTAGGTTTTTGAAGGTTTTTTGAGTTTTCTTCTTTTCGGCCTTCCGACGGCCCAAGAGGCCCCCAAGATCGCCCAAGAGGCCTCCCAGAAGGCCCTATGACGGCCCAAGGGCCCCCCAAGACGGCCCCAAGAGCGCCCCAAGACGGCCCAAGAGGCCTCCAAGACGCCCAACATGGCCTCCAAGACGGCCCTGAAGCGCCCCAAGAGGGCCCCAAGACGGCCCAGAGAGGCCACCAAGACGGCTCCAGACGGCGTCAGACGGACCAGGAACGCCCTAAGACGGCCAAAGAGACCCCCAGGAAGCCCCCAAAGGCCCCCAAGAGGCCCAAGGAGGCCCCCAAGATGCCTCCAAGAGGCCTCGAAGAGGCCCCCAAGAAGCCCCCAACAGACCCCAAGGGTGACCCAAGAGACTCCTAACAACCATCATCCTCCTACTCTATTTCTTCCTCTTCCTCTTCCTGTTCACAATCATTCTCTCCCATGTGTTCCCCGAAAGCTTTCCAAACCGACTCGGGGAACTCATGGTCCGATAGCTTGGCCAAGCTCTAGTCCAACTTTCGGCCACATCGGCGTTTCCAAAATGGCAGGGGGCGGCGGTGATTCGCCGTAGGCGTCTTCGATCCGCCGCCCCCTGCTTGCAGGGGAGCACGGCGTGCTGGATGTTTCAGGTTTTGGTTTTGGTTCTTTTTCTAAAAGAACTCCCCAGTGGGCTTCGGCCCGTCCCGCCGGCCACCCGGAAAGGATGACCAGGAGCTCAATTCCCCAATTTCCTGCCCCAGACGGTTCCAAGATGGCCTCCAAGATGCCTCTAAGACGGCCAGGATGGTCTCTAAGACGGCTAAGATGGCTCCAAGATGCCTCCAAGACGGCCCAAGATGCCCTCCAAGACGGCCAAGATGGCCCCAAGATGCCTCCAAGATGGCCCAAGAGGCCTCCAAGACGTTCTCCAGGAGAGCCCGAAGAGGCCAAAATCATTGGTTTTCCTAGGTTTTTGAAGGTTTTTTGCGTTTTCTTCTTTTCGGCCTTCCGACGGCCCAAGAGGCCCCCAAGATCGCCCAAGAGGCCTCCAAGAAGGCCCTATGACGGCCCAAGGGCCCCCCAAGACGGCCCCAAGAGCGCCCCAAGACGGCACAAGAGGCCTCCAAGACGCCCAACATGGCCTCCAAGACGGCCCTGAAGCGCCCCAAGAGGGCCCCAAGACGGCCCAGAGAGGCCCCCAAGACGGCTCCAGACGGCGTCAGACGGACCAGGAACGCCCTAAGACGGCCAAAGAGACACCCAGGAAGCCCCCAAAGGCCCCCAAGAGGCCCAAGGAGGCCCCCAAGATGCCTCCAAGAGGCCTCGAAGAGGCCCCCAAGAAGCCCCCAACAGACCCCAAGGGTGCCCCAAGAGACTCCTAACAACCCTCATCCTCCTACTCTATTTCTTCCTCTTCCTCCTCCTGTTCATAATCATTCTCTCCCATGTGTTCCCCGAAAGCTTTCCAAACCGACTCGGGGAACTCATGGTCCGATAGCTGGGCCAAGCTCTAGTCCAACTTTCGGCCACATCGGCGTTTCCAAAAAGGCAGGGGGCGGCGGTGATTCGCCGTAGGCGTCTTCGATCCGCCGCCCCCTGTGGTCTTGCCACAGGGGTGCACGGCGTGCTGGATGTTTCAGGTTTTGGTTTTGGTTCTTTTTAAAGAACTCCCCAGTGGGCTTCGGCCCGTCCCGCCGGCCACCCGCAAGTTTCCGAAAATCCATCTGTCAATGCCTTTGTTGCCCCAACTTGGCCCAAGATGGCCTCCAAAGACCCCCCCCCCCCGTGCCACGACGCCCAAGATGGGACTCCAAGATGCTTCAAGGACGGCCAAGATGGCTCCAAGAAGGGTAAGGATGGCTCCAAGATGCACCCCAAAGACGGCCCTAGGGAAGTCTCAAATGGTCTTACGACGGCCCAAAAACGCCGCCAAAAGGCGAAAGACGGCCCAAGAGCCCTCCAAGACGCCCTCCAGGAAGGCCCGAATAGGTTAAAATCATTGATTTTCATTAGGTTTTTCAAGGATTTTGGCATGTTCTTCTTTTCAGCTCTCCGACGGCCCAAGACGGCCCAAGAGGTCCCCAACATCGCCCCAACAGCACCCAAGAGGCCTCCAAGATGGCCCCATGACGGCCCAGAGGCCCCCAAGAAGGCCCCAAGAGGGCCTCAAGACGGCCCAAGAGGCCTCCAAGACGCCCAAGATGGCCTCCAAGACGGCCAAGATGGCCCAAGATGGCCTCCAAGATGCCTCCAAGACGGCCAAGATGGCCTCCAAGACAGGTAAGATGGCTCCAAGATGCACCCAAGACGGCCCAAGATGGCCTCAAGTGGGTATAAGACGGCCCAATAAGGCGCCAACAAGGCCTCCAAGGACGGCCCAAGAGCCCTCCAAGACGCCTCCAGGAAGGCACCGAAAGGTTAAGAATCATGATTTTCTCAGGTGTTTGAAGGATTTTGGCATGTTCTTCTTGTCAGCTCTCCGACGGCCCCAGACGGCCCAAGAGGTCCCCAACATCGCCCCAACAGCACCCAAGAGGCCTCCAAGATGGCCCCATGACGGCCCAAGAGGCCCCCAAGAAGGCCCCAAGAGGGCCTCAAGACGGCCCAAGAGGCCAATTCCCTACTTTTCTGCCCAAGACGGCTCCAAGATGGCCTCCAAGTCCGCCCAAGATGGTCCAAGATGGCATCCAAGACGGCCCAAGATGGCATCCAAGACGGGTAAAGGCTCCACGAGCAACCAAAGACGGCCAAGATGGCCTCAAGAGGTTCGACGACGGCCCAAAAAAGGCCCGCAAAAGGCCTCCAAGACGGCCCAAGAGCCCTCCAAGACGCCCTCCAGGAAGGCCCGAATAGGTTAAAATCATTGATTTTCCTTAGGTTTTTCAAGGATTTTGGCATGTTCTTCTTTTCAGCTCTCCGACGGCCCAAGACGGTCCAAGAGGTCCCAAACATCGCCCCAACAGCACCCAAGAGGCCTCCAAGATGGCCCCATGACGGCCCAAGAGGCCCCCAAGAAGGCCCCAAGAGGGCCTCAAGACGGCCCAAGAGGCCTCCAAGACGCCCAAGATGGCCTCCAAGACGGCCAAGATGGCCCAAGATGGCCTCCAAGATGCCTCCAAGACGGCCAAAATGACCCAGAGTAGCCAAAAAGGCACTCAAGAGACCTCCTCCTCCATTCCCCCCCTTCCTATCTCTCCTCTCCTCCCCGTCCTCCCCCACGTGTTCCCCGAAGGCTGTAAAGACCGATTCGGGGAACATATGGCCCAATAACTTGGCAGACCTCTGGCCACAGCAGTCGGCCGCATCGGCGCTTCCGAAAGGGCAGGGGGCGGCGGTGATTCGCCGTAGGCGTCTTCGATCCGCCGCCCCCTGCTTGCAGGGGTGCACGGCGTGCTGGATGTTTCAGGTTTTGGTTTTGGTTCTTTGTCTAAAAGAACTCCCCAGTGGGCTTCGGCCCGTCCCGCCGGCCACCCGTAATTTTCCCAAAATCCGTCGGTCAATGCCTTTGTTGCCCCAACTTGGCCCAAGATGGCCTCCAAGACGGCCAAGATGGCCCAAGATGGCCTCCAAGATGCCTCCCAGACGGCCAAGATGGCCTCCAAGACGGGTAAGATGGCTCCAAGATGCCTCCAAGACGGCCCAAGATGCCCTCCAAGACTGCCAAGATGGCCCCAAGATGCCTCCAAGATGGCCCAAGAGGCCTCCAAGACGTTCTCCAGGAGAGCCCGAAGAGGCCAAAATCATTGGTTTTCCCTAGGTGTTTCAAGTTTTTTTGCGTTTTCTTCTTTTCGGCCTTCCGACGGCCCAAGAGGCCCCCAAGATCGCCCAAGAGGCCCCCAAGAAGGCCCTATGACGGCCCAAGGGCCCCCCAAGACGGCCCCAAGAGCGCCCCAAGACGGCCCAAGAGGCCTCCAAGACGCCCAACATGGCCTCCAAGACGGCCCTGAAGCGCCCCAAGAGGGCCCCAAGACGGCACAGAGAGGCCCCCAAGACGGCTCCAGACGGCGTCAGACGGACCAGGAACGCCCTAAGACGGCCAAAGAGACCCCCAGGAAGCCCCCAAAGGCCCCCAAGAGGCCCAAGGAGGCCCCCAAGATGCCTCCAAGAGGCCTCGAAGAGGCCCCCAAGAAGCCCCCAACAGACCCCAAGGGTGCCCCAAGGGACTCCTAACAACCCTCATCCTCCTACTCTATTTCTTCCTCTTCCTCTTCCTGTTCATAATCATTCTCTCCCATGTGTTCCCCGAAAGCTTTCCAAACCGACTCGGGGAACTCATGGTCCGATAGCTTGGCCAAGCTCTAGTCCAACTTTCGGCCACATCGGCGTTTCCAAAAAGGCAGGGGGCGGCGGTGATTCGCCGTAGGCGTCTTCGATCCGCCGCCCCCTGTGGTCTTGCCACAGGGGTGCACGGCGTGCTGGATGTTTCAGGTTTTGGTTTTGGTTCTTTTTCTAAAAGAACTCCCCAGTGGGCTTCGGCCCGTCCCGCCGGCCACCCGCAAGTTTCCCAAAATCCGTCTGTCAATGCCTTTGTTGCCCCGACTTGGCCCAAGATGGCCTCCAAGACGGCCAAGATGGCCCAAGATGGCCTCCAAGATGCTTCCAAGACGGCCAAGATGGCCTCCAAGACGGGTAAGATTGCTCCATGATAGATGGCCTCAAGATGGTGTACGACGGCCCGCAAAAGGCCCGCAAAAGGCCTCCAAGACGGCCCAAGAGCCCTCCAAGACGCCCTCCAGGAAGGCCCCCGTCGAAAAACCCGAATAACCGCCCCCCCCGGCCCGAATAGGTAAAATCATTGATTTTCCTTAGGTTTTCAAGAGGATTTGGCATGGTTCTTCTTTTCAGCTCTCCGACGGGCCCAAGACGGCTCCCAGAGGGTCCCCAAACATCGCCCCCCCCCCCCCCCCCCCCCCCCCCCCCCCCCCCCCTTCCTCCCCCCCCCCCCCCCCCCCCCCCCCCAACACAAACCAAGAGGGGCCTCCAAGGATGGCCCCATGACGGCCCAAGAGGCCCCCAAGAATTCCCCAAGAGGGCCTCAAGACGGCCAAAGAGGCCTCCAAGACGCCCAAGATGGCCTCCAAGACGGCCAAGATGGCCCAAGATGGCCTCCAAGATGCCTCCAAGACGGCCAAGATGGCCTCCAAGACGGGTAAGATGGCTCCAAGATGCACCCAAGACGGCCCAAGATGGCCTCAAGATGGTCTAAGACGGCCCAAAAGGCCCGCAAAAGGCCTCCAAGACGGCCCAAGCGCCCTCCAAGACGCCCTCCAGGAAGGCCCGAATAGGTTGAACTCATTGATTTCCCTTAGGTTTTTCAAGGATTTTGGCATGTTCTTCTTTTCAGCTCTCCGACGGCCCAAGACGGCCCAAGAGGTCCCCAACATCGCCCCAACAGCACCCAAGAGGCCTCCAAGATGGCCCCATGACGGCCCAAGAGGCCCCCAAGAAGGACCCAAGAGGGCCTCAAGACGGCCCAAGAGGCCTCCAAGACGCCCAAGATGGCCTCCAAGACGGCCAAGATGGCCCAAGATGGCCTCCAAGATGCCTCCAAGACGG
Source organism: Prorocentrum cordatum (assembly GCA_963575745.1). NCBI lineage: Eukaryota > Dinophyceae > Prorocentrales > Prorocentraceae > Prorocentrum > Prorocentrum cordatum. Next base: position 36,796 of record CAUYUJ010000518.1, read on the forward strand.
CCAAAATGGCCTCCAAAACGGGTAAGATGGCTCCAAGATGCACCCAAGACGGTACAAGATGGCCTCAAGATGGTCTAAGACGGCCCAAAAGGCCCGCAAAAGGCCTCCAAGACGGCCCAAGAGCCCTCCAAGACGCCCTCCAGGAAGGCCCGAATAGGTTAAAATCATTGATTTTCCTTAGGTTTTTCAAGGATTTTTGCATGTTCTTCTTTTCAGCTCTCCGACGGCCCAAGACGGCCCAAGAGGTCCCCAACATCGCCCCAACAGCACCCAAGAGGCCTCCAAGATGGCCCCATGACGGCCCAAGAGGCCCCCAAAAAGGCCCCAAGAGGGCCTCAAGACGGCCCAAGAGGCCTCCAAGACGCCCAAGATGGCCTCCAAGACGGCCAAGATGGCCCAAGATGGCCTCCAAGATGCTTCCAAGACGGCCAAGATGGCCTCCCAGACGGGTAAGATGGCTCCAAGATGCACCCAAGACGGTCCAAGATGGCCTCAAGATGGTCTACGACTGCCCAAAAGGCCGGCAAAAGGCCTCCAAGGCGGCCCAAGAGCCCTCCAAGACGCCCTCCAGGAAGGCCCGAATAGGTTAAAATCATTGATTTTCCTAAGGTTTTTTAAAGGATTTTGGCATGTTCTTCTTTTCAGCTCTCCGACGGCCCCAGACGGCCCATGAGGTCCCCAACATCGCCCCAACAGCACCCAAGAGGCCTCCAAGATGGCCCCATGACGGCCCAAGAGGCCCCCAAGAAGGCCCCAAGAGGGCATCAAGACGGCCCAAGAGGCCTCCAAGACGCCCAAGATGGCCTCCAAGACGGCCAAGATGGCCCAAGATGGCCTCCAAGATGCCTCCAAGACGGCCAAAATGACCCAGAGTAGCCAAAAAGGCACTCAAGAGACCTCCTCTTCCATTCCCCCCCTTCCTATCTCTCCTCTCCTCCCCGTCCTCCCCCACGTGTTCCCCGAAGGCTGTAAAGACCGATTCGGGGAACATATGGCCCAATAACTTGGCAGACCTCTGACCACAGCAGTCGGCCGCATCGGCGCTTCCGAAAGGGCAGGGGGCGGCGGTGATTCGCCGTAGGCGTCTTCGATCCGCCGCCCCCTGCTTGCAGGGGTGCACGGCGTGCTGGACGTTTCAGGTTTTGGTTTTGGTTCTTTTTCTAAAATTATCCCGGCAAAGCAACCTAACAGCGATGTGTAGGAGCATATCTGGAAGCATTCCCCTTAAGATTCAGATGAGAATCCAGTTGTAGAGTTCTGCTGTTCTCGCAGTCGTAGTCGCATTCGCGATGACAGTCGCAGCGGCAACGGCAGTCGCAGTCACAGCCTCAGCCTCAGCCTGATCAGCCTCAGCCTCAGCCTGCCTCAGCCTCAGCCTGCCTCAGCCTCAGCCTCGGCCTGCTTCTGCCAGCCCCAGCCGTGCTCTAAGTTTCGGCCTCAGCCTCAACGTTGCCTCAAACTCAGCCTGCATTCAGCCTCAGGCCTTCAGCCTCAGCATGCCCCAGCCTCCCCAGCAGCCAGCCTTGCCTCTCCTCTTTCAGCCTCAGCCTCAGCCTGCCTCTGCCTCAGCCTCAGCATGCTTCAGCCTCAGCCTCAGTCTGCCGTCGGCCTCGGCCTCAGCCTCAGCCTGCCTCAGCCTCAGCCTGCATCAGCCTCAGCCTCAGCACGAAGCAACCCAGCTAGAAGGACAAAGCGCTGAATGTACACCGATGTGTTCGACGACTGCGTATGTAATGATGTGACGATATACAGACTGAGACCTTCGTGAATGTCTACATGTTTTTCTGACGCCTACAAACGGCGCTGACGTGTGTGAGAAAATTGTCCGCGCAGCAAAAGCCGGCGAAGCGTGCAGACAGCCAGCTGCAAAAGATTGCGAGCGGCTCTTGGAAGACGTTTACGGAACGGAGCTACGGTGTCTGAAAACATTGGCATCGAAGCGAAGAGCCTCGGAGCCCTGCAGCCTGAGAAACACCGCAGGAACTCGCATACTGAAAAGGAATGCATTGCAAACCGCACGTAGCGAACCCTGCAGGCTGAGAAGCACCGCAGGATGTCGCATGCTGAAAAGCACTTGTACTGCAGAGCGCAGGCTGCGAAACCTGCAGGCTGAGAAGCACCGCAGGAACTCGCATGCTTTCGAACACTCCTGCTCGAGACCGCAGCTGGAGAGCGGCAGACCGCAGGCTGAGAAGCACCGCGGGCAGAGAGACTTGCAAAACTCAGATGTCCTGATCGTCTTGGAGGAAGTCACGCCAGTCCGGCGGCTGCCAAGAATCGATGATGCGCCCGGAGCCACCGCCCGTGCTGCCGCCGATGTCCAGGTAGTCGCCATCGCCCCTGAACAGACGGCCGTGCCCGCACGCCAGAATCGCTTGGTTGCGGATTTGAAGCAGCGCTCCGCTCTCAAACATCTGCAACACGTCCAGCTGCCTGCGCGTGAAGTTCGGCTTTGGCTGGCCAGCCTGGGCAGACAGATGGAGGGAAAGCCGCTCCCCCTCGTTGTAGCGCGCGATGGCCTCGGCCTTCTGGTGGTGCAGCCGGCGCCGCTGTTGCCGCAGAGCTTCCTCGGGAACTGCAGCATCACGGCCCTCACTGTGATCAGCTTGCAACGCTTGCGTTAACCAATCAACGTCGAAGCGCCCTGAGAAGGCCAGCACCTCCCAGATCTGTTTGGTACCGGCCACACGTTGCAAATGGCGATGCCACCGCTTACGCTTCTGGTCTTTCACAAACTTGGCGACGCTACCCAGACCTGCACCCTTGGCCTGGCCACCTTTTCCCGCAGGCTGAGAAGCACCGTGAGAACCTTTCTTACCGCCTGGCCCTTGGTTCGGACCCTGCGGAACCGCATGGCCCCCTTGTGGCGCAGACTTGCCTTTCGCTTTTCCCTTTTCGATATCCCGTTCCTGAAGCGCACGCTGCTGCCGCGACTGCTCGTACTGGTCGCGAGCTACTCTGACCAATTCCTGGCGCTCAGGCTCCGTGAGAACGTAGCGCACGTCGTCGATGTTCTTGCTCCGCAGAAAGTCATGTCGAAGCTTAAGGACAGAGAGAATGGCTCGGCCAGTATCCTCCTGAGACGCAAAGGCCGCGTCATATTCCGAGCCAGGCTGAGGAGCGCCAGCTGGATTAGTGTCCGCTGGCTCCGTGGACTTCCTCTTTTTGAAAAGCAAGAGACTGAGATGATGGAGGACATTCGGATCGTACTCCTCGTCGTACCTGTCGTCCCAAAGCTGCCTCAGCTCCCTGTGCAAGTCGTCCGCGCGATTCTGAACGACATCCTCGACGTAGTCGGGATCACCCGGTGAAGTCGGTGAAAGCGGAGGAGCAGAACTCGGCGACCGATCCCAATGCACAGAAGACTCGCGGTCCGCCTGTACGCTGACGTCGGCGTGGAGACGTTTTCGACGACAATCTTCCGCCTCTTGCTCTCCCCAGGCTGAATAGCACCAGGGAGAGTGAGCACAACCGCCACCGCATCGTGTGCGTCGTTGCGCATGCCACGATCCGTAAAAAGACGCGCCAACGGCAATGGAGCAGAAACGGGCGACTGCTCCGCAGACCGCGACGTGGTCGCCTTTGAGGTCGGCCGGAGTGGCATGGACCTCCCATACCTTCTCGTCGTTCTGCTCGCGCTGTTAAGCCTCCCGCGCCTCCTGGAAAGTGAGGTTGTCGTCGCCGACTACAAGCACAACGACTGCCTCGTTTAGATTCTCAAGAATCTTGGCCAGGCCGTCCAGGTGCAAGCGGAGATGGCGAACTGTCCGCTTTCGAGTCTGGATGCTCGGCGGTTTCTTGCCGAACACGATGTGCATGTTGGCGATCACCACGTGGAACTTGTCATGGCCTGGTTTGTTCACCTCAAAATGTGAAATAACAGCATCAATATCTCGGCCGCTAGGAGGCCTGTTAACTTTGCTGTCTTCGCACAGAGTCAGTTCCGCAGGCTGAGAAGCACCGCGGAACCCCCAGAGAGTCAAGTAGTTGTCGACCTCCAAGAAGCGAATGCCATCACCGAAAGGCTTACTGAGGATCTCTGTCACGTTGATCCCTGCTCGGCGAAAGACTTCACGGAACGCACCGACCTCGCAGCCACAGACCATATCAGCATCAGCGGTCTCCACTATCGTGGCGCACACCCTTCCGAAGTTAGCGCAGTGAGTGGCCGCCTGCTTACCAGTCATCATGCCCTGCTCGAACCCGAAATTGAACGAGGAGACCGTGAAAGACGCAGGCTGCACAGCGCCAGAACCAGGCGTCTGTCCACCTTCCTCCGCAGGCTGAGAAGCACCGCGAGGCGGCGCAGGCTGAGAAGCACCGCGAGGCGGCGACACTTCGGAAGAGCCTCGCGGAGCAGAGGCTGCGGATGAACGTTGGACATGGGGGTACGGCCAGGGGAACGCCATTGCAATCAAAACTCAGTGGACTGCAGTGAATGAATGTAGTGGCCAATTGAATGCAGAGGACTGCAGTGTCAATAGCAAGTCCTGAACCAAACACAGCTGTGGCGGAAGGAATATGAAGCGTCTGGCTATTCAAAATGTTGCCCGGCAATGGAGTTCTGGGAACTCGAAGACCAGGAAGTGGACTAGAGTTGGCTCTGGGCATCCAAAATGTAGCCCAGGAATGGAGTTCTGGGAACTCGAAGAGCACGAAGTGGCTTACAGTTGGATCCGGGCAACCAAAATGTGGCCCGGGAATGGGAGTTCGGGAAAGGAAGACACGAAGTGGCACTTACAGTTGGCGTACGGGCATCCAGGAATTTGGGGGCATCCGTGGAATGGCGTTCGGGATGTCGAAGAGCACGAAGTGGCCTTACAGTTGCCCCCACACCGGCCCCCCAGGAATGATGGCCAGGGGAATGGCGTTTCTGGATTCGGTCGAAAGAGCACGAAGTGGCCTACATTTGCATCCGGCCCCCCATTGCATCCGGCCCCCCCAGAATGTGGCCTGGGAATGGAGTTCTGGGAAGGCGAAGAGCACGAAGTGTGTGACTGTTGGTGAAAAACGAGCCCGGCTCATGCCGCCCGGAAACGCCCCAACACCTGCCCGGACCCCCCTGTGGAGTGATCTGTGAGCTCTTTTGACACTACTAGAAACCTATCAGTCTTCGCTGTTAGGTAAGAACTCCCCAGTGGGCTTCGGCCCGTCCCGCCGGCCACCCGTAATTTTCCCAAAATCCGTCTGTCAATGCCTTTGTTGCCCCAACTTGGCCCAAGATGGCCTCCAAGACGGCCAAGATGGCCCAAGATGGCCTCCAAGATGCCTCCAAGACGGCGAAGATGGCCTCCAAGACGGATAAGATGGCTCCAAGATGCCTCCAAGACGGCCCAAGATGCCCTCCAAGACGGCCAAGATGGCCCCAAGATGCCTCCAAGATGGCCCAAGAGGCCTCCAAGACGTTCTCCAGGAGAGCCCGAAGAGGCCAAAATCATTGGTTTTCCTTAGGTTTTTGAAGGTTTTTTGCGTTTTCTTATTTTCGGCCTTCCTGCGGCCCAAGAGGCCCCCAAGATCGCCCAAGAGGCCTCCAAGAAGGCCCTATGACGGCCCAAGAGCCCCCCAAGACGGCCCCAAGAGCGCCCCAAGACGGCCCAAGAGGCCTCCAAGACGCCCAACATGGCCTCCAAGACGGCCCTGAAGCGCCCCAAGAGGGCCCCAAGACGGCCCAGAGAGGCCCCCAAGACGGCTCCAGACGGCGTCAG
>CAUYUJ010000518.1:47500-57500 GCA_963575745.1 Prorocentrum cordatum
ACGGTGCCAGAATAACGTTTCTGGGTGCCAGATGCGTTATCGTTTCAGCGGGAAGGGGGTCTGAATCACTTCAGGAGGTCAAGGAATACGGGTTCCAGCGAAAGCCAGGGTCCACACCAGTGATCCGTTGGTAATGATGACGGGCCGACGACTAATCGACGAATTCAACATCAATCAGCCACGCGGCACACCTGAGCCCGCTCTGCGATGGAATGGAAGAAGAATCGATCGCATGAACATACAGAATACACACTTGGGGGAGTCATTAATAGTTTCTGAAAATTGTCACACAGTCTTGGTGCCGTCTGCGTCTCTTCCGGCGAAAACTGGAAGGAGCGGGCGGTGAAAGCGAAGCGTCTGAATAAGAAACACAAGAAGAAAGAAGAGGGGGAACATGAGGACAAAAAAGGAAAGGAGCAGGAGGAGAAATACGGAGGCCGAGGAGGGAAAGGGCGAACAAGAAGAGGTAAAAAAAGGCAATGAGGCAGGTCTTTCCAGATAGCGGGCTGCCATGACGGTCGAAGGTCGTGAAAGGGTCCTCCTCCTCCTCCTCCTCCTCCTCCTCCTCCTCCTCCTCCTCCTCCTCCTCCTCCTCCTCCTCCTAATCAAATTCCTTTCCCTCCTCCTCATGCCCCTCCTCCTGGGGCAGCAGAAGGGCTCGCGCTTCGCCCTCCGCACCCTCTGATCAGCATGCATGAACAACGCGAGGAAGAGGTAGGGCACCACAGCGACCCGGTGACCAGCGGCGCCGCGCCCCTGTGCCCGCCCAGACGGCGCGGCTACGCCGCCGCAGAGGCACGCGCAGCTGCCGGGCGGTGGCGCGGTGGAGCGCCACGCTGAGCTCGCGACCCCACCGGGCCACGAGCTGCCCTACGAGGGCTTCGGCGGCGCCGTCGTGCCCGTCGTCGCTCGGCGCCAGCAGCGCTGCCTGCTCCCGGGCCAGGCTGCGAAGATGCCGCAAGGAAGCCTGGCCGTGGCGGCCCCCAGTTTCCAGGGCCAGCGGCACCATTCGCCAAGGCGCCTGCCTAGCTGGGTACCGCCGGCGCTTGTCAGCTTCCGCGGCAGCGTTCACGGTCCCGTCCCGGCCTGCGGCGGCGCCCAGCGAGTCGGCGTCGCCCGGCACGCAGCACTGGACTGCGACGTCGAAATAAGAGCGCGGCTAGCCAAACCACTGCACCTCCAGGTCCAAGATGGCCTCCTCCCGCGCAACAGCCAGGGCGCCTCCGCAAGTGGCGCACGCGGCCGCTGGCCGCGTCTGGACGGTCCCGCGCGCGTTGCGACTGGCGCAGCGACACGCCCAGCGGTCCGACCTGGCGCTCGGCGCGGTGGCCGCATTCCGCATGGATGTGCTGCCAGGCGCGCTCCAGGTCCCCGCTGCGGGCCTTCAGGCCTCCGCAGCGCGAGCAGCGCCAGGCGTGGCGGGCCTTGCCGCAAAGCGCCTTGCCGCAGCGCTGGCCGGCGCGCTCGCCCGTGCGGGTGCGGTTGCTGCAAATTGCCCTGGGCGGCGCTGCGACCTGCCCCAAGAGGCAGCGGACCGTGCCCTTGTAGTCCGCGTCGTCCAGCCGCTCGCGGGCCTGCCCAGGCGCGGCAGTCTGCCACACGGAAGCGTGCGGCCCGCCGCAAGAGCGCAGGAGCGTCACCTCATCGTCATCATCCTCATCACCTCATCACCTCATCCTCCTCCTCCTCCTCCTCCTCCTCCTCCATCCACCTCCTCATCACCATCATCATAACATCATCATCATCACATCATACATCCATCATCATCATCATCATCATCAGCAGCATCATCATCATATCACCATCACATCAGCATCAGCATCAGCATCACATCAGCATCAGCATCCAGCATTATCAAGACAACAGCATCATCATCATCGATCACATCATCATCCTCATCATCATCAACCATCATCATCACTCACCATCCTCTTCGTCATCCTCCATCTCGTCATTCTCTATCAACATCATCATACAACATCTCAACCACTCATCGTCATCATCACAACCCCCAACACACTACCACCAACCACCATCTATCATCAGCAGCATCAGCATCATCATCATTCATCATCAGTCATCACATCATCACTACCACCACCCACCATCATCATCTCATCAGCAGCAGCATCACATCATCATACATCAGCATCAGCATCAGCATCACATCAGCATCATCATCAATCAACATCATCATCATCAACATCATCGACATCATCATTATTATCATCATCACCATCACCGTCACCATCACCATCACCATCACCATCATCATCATCATCATCATCATCATCATCATCATCATCATCATCATCATCATCATCATCATCATCATCATCATCATCATCACCATCACCATCACCATCATCATCCTTCACCTCCTCATGCTCCTTCCCCGCCGTCCACGGCCGCCCGCCTGGCGCCGCTCCGCCGCCCCCGCCTCGCTCCTGCCGATGTACCCGTTGAGCGCCCCCCACATCCGGCGTCTGGCCGCCCGCGACCGCCAAAGCCGCGCCGCCGCGCCGCCGCCGCCCGCGCGGAGCGGGCCGCACGCGCGCTGCACGAGGTAACCTTGGAGGCCCTCAGAAGACCGCCGCAGCCGAATGGCGGGCGGACGCGGGGCGGCGGGCGCGCGGGGCGCGCTGAATAGAGATGGCGGAAGCCTGCTGCGTGGAGCGGGCGCTCGCGCGCAGGGGACGCGCAAACGCTCCCTGCTCCCTTTTTCCTTCCCGTCTGCTCCGTTCACTCCTACGGCCACTCCCCCACATGTCCTGGGGCCCCACTCGATCCCCGAGCATCCCCTGGAACCCCCCACAACCTCCTCCTCCTCCTCCTCCTCCTCCTCCTCCTCCTTCCTCCTCCTCCTCCTCCAGCCTCCTGGGGCTTTAACCTCCTCCTCCTCCTCCTCCTCCTACTCCTCCTCCACCTCCTCCACCTCCTCCTCATTCAATCGTCATCATCATCATCATCAATCATCATCATCATCATCATCCATCATCATCATCATCATCCTCATCATCATCATCATCATGCATCAACATCATCATCATCATCAGCACATCATCATCAGCATCATCATCAACACATCATTTTCTTTGATATATGTAAGAATTACGTCATATCAAACTCCTCTCACTCCTACTCTCCTTTCTCCATCCATCCCCTCAGCATGCACATCACCACACCCAACACACAATCCACAAAAAACCCTGTCATCATCCTCGTCGTCATCACCAGCAGCAGAAACAGCATCAGCATCAGCATCATCATCATCATCAGCAGCAGCAGCATCAGCATCATCAGCATCATCATCATCGTCAGCAGCAGCAGCTTCATCGTCATCAGCAGCAGCACCATCAGCAGCAATAGCAGCAGCAACAGCATCATCATCATCAGCATCATCAGCATCATCAGAATCATCATCAGTATCATCAGCCTCATCATCACCATCATCATCATCATCATCATCATAAACATCATCATCATCGTCATCATCATCATCAGCAGCATCATCATCATCGTCATCAGCGGCAGCATCATCAGCATCATCATCAGCAACAACAGCTGCATCGTCATCAGCAGCAGCGTCATCAGCAGCATCAGCAGCAGCAACATCATCAGCATCATCATCAGCAGCAGCAACATCAGCATCATCATTATCATCATCACCATCAGCATAATCATCATCATCATCATCCGCATCATCAGCATCATCATCATCATCATCCTCATCATCATCATCATCATCATCACCAACATCATCATCATCCTCATCATCATCCTCATCGTAGCTGGGCCTCCAAGGGCCCACATTTTGGCTCAAGCCAACGCTCGAGCGAGAGCCTCGCTTTCAGAGAAAATGTAGCGGTCGTCGAGGCGAGAGCGCGCGGAACCATTTCCGGAGATCAACAATAATTATTATTGAGAAACGGGTATTCAACAACAACAACAACAACAACAACAATCATTTTACCCTCATGCGCCATGCTTCCACATGACACATGCATCCATCTGGATAACACACCCCATCATGGGGGATTTTTCTGGCATGCGGGATCCGATATTCCCTCACCCAGATATCCCGCCCAAGAAGGTGTGGCCACCACCTCTTCCGAGGAACTTCAACATCCATAGCTCGGACGGCACATCGCCTTCGCAATCGCCTTGCGCATGCCCCGCATCTCAGAGGGAGAGGAAGAGGAAGAGGAGGGGAGATGAGAGAGATAGGGACGGGGAGGAGGAGAAGGGAGGGGGAGGAGGGGGAGGAAGGATGAGTAGTTGTAGTAGCAGCAGTTGATGAGATTGTTGTTGCGGCTGTAGCACTAGTAGTAGTGGTAACGGTAGTAGTAGTCCGAGTAAGTAGAACTGGCTTGTGGCAGCCAAGCGTTCATAGCGACGTTGCTTTTTGATCCTCCTTTAATGTCTTCTCTCCCTATCCTTGAGACGCAGAAGTCTCAAAAAGTTGGATGGTTCAGCACATCCAGGAAACCTATCGCTGGACCGGCCCAGATATGGTTCCAGTAGCGGCTCGGGAAGCTGCGCAGGCGCCAGAAGCAGAGAAGCACCACGTACGGGCGCCGGCTCGGGCGTCCGGCCCAAAGCCGCTCCAGAATCGGCCCAGGACGGCTTCCCGGGCGCCGCAAGCAGAAATTCAGCATTTTCGAAAGAAAAATGTGTATTGGAATGGCCCCTTTTCGGCGCGATCGGAACTGCCCAGGCGTCCGGCCCGGGAGCCGGGCCGGGTGCCGGCCGGGCCGGGTGCTGGCCCTAGCTCCGGAATCGGCCCGGACGGCCTCCCGGGCGCCGGAAGCAGAAATTCAGCATTTTCGAAAGAAAAATGTGTATTGAAATGGCGTTTTTTTCGGCGCCGCCTCGGAACTCGATTTTCCGGCGCCCGGGCGCCGGCTCGGGCGCCGACCCGGGCGTCCGGCCCGGGAGCCGGGCCTGGTGCCGGCCCGAGCTCCGGAATCGGCCCGGACGGCTTCCCGGGCGCCGGAAGCAGAAATTCAGCATTTTCGAAAGAAAAATGTGTATTGGAATGGCCTTTTTTCGGCGCCGCCTCGGAACTCGATTTTCCGGCGCCCGGGCGCCGGCTCGGGCGCCGACCCGAGCGTCCGGCCCGGGAGCCGGGCCGGGTGCCGGCCCGAGCTCCGGAATCGGCCCGGACGGCCTCCCTCCTCCCGGGCGCCGGAAGCAGAAATTCAGCATTTTCGAAAGAAAAATGTGTATTGGAATGGCCTTTTTTTCGGCGCCGCCTCGGAACTCGATTTTCCGGCGCCCGGGCGCCGGCTCGGGCGCCGACCCGGGCGTCCGGCCCGGGAGCCGCTCTCGGCGGCGAGCAAGAGCACCGATCCCGAGTAAAAAAAGAGGAAGTCTCGAGCCGGAGCGTTGTTGTTGTTGGGGGGCCGGTTTTGGCGGAACCCCAAAACGCCTGAGCGTGAGCCTCAATTTCAGAGGAAATGCGGCCGGCGCCTCGGCGAGAGCGCCAGGGCGAATATAGGGGGTCCAACAATAATAATTGTTTAGTAATAAGGTTCAACAACAACAACAACAACAACAACAACAACAACAACAACAACAACAATTACTAGCACGTGGGGACACTCCGTTCTCACCAGTGCCAGGGTTTTTCATAGGAGGCGGGCAATACCCCCACTTTGTGGGGGGGCCGGTTCAAGCTCTACCAAATTTCCAAACGACTCTTCGCCACCACCCACACCCAGCTTCCCGCCCTATGACGTTCGGACACTTCACTTCGTGGCATGCGGACGACCGTGGCTACTATTCAGGGCCCCGCGGCCGACGACGACGGCGTGCGCGCGCGAAGAAAAAACGAATGTGTCCCGCATGGTATTATTTGACAGGGATGATGGCCCTGGCAGGTGCGCAACCGTTGTCGCAGAAGTTCGAAAAAGTTGCTCGCAAAAGCCCGTTTGACAGAAATGTTTAAAAAGTGTTGGGTTTCCTACGAATCCGCAAGAGCGCGCGGGATGAGATTTTGACATTTTTTTGTTGAAAAACCATTGGTTTTTTGATGTTTTTATGTTAAAATCGCTCCGAACACTAAGTTTTGGAAGGATTTCGTCTTGCGCGCGCGAATGTCCACTTTACCTTATTTTTTGCAAAGGATTCTTGAAATTTGATTATATTAGAACAAGAAATGTCATTTTATAGTGTTTTTTGCAAGGGAAAGCGGGGGGGAACAAAACAACCGGATCTTGATCACATCGAATTACCTGAGGCTTCCTCACGAAAATGATGAAAATGTAGCTGCGGCCTAGGCGGCGCAGGGGGGCCGTGCACCAGGGGCCCCAACAATAATTATTCTTTAGAATTAATAATGTTCAACAACAACAACAACAACAACAACAACAACAACAACAACAACAACAACAACAACAACAGCAACAACAACAACGACGACGACGACTACAACCTCAGCAACATCAAGAACAACAACAATAACAACAACAACAACAACAACAACAACAACAACAACAGCAGCAGTAACAACAACAGCAGCAACAACAGCAACAACAACGACGACGACGACAACCTCAGCAACAACAAGAACAACAACAACATCAGCAGTAGCAACAACAACAACAACAACAACAGCAACAACAGCAACAACAACGACGACGACAACCTCAGCAACAACAAGAACAACAACAACAACAACAACAACAGCAGCAGCAGTAACAACAACAACAGCAACAACAGCAACAACAACGACGACGACAACCTCAGCAACAACAAGAACAACAACAACAACAACAGCAGCAGTAACAACAACAACAGCAGCAGTAACAACAACAACAACAACAACAACAACAATAAGAACAACAACAACAACAACAACAACAACAACAACAACAACAACAACAACAACCGCATCCTTCTCCTCCCTCATCCATCCCCATCCCCGCCCCACCTCTCGCCCTTTCCCTCTCTCTTTGTCTCCCTCTCTCTCTCTCTCTCTCTCTCTTCCCCGGGGGAAGGGGGAACGAAAGAAGGGTCCGAAAAGCACTCGCAAGGCCGGCAGGGCCAAGGCAGGGACAGCCCGCCGAGGGCCGAGGTGCCAAGCCGAGGTGGGGGCGACTGCGGAAGCAAGCCACCCAAGCCAGGCTCACAGAGAGCAATGCCAAACGGACGCATAAGACGGCCTCCTCGGGCGCAGGGGCGGGGGAGGAGGAGAAGCAGGAGGATGAGGAAGAAAGGGCGAGGCGCGAGGCGCGCGCTGCGGCAGGGGCGGCACGGCAGGGGGGCAGAGAGGGAGGGAGGGTGGGCGGCGGTCGTCGTGGCGGGCGTCGCAGTGGTCGTCAAACGTGGGTCGTGGATCGTGGGTCGTGCTGGCCGTGGTCGTCGTGCTGGTGGTGGTCGTGCTGGCGGTGGTCGCGGCGGTTGTCATGGCCGCAGTGTTGGCGACGGTCGCCGTGCTGGTCGTTGTGGTCATGGCGGTGGTCGCGCTGGTCTTGGTGGTGGTCGTGAGCTAGGTGTGGTCGTGGTGGTGGCCACGGTGCTCGTGGTGGTGGCCGTGCTGGCGGGGGTTAGGTGGGCTGCTGGGCATTTCACGCCGCACCAGGCAGCACCACAGAGGGGGCGGACAGAGGGGCAGGAGGGAGGAGCGAAGGTGCACGAAAAGTGGGGAGATGGAGAGAAGGAGGAAAGGAGTGGGTAGGAGGCATGAATGCGGAGGGAGCAAGGATGATGGGAGGAGCGGTGAGGGAGCAGGAGTAGAGACGAGGGGGGCAGCAGGAAGACGTCGATGCACGGAAGAGGCTCTCCCCATCCTCCTCCAACTGTTGCTGCTTGGTGTGGTCTTTTCTTGGCTCCCAGAAGACCCCAAGAGGTTTCCAAACGGCCCAAGAAGGCCCACAAGAGGTCCCCAGGAAGCCCCAAGAAGCCCCAAGAGACACCCAAGAGGCCCCCATGAGGCTCCCAAGAGGCCCCAGAATTCCTCCCCAGAGGCACCCGAGATCCTTCCGAAGAGACCCCAAGAAGCATCCCTCTGGCCCACGTCAAAATCGTCGTCGTCGTCGTCGCAACCGCCGCCGCCGTCGTCGTCGTCGTCGTCGTCGTGGTCGTCGTCGTCGTCGTCGTCGTCCGCCTTCAGGGTCGGCGGCACTGGCTGTAAGGCCTTCGCAATAGAGACGAATGAGGCAGCAAGAAGACGTCGATGCACCGAAGAGACTCTCCCCATCATCCTCCAATTCGTGCTGCTTGGTCTGCTTTTTCAAAGTCTATTGCTCGAGTTTCCTGGGGGGCTGGCTCTGGTCTGGCAGCGGAACCTTGGGGGCTCTCTCAAATTTCTGGGTGGCGATTCGGGTGTCTCTTGACGGTCTTATCCGGTTTCCGTTCAGATCTTAGAGGCCTCTTGGGGCCATTGGGGTTGTCTGAAGCCTCTAGGGGGGAGGCCGTGGGGGCCCATTTGAGCGTCTTTATGGGAGCCTCTGGGGGGCGTTTGGGAGACTCCTGGACTCTCGGTGGCCTCTCGGCCGTCTCGGGGGCGTGTCGGGTCTGTTGGGGGGGCGGCCGCTGTGGACGCCGCGAGGGCACTCTTGGGCGCTCTCCAGGCTCGCTTGGACCCGCTGTGGAGCATCGCAGGCCCTTGCTGGCAGTCTTGGGGCGATCCTCGAGGGCTCGTTCGCCGTCGTGGACACCCTTCAGCCTGAAAGGGCGGGAGAAGCTAAGCTCGCTTCGGATTTATTCTAGCGGAAGGGCCAAACCCGATGCAGCTGCAACCTGGCGTGCCCCTCTCCTCACGCGCAGTGCGGGCAGGGGGCTGCGGAGCAGACGCCAAGAGCCGAGCTGAACTCCCTGCGGTGCACGATCCGCGCGAGGGGTGCGCCGAAATTGGCGGCGGGACGCCATGCGAGCTTTGCCCACCGGTGCCGCAGGTGGACCCTGGCGGGGCACGATCCACGTGAAGATGCGCGGCAACGGCAACGGGAGGGGGGGTGGCATGCGAGCCCCCCCCCCCCCGCCAGTAGCATATGTCGGGGGCCCTGTGAGGCGCAAAGCATGTGAGAGGTCTGCCGAGATGGGGTGGGAGGCGGCATGCGAGCTGCGCCGCTGGGGCCGTGAGTAGAGCCCCCTGTACGGCACGAACCATGTAAGGGGTCTGCCGGTATGAGTGTGGGGCGGCATGCGAGCTGCGCTGCTGGGGCCGTGAGTGGAGCCCCCTGTGGGGCGCAGGCCATGTCAGTGGTCTGCCGATATGGGGCGGGGAGGGGCGGCATGCGAGCTGCGCCACTGGGGCTGCGCCACTGGGGCCGTGAGTGGAGCCCCCTATGGGACACGAAGCATCTGAGGGGTCTGCCAATATGGGGTGGGGGGGGCAGCATGCGAGCTGCGCTGCTGGGGCTTCAAGTGGAATCCTGTGGGGCACGAAACATGTAGGGGGTCTGCCGATATAGCCAGGAACGTCATGCAGACTGTTGCGCTGGGGTCGTAGGTGGAGCTCCCTCGGGGGCACGATCAATGTGAGGGATGCGCCGAAATGGGCGAGGGTGCGGCATGCGAACTCTGTCGCTAGGGCCGTAGGTGAAGCTCCGCTCCCTTTGGGGCGCGGAACGTGCGTGGAGTCTGCTGAATTGGCGGGGGCGGCCTGCGGACTGTGTCACCAGGGCCTCAAGTAGGGCAACCTGTCGGCCTGTTCCTCTTCCTTCTCCTCCTCCTCCTCCTCCTCGTCCCCCTCATCCTCCTCCTCCTCCTCCTCCTCATCATCATCATCATCATGCTCACCATCATCATCAGCAGCATCATCATCATCAGCAGCAGCATCATCAGCATCATTCCCATCCTTAGTATCATCCTCATCCTGATCCTCATCCTCCTCCCCCTCCCCCTCCTCCAGCCCTTCTCCTTATGAACAACTCCTCCCTGCCTGTCGCACCCACTAAGGGCGGGCCGAGCCTTTCGCTTGAGACTTCCTCACCTCTTATGATCATGAAGCTTGTAATTTGCAACAGCTTCACGCATGGAGGGCGGGCGGTGT
>CAUYUJ010000518.1:62500-102500 GCA_963575745.1 Prorocentrum cordatum
CACGCTCTGCGAGCGTGTCACGGATAGAGGCCGCACTGAGGGACCACCCTCTGCGCACCCCCATGTGATGTCGAGAATGTGCCGCGCCTGCCACGCCCTGCGAGCGTGTCACGGATAGAGGCCCCGCTGAGGGACCACCCTCTGCGCCCCCCCCAGTGGTGTCGAGAAAGTGCCGCGCCTGCCACGCCCTGCGAGCGTGTCACGGATAGCGGCCGCGCTCAGGGGCCACCCCCTGCGCACCCCCTGTGGTGTCGAGAAAGTGCCACGCCTGCTGTGCCTGGACGACTGTCGTGCATAGCGGCCGCGGTGAGAGACCACCCCCTGCGCACCCCCTATGGTGTCGAGGAAGTGCCACGCCTGCCACGCCCTGCGAGCGTGTCACGGATAGAGGCCCCGCTGAGGGACCACCCTTTGCGCCCCCCCAGCGGTGTCGAGAAAGTGCCGCGCCTGCCACGCCCTGCGAGCGTGTCACGGATAGAGGCCCCGCTGAGGGACCACCCTCTGCGCACCCCCTATGGTGTCGAGGAAGTGCCACGCCTGCTCGCCTGCCGCATGGCTTGCCGTGTGTATGTGTATGATGCGTGTGCGGCCATATCGGGACATATCTCACGTGTTGCCCAGTATGTCGTGCAGACGTCTTGGGTGTATGATGCAGTGAACATGCGTATTGTATGTGCGAATGTGTGCATGCGTGCGGCTGTGTGCGAGTGTGTGGGTGAGGAGGCGGGAGGTGTGTGAGACGCGGGTGCGGCGCGGCAGGGAAGAAAACCAGAACCCCACGACGAAGCATGTGGGGAATAATCCCACCAGCTTTTTGGGCGTGAGTGGTTTAGAGAGCTCTCTCTGTTCTCAACCCCCTAACCACATATCTTCCCCTTCGGGGAGGGGTTTACCCCTCCCCCTACCCCTCCCCTGGACCTGGAGAGGGCGGGCCGAGTGGGATCAGGGGGGTCCATTTCGACTCCTCGGAGGGCCAAAAAACGACGACCCTCACGAGGATTCTGGTCCCGAGGGGGGGGAGGTGGTTTGGCCCGTCAACTCGTCTTTGAAGCAGAAATCATTGATTTTACTATGGTTTTGGCCCCATTCTGGCCTTCTAAGGGGGCCGCGCTCATCTTCCCTCATAGCAAAATCATTCATGTTACGAAGGTTTTGGCCTCATTTTGTCCTTCTCAGGGGGCAGCTCTCATTTGCGCTTCTGAGGAGGTCGCAAGAGGCCCCAAGATGGCCCCAAGAGGCCCCCAGGAGGCTCCCAAGAGGCCTCCAAGAGGCCCCCCAGAGGCCCACAAGCGGCCCCAAGAGGCCCCCAAGAGGCCCCCAAGAGGCCCCCAAGAGGCCCCAAGAGGCCCCAAGAGGCCCCCAAGAGGCCCCCAAGAGGCCCCCAGCCCCCAAGAGGCCCCCAAGAGGCCCCCAAGAGGCCCCCAAGAGGCCCCCAAGAGGCCCCAAGAGGCTCCAAGAGGCCCCCAAGAGGCCCCACGAGGAGCCCGAACGACTCACACCAGGACGAGGGGCCCGAACGACTCACACCACGAAGAGCCCGAACGACTCACACCACAAGGAGGGGCCCGAACGACTCACACCAGGACGAGGCGCCCGAACGACTCACACCACGAGGAGCCCGAAGGACTCACACCACGACGCGGGCCCCGAACGACTCACACCACGAGGAGCCCGAACGAATCACACCAGGAGGAGGGGCCCGAACGACTCACACCAGGATGAGGGGCCCGAACAACTCACACCACGAGAAGCCCGAACGACTCACACCAGGACGAAGAGCCCGAACGACTCACACCACGAAGAGCCCGAACGACTCACACCAGGAAGAAGGGCCCGAACGACTCACACCAGGACGAGAAACCCCAAACGACTCAAATCACGAGGAGCACTTTCTCTCCCTCCTCCTCCGCCTCGTCCTTCTCCCGCTCCCCTCACAAGGAGGATGTACAAGGAGGCGGGAGGAAGGAAGAACAGGGGAGATATGCGGGGCCAAGCGGACACACGCCTGGAAAACACGACTGTCGGCATGCTTCGCGAGAGTTGCTGCTGTGAGATGGGCTGGTGGGGATACGCGAAGCGTAAAGAATAATAATACGACTACTACGACAACTACGACTACGACTACGACTACGACTACGACTACGACTACGACTACGACTACGACTACGACTACGACTACGACTACGACTACGACTACGACTACGACTACGACTACGATACTTACTACTACTACTACTACTACTACTACTACTACTACTACTACTACTACTACTACTACTACTACTTCCACTACTACTACTACTCCTGTCCTGCTGCTCCTCATTCGAAAATGACGACGCTGACGGCGGCTGTCGACGACGACGACGACGACGACGACGACGACGACGACGACGACGACGACGATGGCCTCTTGAGGTCTC
The DNA here is from genome assembly GCA_963575745.1 of Prorocentrum cordatum. Taxonomy (NCBI): domain Eukaryota; class Dinophyceae; order Prorocentrales; family Prorocentraceae; genus Prorocentrum; species Prorocentrum cordatum. Next base: position 64,921 of record CAUYUJ010000518.1, read on the forward strand.
TGGAGATCTTCGCGGAAGTCCCCCCGCAAGTCCCAGGCCAGAAGAGAGCCAGAAGCGCCCAAAATCCTCCCAAACCTCGAATCTCGATCCTGGGAGGACGCTCATCCCTCAGATCCAAGCGTCGCGAAAAAAACGTCATGGCCTCTGGAGGCCGTCTCCAGGCCCTGGGGTCGTCAAAGAACGACTCGGGACAGAAAGCCCGCCCCGAGCAAGATGTCGACATCCCCGGCGGCCCACGTCAAGAACAAAGTGCAACGCTGGAGGGGAGGGACCCTGCACCCACGCCGAGCCCAGCCAAACCTTCTTGGACCCAGGACCGGTGCATACGGCCTCCCAGCTCTAGGGCGACGAGATCTACGCACATCCGCCGCCCCTGGCCAGGCCCATCCTGCGTCCAGGAGCGGCAGACTGCCTCCCTGGCCAAGCCAGGGGTGCGGATACGCTGCTCCTGGGCCCAGGAGGAGGAGGAGGAGGAGGAGGAGGAGGAGGAGGAGGAGCAGGGGGGGGTGCATGGATCTCGTCGCCCAGAGCTTGGCCAGGGAGGCAGAGACACACACACACACACACACACACACACACCCTATACCCAGCACTGGCCTGGCCAGGATCAGCGCAAGTGCCGAGCTGAAGAGCGTCGCAGCTCCATGGTGGAAGCCCACAACCACTGCAGCCTCGCAACTGCTGCGAACGTTTGAAAAGAATACGCGCGGCGCTAAGGCAAGAGCTTCATTTTGAAAACGCTCCACCCTCCATCCTTGTGTAACTGGAACTTCCAGTCTTCAGGCGTACAAGTTGCAATGAAATCTCAAGCGAATCGCCTGGCCAGCCCTACCGACACGTTTGGTGATCGGACGATGAGGAGTTCTCTACATGGGCATGAAAAAGGAGGAGGTGGTGGAGCGTTTCATGGAGAGCCCTATAAACTGGAGGGGAGGGGCCTTCACGACATCCAACACCGGCTGGGGCGGCCGTTGCCAAACAGCCCATCCAACGAGGATCAACGACGCTCGATTTTTCCGAAGAGTGCCCCCCCCGCCAGCAGTGGGCCGCTGGCGAGTTTGATCACCCACCCCCCCAGGGGCAACCCCGAGTCGCCTTTTGACCGTCCTGGGGCCCGGCGAAGGCCTCCAGAGGCCGAAAATCACGAGAGACCTCCGAGCTGAATTTTTCAATGCGCTGGAGGTCTGGGCAGGGAGAGGGTCGGCGACTCCGAATTATATGGTTTGTGAAGGGTGTGGTTTGCTACTAGCACCCTGGCGGGCACTCTGGGGGGCGGCCGGGGACCTCGATGGAGTTCTCCGCCGCGCCCCGAAGAGGCTCGACGAGGACAGTGCCGTGCCCCCCAAGGCTCCAACGGCGCCGATCGCAAACCACACCCTGGCGCAACCACACCCCTTGTAGTCGCCAAGAGAGAGAGGGCGGCGGCGGAGCATTCTTGGCGCCGGCGGCTAGGCAGAGCAACTGCGCTGGCGGAAGAGCTAACTAAACGGGGGCACCGTTGTAGCGAACTGTGCCACAATGCCAGAGAGAGGGGAAACGGAGAGGGCGGGCGGCCGAAGGGGGGGGGGGGGTGGGGGGGGAAAGGCGCGGGCCGCTCCGGGGGACGGGGCGGCGGCGGAACAGGCGGGGGTAAGCCGCAGGAGGGTCCTGAGCGCGCCAGCGACTGGGCCCCGCGCGCCTGGCGCGCGGCGGTGCGCCGCAGGCTCCCGCCTGCGCCGCGGGGCCCAGCGGCGACCCCGGCGACCCTCCGCACGGCAGGCCATCGGCGTTTTAGACGCAGGGAGGCTTCTGTCGTCCTTTCGGTCCAACAGGGGATATGTCGGCCTCTTCTCCCCGATTCCATGCGGTTGTCGAATGGACCAGGAAATTGGGGCCCAGCTCGGAGATATACGAAAGGGGGCGTTCATCCTCGATAGGGGTGCGCCCGAATAACCCCCTCTGGGGGTGTATCCCTGCGTTTCCCTCCTCTCCTGGGCGGCTTGATTTTGGGTGGGAAAGCCGAGGGCCGAGGGCGAGAAAGGTGGCACCGCACTGCGCGTGCAAGGTCAGCGGCTGAATCTGGGCCGCGACGCCACGAGGTCGTAACGGCCCCTGGGGCCTTGGCCTCCGATGCGACAGCGACTTCAAGGAGCACGCAAGCAGGCTTCCCCCCCCCAAAAAAAACGGCCCCTTGCACTCGCCATCGCTCGGACGTCCATTTCCTGTTTTTTTTGTCGGTTTCGTGCGTGGCTTTTTCGCCAAATGATCAAGGATGCTCCTCGGTGGTCCTGGCCGAGAAAAAAATGCACACGTCCGAGCGATGCCAGGTGCACCAGGAGGTTCTTGACACTCGGCTGTAACGTCTGGGTTCTCGCCCGGGGCGCCCCCGCCCGCGGCCGTCTCGTGAGCGCCCCGCGTGCTGGCTGGGCGTGCCGCGCTCTCGCCCGGCGCCAGCCTGTGGCCGCCCCGTGTGCTCCTTGGCGCTTCCAGATGCACACACACACACACACACACACACACTGATCGCACCAATATGAATCATCCCAGTGCGACCCTACCAAGGAGTTGGAACCCCTAGGAAAGCAGCATTCGTAGTAGCAGTAACGCTAAGCTAAAGCTAGGCTTAAGCTAAGCTAAAGCTAAGCTAAAGCTAAGCTAAAGCTAAGCCACAGCTAAGCTAAAGCTAAGCTAAAGCTAAGCTAAAGCTAAGCTAAAGCTAAGCTAAAGCTGAGCAACAGCTAAGCTTAAAGCTGAGCAACAGCTAAGCTAAAGCTAAGCTACAGCTAAGCTAAAGATAAGCTAAAGCTAAGCTAAACGCTAAGCAAAAAGCTAAGCGAAACGCTAAGCTAAAGCTAAGCTACAGCTAAGCTAAAGCTAAGCTAAAGCCAAGCTAAAGCTAAAGCTAAAGCTAAAGCTAAAGCTAAAGCTCCCAGGGGACTGGGGGGAACAGCTCCCAGGGGACTGGGGGAACCGCCCGGGGCGTGTTCCACTGCCCGGCCCCTTTAAGCTAAGAGAGTAAGAACCCTTCTAGGCAGAGCCTAGGTAGGGAATAAATACCTATATATATATACATATGTGTGTGTATGTATGTATTGCAACCCATCGATTGCACGACAAACAGAAAATCGCTGGGAAGACGTCGCCTCTAGAGGTCCCCACGAGGAACGCGATCGACACGTGCAGTTGGAACATGTAGCATTGACAACGACCAGCGATCTCAAAGCCCCGCGGCCACCAGCGCCGCGCAGGCCGTGCCTGTCGGGGTCTCCATGGGCTCTGCGGGGAAGAAGGTGACGACGCCGCCCGCGAAGTAGGGCAACCCGGGGAGGAAAGAGGAAATACTTGAACTGGCCGATGTAGACACATTTTTCTCCCGGAAAAACGCAGCATTTAAATCTGAAATCTGTACCGCGGGACCGGCGCAACCACCAGACGATCTACTGATACTGCCAAGCCTGCTACCTAACCGCTGCCTGCAGTGAGCCATGTCCCCGAAGAGCGGCAATGGCCCTGGACTCGGGCAGGAGCAGAGAGAAACAATTCTACGACTTCCTTTGGAAACGTATCGGCCCCACTGCTGCACAAAATTTGTGTTTTACCCGTACAAGGTGGCCCAAACGGGCACGCCAATAAATCAAACACAACATAGCATAATGCAATAATGTAGAGGTGGAGGAGGAGGACGACGACGACGAAGAAAGAGGCCAACTGGAAAGGAACGCACCGAGAAATCGATCGGCTCCCAAGCCGAACGAAAGCATATTTGCCGAGACTGCAAATGAAAACGTGAGACGATACGGCTGACCAAGCACGGAAGGAGAGACGGAAAAAAAGGCGAAGGAATCCTGACACAAACTCGGAGAAGCGTATCGGCCAACCTGCGATAGGCGAGCCAGCGCGCGCAACCAGAGAGAGAGAGAGAAGACTAGCCATCGTGCTAATTTATATGAAAGCCACCATTGCCTCCATGGCCAAACAAATAAATCCACTTTGGGAGACACAAGGCGAGGAAAAGGAGGAGGACGGAGGAAAAGCAGGGAAGTCCAAAGATATTGAACGGGGAGCCAGAAGGGCCACGCTCCCATGCGAAGTGAACATAGCCACGACGCGAGACCCAGAGGTAACGATAGTTATGTCAGCAGCGACGCAACGAACGACATGCAGAGGGGAGGGGGGGGAGGAAGAAGCCGGAGAGGCACGATGCGCCTGGGCGCCTGGCCGCCTGCGCCGACACCTGGCGAGCAGCCCGTGGAGAGGCTCTCGGACACACGCCTCGCGCACGGCGGCCTTGAAGAGGTGCCCCGCGTCGAGCTGAGATACAGCTTTGTGCCGCACGGCGAAGCGTGCCCCCCAAAGGGCACAGATACAGAGAGCGCTCAGCAGGCGCCTCTCGTCGCCTGTACGCGGGGCGGCACGGGCGGGGCTCTCCCCGACCCGTCGGCGCGTACCCACCGAGAAGACCTGCCAGGCACGCCTGCGCAGGCGGTGGCTCGAGAGCACACGCCTCCTCGCGCCAGCGATGATACGGGCTACAGTGTGCGCCATGCCGAATGCAATCGAAACCACCCCCGCAGCCGAACGCACAATGAGACCGTTGCTGAAAAAAAACAAGCCGTTGCGAGCCAGCCAGGGCAAGCTCTGCGCAAGGCCGCTGCCATGACGCATGGCGAGGCACTCCGGCCGAGAAGGGCCACGCACGCGGAAAAACGCGGCACCTGGAGGCCTGGTGCAAGGCCAATGCTCCAATGGTCAAGCCGCCTCCGAAGAAATACAGATACACGTCGGTCGGAAGAAGTAGGCAGAAAGATGAAGTAAGAAGGCGGATATAGTGGATTGGGTCCAGGTCCTCCCAGATACCTTTGTCGGCGGATGCGCTGCCAGCAAACATTGGCGCCAGCTGGCTTGCCAGCCTTCCTTGAGGGAGAGCCAGTCCTCAGCAAGGAGCTCGCGCGTGAGCCGTAGGCCACGTTGAAACTCCTCCCCGTCGATGCGGTCTGCCGAAACTTCCAAGACACACAACGTGTTGCTCGCCAGCCATGCCTCGACAGCCTCAGAGTAGAATTGTTGCCCATCGTTCTGGAGAAGCTGGCGGAGTCGGCGCGCTATCGCGCGCACTTGCAGTCCGCCTTGCGTCAGCGCCTCGAGGTGGCATAGACGAGCCTGAGCCGCAACCGTCGCACAGCGTATGTCCATCAACTCGCACGGAAATCCAACGCGGCGGGGCTGCGTCATGAGATCTGGGATCGTCCGTGCACGAGAGCCTGGAAGGAGCTTGGCGCAGACCTTCCGCTCCACCTCGTCGAAGCGGGCAGGTAACGGCCGAAGTTGCGCTACAAACGTGACCACGAAGGCCACGAACACGCGGTAGGCCGCCCAAGTGTGATAACTAACTGGCCGATGTGGGTGTATAAGAAATTGTACGGCATGGGACCCTCGAGCTTCCTGCACTGCAACAGTAGCACCTGGACCTAGCAGTCGACTAAGGCAACCCAACTTACGAGCACTACGAGAAAAACTGTGATGCGACAACGAGCGAGCATTGCGTGCCCCCAGCGAGAGAGGCAGAGGATGGTGGAGTCCTCCTTGCCACTGCCCAAGGAAAGTATGACCCACTCCACAGATTGGAGCTGGGCCGCTGAGAAGAGCTGCGATGGCCTGCTCAATGCGCTGACGATCCAGCTGAAGATGAAGAAGGCCTGCACGTTCTCCATCGCCCACTCGATCCTCGAGAGATCGTCCTGAACGGGCTCGACACTGGCTTCCACATGACCGATAGCTCGCCTTTCTCCTTGTTCGCGAAGGCCAGGCGGTCTGGATGAATGGGTTCCACCTCTCTCCGAATCTGCTTGAGCGGAAAATATTGTTTGATCTGGCTGGCACTGCGACTTACAGCCCGAGATATGGATATCCACAGGTGTGACTTCGACGTCCTGGGTCTGGAATCATTCCCACTACTAAGGGCCTGTGCGAAGCGCGCACAGCGCTATGCCGACCTTCCGAGCTGCGTACTACCGTTACCCTTTGGCTGTAATATGAAAGAGGTGCGCAAGAGGTTCCGACTTCACTTCAACATGTTCCTCAGATAGCATGGCTCTCTGCAGCCAGCTCCGCAGCGCTGGTAGGATCTGCTGCCTCGATGTGTGGGACTTTGCCCGGCCGACGATGGCGCACGGGTCGGGGGCACGGTCGAACTTGGATGACTGCTGCGGTGCTGGCGTAGGCGGCTGTTCTGACTGCATCTTTCCGAAAAGGTTTTGAAGCTCACGCACAATGTTCTCAAGGCGATCGACGCGCTGCTTCTTGGCACGCGGGTTCGCCTCCACCTTCCCCACCCGAGTCTCGACCTGTTTGGAGAGATTCGCACAAGAGATTTGGACTGTTCTCGCCAAAGATGGCACCAACTGCTGAACGGTTGTGATGGTTGCGAGCATTGTGGCTTTGCACTCATCCACATATGCACGTAGCTCACTGAACTGGTCGACGCAGCCTTCGACACCACCAGCATAGTCACCATGATGAGCAGCACGGTCCAGAGGCTGAGCCGCAACTGGTCCTTGGCGACTGCGGCTGCGCGCCGGTGCTGCTGTGGGTGTGGGTGGAGCCGCCGCACCTCGACCACTTGCCTGCTACTACGACGGGAAGGTAGCGAACTTCTCAAGTTCCCTCTGCGCCTTCTCTCCGATAAGACTGAATCCCGCTTCCTCCTGTGGCATCTCTCCCAACAAGACTGAATAAGTGCGCGCGGAACCCACAGGGCAGGCTGCTGTGGGGATTGTGCGGTGCCCGCCAGGGCTCGACACGCCAAAATATCAACGGACCTCCGCTTCCTCCTATTCCTCCTCCTCCTCCTCCTCCTCCTCCTCCGCCTCCGCCTCCTCCTCCTCCTCCTCCTCCTCCTCCTCCTCCTCCTCCTCCTCCTCCTCCCTCCTCCTCCTCCTCCTCCTCTCCTCCTCCTCCTCCTCCTCCTCCTCCTCCTCCTCCTCCTCCTCCTCCTCCTCCTCCTCCTCCTCCTCCTCCTCCCTCCTTCCTCCTCCTCCTCCTCCTCCTCCTCCTCCTCCTCCTCCTCCTCCTCCTCCTCCTCCTCCTCCTCCTCCTCCTCCTCCTCCTCCTCCTCCTCTCAAGCAACCCAAATTTTGGGCCCATCCCGTGGGCTTCCGAGGAGCGTTTGAGGGATTTTGTCCGGTCTACACGGCCCGGATAGAACGTACATCGACGAACACACGGGATAGCAATGGCTGCGGAGCAGAAGCGTTGGACCCGATGTGACAGTTGCAACAGGTGTGAGCGGAACACTATCTTGCGACGCCAGAATCTCGTTTGCAGCGGATGCAAAACCAAAGTCAAGCTGTTTCGCCCGAGGAGACGTGTCCAGTTCGACGAGAGTTAGGATGAAGACGGTTTCTTCGACGCGGACAGCGGCAATGAATCAGAATCAGTTCCAGGTCCGGGTCAGCCACTACCTGCAAGCATACTGCGGCGGGCGTCTTCCCCGAACCGCGCAAGCGGCAAGGGCTACAAGGACGGTGGCGACGCGCAGTATCACCTCCGCCAGGCGCTGGCGGCGGTCACCGACCCCGCGGTGAAGAAGGACCTTGAGATCCAGATCACCAAGCTCAGCCAGGCGGCCGACAAGGAGCCAGAGCTGGGCGTGGTCGAGGCGTTGCGTCGCGCCGACGGCGCCAAGCGCAATGCTGAGCACATACATGAACAAGCTGTTGCGGCAGTTCTACGCATACGCAGCAACCTGGCGGCTGCGGAGGCGAAGGAAGCTACGGCCGCCATCAACCTGGCCAAGGCTGTGGACGCTCGCAAAGTGGCTGTCCGTGCTGTCACAGAGGCGGAGGGCCTCGGCGGAGCAACACAGGCGGCGGATATTACCGAGAAGAAGATACTCAACGTGGAGTGGGACGAGACTTTCTTTGGCAGCATCGACGGTCTCGACGCCACCCCTGAGGAGAAGGCTGCGCTGCTCACGCTCAAGCAGCAGATCCAAGGGGCGCAGGCCCAGTGCCAGGAGAAGGAGTCGGAGCTGCAGAAGTGGCTCACGGACATGAAGGAACACCGTCGTATCATCGAGGAGAGGGCTGCTAAGAAGCGCGAGGCGGAGAACGGCAAGAAGCAGCAGGAAGAGCAGCCGTCTGCCGAGGTCCCGAAGGCGAATCCAGCAGCTGGAGGAACAGGAGCCGAGGGTCCCACGGGCCCCGACGCGGCGACAGCGGCCAGCCAGGCCACGTCGACGCCCGAGGGCCCCACCGTCAACGACAACGAGCAGCAGCGCATCGCGGAGGAGGCCAAGAAGTTGTCGGAGGCCAAGTTCGCAGCGCCTGCCATGGCCACCAAGGCCAAAGGCAAGGGCACGGCTGCTTCGGCCTCGGCGGCTGGCGGCGATCATTCACATCGACTAGGGGTACCAGGACAGCCTCGACCCGCACAAGTCGAGGCACATGGGGAGACAGAAGATATTACCAGGGTCTTTTATGCTAAGATCACCTGTCTGTCTGACAATGGGAAGGCGTGGAAGTTGGTGGAATCCAAGCCCAGAGAGTTTTCATTTTTCGCCCTGACGGAGACTCATGTTCACTTCAAGTCTGAGCTCAGGAATTTTGATAGCAAGGGCCGCCAGCTACGACTCCGATTGCATCACAATGCTGCACGACACTCTGGCAAGCTAGTCGGCAAGAACAAGACGACCCGCTCAGATGAAGGTGGCGAGTTCTTCATTGCCCAAGCTCACCTCCAGGCTCGGAAGCTGGAGGAAGCGCATGTTGCGTCCAAGCATCTTCGAGACCCGCACCAAACAGCTTTGGATGGGTTTCTACCGATGGTGCTCAAGTTTGCAGGTTATTCGCTGGTATTCATCCTACTGTACGGACATCCATCCATTCAGATGCATGGCAAGAACAGGTTACGGTTCCAGAGGATCGGAGCCTTGGTCAAGGCGCTGAAGATGCCGCGGTTGCTGCGCGGGGACGTCAACATGACCCCGGACGTTCTCGCCAAGGCGGGCTTCCCTCAGCAGCTGGACGCAGCCACCCGTACTGCGGACGTCGAGGGGACCTGCAAGCAGAAGAAGGGCATGCCAGACACCATGATCGACTACCTGGTTTGCAGTCGCTCTTCTCTGCCATTCATATGTGACATCCTGCCCGTGCGAGCGGCCCCGTGACGACCTCACATTGGGTTGGAAATACGTTTCAGGAGTTCAGGGCTGCTTTTACAGACTCGAGTGCTGAATCTTCCGAGGGAGCTTCCTCAGGCGGCGGGGCCTAAGACGGAGCCCACGCCTGACTCCAAGTCATCTCGCGCCAGGCTGGAGCGAGCTGTGGCCCGAGCCTCGGCGCAGGAAAAACGTGCTCTGATGTATGAAGCATTGTTCGGGGACTGTCACCCTCTTGTTGAGCAGCCTCAAAACCCTAATTCTCCCGACACGGCAGTTGTGTCCAATGAAAGGGAGTGCGAGGCCTCTGATCCTGATTTGGCCCTTCTGCTCGACGAGGAAGACCCGTGAGCAGATGAGCTTAACTTTTGTTGTTTGGACCCCGCCCCTCCAACTGCTTTGGAGGCGTCTGTGGGGCTGTCGTCGTCGGGGCCGTCGGTTGGCGGTCTGTCTGGGGCCCCTGGGCTCGTCGGGGCCCTTGGGGCTGCTGCTGGGCCTCCTTCTGTTGGTTCGGCCCCAAGAGGGCTTGGGGCATTCTAAGCAGTGTGTGCAGCCCGTTATTGATAGGCCCATGGCGCCCCAGGTTCCCGACCCCCCATCTATCTTCGGAGACCCCCCGACGCCCTCTGAGAGTAGCACGGCGTGCTCGAGATGTGACCCTGATGTGGCGGCCCCTGTCTGTTTTGCCATCCCAGATGAGGTGTGGTCCAACGCCAGACGTGGCGTAGGTTTTGTGCCCAATGATCTCACGTTGGCCTCGGTGTCGCCACATCTCCGTTCATCGGTAGCATTTGGGCTTAGCCCTGGTGGGTGCTCTTCGGTATCAAGCTTGTACGCTTCCTGGGCCACAGCGGCCGAGACCAGCATCTTGTCTCATCACGGCCTACAGGCTTCCCCTGGACCTTCGCGCGCAGCGGGGCCCAGTGTCTCTGTCCAATCTTTGCGGCAGACGCTACACATTCGAGAATTGCCACTTCGTGATCAAAGGAGTCAGCGGTGGACAAGAATACACACAGTGCTCAAAGGCCTCCAAGGCCACAGGCAGAGAGGCAACGGTGATAAGCAGATGCAACAGTTCATATCAGCGTGTTTGTGTCTCCACGGGTCTCGTCCGACAGGTGCGCGTCTGCTGATCAAGGCTGACAGAGACCCCACTTGGGACCACTGGCTGGCCATCCCCCTGAACCCGCTCTCTGTCACGGTCGAGAACTTAACGTTGCATGTTGTATCATCGCGGAAGATCATGGCAAGGGCCCAACGGGCCTCGTTGCATGAATCACTGCAGGAGTTCAAGAATTGGGTTTCTAATGACAAGTCTTACCAAGGTATTATTCATCGGGCGTTGAAGCCCCAGCCGCCCCCGCCACAAGAGATTATTGCGGGAGCAGGGGTTGCACTCCACCCCAAGGACCTGATGGACGTCAAGCAGGCGGAGTTCTCCAGGTTGCGGGCCCCAGTGCCTATGGACAAACAGCTGGTGATCGAGACTTTTCGCGTCATTCGGGAGGACGCTGGGTCCAACGAGCTGGCGCCCATCCAAGTAGACGATACATACGCCGCGGCAGCCAAAATGTCGGCCCGAGCGGGCCTTGGAGTGGACATGTTCACGCCAGTGGACTTCCAGAGGCTGCCGCGGAGTGCAGAGATGGCATCGGTCCTCCAGTCAATTGAATACACACTCGCTTGGCCAATTAAGTTGATGATGGTTCTTTGTGGGCTCATTCCGAAGAAGCAGACTGGAGATCGTGCCATTGGTATCCTCACGATGGTGGCGAGGCTTTGGTCGCTGCTGCGTGAGTCGCTGGTCAAACCATGGCCATCTCAGAATATTGCAGCATGGGATGCGGCCGTCGAGGGCAACTGTAGCTTAAGAGAAGCTTGCCTCAGGGCCATCGATGAGGAGTTGGCGCATTCCATGAATATGAATATCGGGCACGCCATCATAGATGTGCATTAATTTTATGATTATATCCCGTGGGATATGCAAGCAAGAGCGGCCCTCAAGATGGGGTTCCCGCCAGATATTCTTCACTTGGAACTTGTTCAATGTGTGATGGGCAGGTGCCTCATTCAAGATGGCGCCTCGTCAGTTCCATTTGGGCCAAGTCATAGTATGGTGCAAGGATTACGGTCTGGTACTAGATTCGCAAGAATCATGACATATTTCATCGTGGATACCGTTACGTCATCAAGCCCACATATGGGGCACCGAGTTTGGATTGATGCTATTTCGCAGACAATCACAGGATCGGCCAAGTCAGTTAGGCAAAGTCTCATCAAAGTAATTGTTGACACTGGCAAAGCTTTAGCCAGGAGGAAGCTCAAGATTTCACCGAAATCGGTTGTTATGTGCACTAAGATGGACGACGCCACAGCAGTGGCGAGAGCGGTGCGGCTTCGTGGTTTCAAAGTGGCTGCGGCGAAACAGTCAACATATCTGGGTATAGACTTCAGCTGCGGCCGCCATGGCCGCGGGCAACGTGTCAAAAGGAATGACAAGCACAAACAGATGAGCGACAACATCAAGAAGTTCGCGAGGGCCGCCAAACAATATCGTCAGGTATCTCAGTTGGAAAAAGTAGGAGCACAACCAGCGGGATGTTACGGCGTCCAGGTGCATGGCACGTTCGGGCAGCAACTCACAGAGCGTCGCCGGAGATTTGGAGCCTCATGCGCGTCAGCTACCAAGGGTCGCTGCCTCACCACGCTGCTTGACCTGAGGGCAAGCGGCATGGACCCAGCAGTCTCGATGGCTACGCGAACGATCGACCTACGGCTCTCGATGTGGCAGTCGCATCCGAATTTGAGGAAAAGCATCGCACCTGTGTGGCCGTCTGCGGTCGCTAGAATGCAGCAACTGCTCCCTCGGGAGCAGGCACGTGCTGTTCAGGTGCCTATTTCAGCGGTGATCCTCCAGCTTCTAAGGATAGGATGGGCCCCCACGTCCTGGTCGGCGTGGTCGTACATCAGCCTGCAGGGAACTGAAGAAGAATGGCACTTCCCCGACAGCTGCTACACGGGGGTCAAGGATCTGGACAGCCACGTGGCCCTGCTCCAGGACGTCAAGGAAGCAGCGCACAGGATCCTGTGGCGCAAGGCCAGCCAGCACTATTGTGGATCAGGTATTGAAGATGGCGTCAGCAACGTTTCGCTACGACAGTTGTTGGATCACCTTGCACAGCAGCGACATGGATCACGTTTATCGGGAGTCATGTAAAACATTGTAACAGGAGGGGCATGGACCAAACAACGCAAGCGGGACACATTACCTCGGTATTCAGGCGATGGATTGTGTGATCGTTGCTGTCAACATGATGAGACCCCCTTGCACAGATATTGGACATGTCCCAAGAATGTCGGTTCAAAGGCTTATTCGTTTTCAGATTCTCTAGTGCCAAAAGCCATGGCGTAGTCCGACGCCTGTGAGGCGTTTTGGCTCCGAGGTTTGTTGCCCCAACATATGGTTGCAATACCTCCTCCTCCTCCTGTTCAACCTAGCTAGTGGTATGCAGGCTTTGACCAATTGGAGCCAGGATGTATGGGGCACGGATCGGACCGTAGCCCCATCTGGATATTTGGAGGTGCTAGCGGAGGTCCAGACACCCACTCACCCATCATGCGTAGAGTGGGTATTGCGATCGTACGAATGACCAATCTCAGAGTTCCAGAGGCTGCATCGTGCATAGCTGGACCTTTGACAGGCCCTAGACAAGTTTTGGCGCGAGGAGAGTTGGTCGCTCTTCTCTTGGCCATCACACACACTCGTGGACCCCTCGTGTTCGTCACCGACTGCGATTATGTAGTTGAAGGGTGGTATGCATCCAAGGCTGACAATCCTACAGGCCAGGACGCGGATGTCTGGAATCATATTGCTCAAGTTTCGAAAGGTAGACAGATTGCAGTTCTATTCACCCACTCGCATTACACGGCTGAGCAGGCGGCAGCTGGGATGGGAGGCAATGCTTTGATTGTTGGCAATGCTGTGGCCGACGAGCTGGCAGGATATGCAGCCAGGTCGGCCAGAGTTCCTGAACATATACGAGCACGAGTTTTGCAGGAAGAACATCAGGTATTTCAGATACGCATGCGGTTGCTGAGGGCAACGCTGGACAGTATGGCGGCGACGGACGCCGCGGAGACTGAGGCCAGGAACATGAGAGGGAAGGCTCCCGCCATCCCCCCTCCTCCTCCTCCTCCTCCCTCTGCTAGTGCGGTTGCTGAGTTTCTGTCGGGGCACGTTTTGTCTGAGGACCGTCAGAGATGTCTCAAATGTTTGTTGTTCGGCAACGAAAGCCACCATGAAAGCGTGGTGGACCACACAGTGTCCTGAGCTTTATAACGTCGATGGGGTCATTAAGTCTCCTAAGGTGGGGGAACGTATCCATATAGCGGGGGCTTGGGCGCACCAAACTCACACCCTTAATGTGCATACGTCCCTGTTGACCTGGTTCTGCACTAAGTGTGGAGCCATTGCTGAGAAGCAGAATAAACTTCTTAGCAAGCCATGTTCGGGTGAGATCAACAATAAGAACCGGCAGGAATACCTCGATCGGATTGCGGCCCACAGGAAGCCGAAAGTCCTCAGCCAGGCCGAGCAGAAGGCCAGGCGGTCGAGTGCTATGTAATCCGATGCTCATATCACTAACTTGCTTTGCGCAACGGGCTCCACTCCACTCCACTCCTCCTCCTCCTCCTCCTCCTCCTCCTCCTCCTCCTCCTCCTCCTCCTCCTGCTCCTGCTCCTCCTCCTCCTCCTCCTCCTCCTGCTCCTGCTCCTGCTCCTGCTCCTGCTCCTGCTCCTCCCTCCTCCTCCTCCTCCTCCTCCTCCTCCTCCTCCCTCCTCCTCTCCTCCTCCTCCTCCTCCTCCTCCTCCAACTCCTCCTCATCCACCCTTCCGCCTTCCCCCATTCACCTTTCCCTCCTCCTCCTCCTCCTCCTCCTCCTCCTCCTCCTCCTCCTCCTCCTCCTCCTCCTCCTTTGGCGACGGCGGCGGCGGCGACAACAGGCGGAGCCTCTGGCCGCGTCGGCGGCGCCACCGCGTCCTCTGGGACTGGGCCGGAGACGGCACTGACGGGGCTCGGGCAGTGGGGTCGACGGGCCACGCCGCAACGCCGAAGCACGTAGGCAATGCACCGGCGACGCCGAGGTGCAGAACAACTGGCTCCGATGCAGCGGCCAAGACGGCCCGAATAAGGACGACGAGAAGGCACCAAGACAAGGGAAAGGAGGGCATAGCAAAGCGAGGGAGAGACGAGGAGCAAGGAGCGACAGAAGGCAGCCGATGGATGAGACGGACGGACGCGAGGACACGGGTCAACCGACGAAGGATGGGGGGGCCGAGGGGAAAAAAGGAGACACCACACACCACACCATCGGCCGCGTCGCCAATGCAGCGGCGATGCATCGGCGACGCTGGGGCGCAGAAAATCGGGTTCCGAATCGAGCCGCCTCGCCGACGCATCGCGGCGAGACCCTCCGACCCCGCCCCCCCTGGGCGCGGTGGGAGAGGAGGATCGAGCCGCAGGGGCGCCTGCGACATCGAGGATCGAGGCTCGAGGCTCGAGTCTTGCCGCCAATTTTCCCCCTCGGGGGCAGTCGTTTCGGGCCATGGGGCTCTCGGAAATCTGTCCTGGATGAAATGTGGCCACGATAAACCCAACAGCGCGTCCAGGGATAGATTTTCAGAGCAGTTTGGAGGGAGCGAGAAAAGGAGGGAGGGAGGGAGGGAGGGAGGAGAATGAGAAGGAGAAGGAGAAGGAAGCGGATACCTAAGGAGGAGAAGAAGGAGGAGGAGGAGGAGGAGGAGGAGGAGGAGGAGGAGCAGCAGGAGCAGGAGGAGGAGGAGGAGGAGGAGGCGGAGGAGGAGGAGGGGGAGGGGGCGGGAAGGGGGAGGGGGAAAAGGAGGGGAGAGGGGGGGGGGGGAGGAGGAGGAGGAGGAGGAGGAGGAGGAGGAGGAGGAGAGGAGGAGGAGGAGGAGGAGGAGGAGGAGGAGGAGGAGGAGGAGGAGAAGGAGGACGAGGACGAGGACGAGGACGAGGAGGAGGAGGGAGAGGGAGGAGGAGGAGGAGGAGGAGGAGGAGGAGGAGGAGCATCACCGACCGAGAGAAAGGACATGGTTTGGCCGACCCGACCCAAGCCATTGCCTTAACCCATCCCCCCCCCAGGGCGGCAACAGTCAGGACTGGCCAGGACAGGAACAAGGAGCACAAACAAAGACTAGATCATTCGATTCTGGCACCTTGGCTGAGTGCTCGAATTGCTTTACTTCGTCTAGCTCCAACCCTCGACCGAGATATGACCAAGGAGTGGGTGAAGGCGGGTGAAATACATACACAGGGAGAAGCCCGACAAACCTGGAAACAATTATGCATAAATCTACTGCAACAAATTGGGAAAAGAGAGACTCACGAGAGGAAGCGGAGAACAGATGACACAATATGGAGCTCAGAGGTTCACGCGCCCACTCAGGGGGAAGCCACGGAAGAACTCCACGAATGCACTCAGTAAGAATAGGGCACGTCGGATAATATAGCAGATCATATCCGCCCACTGCACAACAGCTGTAACCACATACCTGAACGGACTGCCTGTATCTCCTTGTGGTGTTCCACCCATGAAACACCGTTTTAAGGCAAGCCGCGAGGACAAAACCAGGGAGACGGGCACCAGCAACATTAATCCGAACAAAGGTGAAGAACACATCGGCCCGAGACGCGCCAGGGATCCATTTAGCCAACCGGGGAAAATAACATCGTGCGCCGTGGGGGCTTCGCACTGTCGATCAAAATTCACCAGTTTCATTACCCTGGCCTGCACTCTCCTCCCTGGGCATTCTGGCAACGAGTGGACGCGGAAGAAGGCGTCATGCACCTGCCAAATCCTGAAGAAAAGAAACTCACCAGCTAGAGCAATGAACTTCCACGTGATATTGACTTCATCAGACGAGCCAAACTCCTGCATAATATTCCTCAAGTCGTGAAACTTGGGCGAGTTGATGGCGGCTCGGAGCGAACAGGCACGCGAGAATACCTCCATCCTCCTCGCTTCAACCTCATGGCCGAGATCGCGGAGTTGGAGGACTTCGGGAGGGAACGAACAACGCGGAGCACATGT
The DNA here is from genome assembly GCA_963575745.1 of Prorocentrum cordatum. NCBI lineage: Eukaryota > Dinophyceae > Prorocentrales > Prorocentraceae > Prorocentrum > Prorocentrum cordatum. The sequence goes on from CAUYUJ010000518.1 coordinate 81,169, forward strand.
AAGTCTTTGCAACGCGTTGTGTCCCCCATTTTCAAGAGCTTGGGAGGTTCCCACACCTGTGCGACATGGCTGACCACGGGCAATGCGCACACGTTGCATGCTGTGATACTGAACGAGAGCCCCCCCCCCCCCCCTCCCCCCACCCACCCAATTGTTTCACCTGTAAGGTACGACGCGCAAGAGTGTTGATAACCATATTCCAAGACTCCCCCCGCCCACCAACAATCAAGAATACCCCCCAGCATTTCCCATCGCACGCAATCTTAAATTTCTTGAGATTCACTCCAACATTCTTGAGATCGGGTATAACCGCTTCACGGAAACACTGATCGGGAATAAGCAGGACTCACTTGGCTAAACTCAATACAAGCCCAATCGCATAAGCACTGCTCGCTAGTACACGTATAATGGTAGGTAAACACTGAAACACATCATTGCATGCAATACCAACGTCGTCGGCGAATACTCCTATGGAAATGGGCAGCTCCGTGCACCTGCGCCGAATCCAAGCGATGACAGGGTTGATACACATTCAAACTATCAAACCAGAACTATGGCATCCCTGCTTAACACCCCTCGCAATATGGATAAATACAGGATGACACCCATGAAAACTGATGCTGGTTCTCATGCTGGAATATAATGCTCGGATCGCGCGGCGCACGTGCTTGGGGAGGTTCATCTTCTTGAGCACCACTGAGATAGACTTGTGCAGGACACTGGGAAATGCGTCGCCGGCATCAAAACGCGCAGTTCCAAGCCTGGGGCAGGTACCCATGATAGCCCACCTGAGAAGCGCGGCGCCCAGGGAAAACGCGTTGTCCAGAAGCTGGCGACCTTTGACAAACCCTTTTCTGGCAACCCTCCGCAATGTCCTCCACAATCTTGCTGACAGCAAAGCCTACACAGCTGGCGACAGTCCTATTGTCGGAGTTGCCCAAAGACAGAGGCCGAGCACAGGCAGGCGCCCTGGCACTATGATCACCGACAGGACAATCCTTCGGAAGAGTGACGCCACGTGCATCATTAAAGTCTGGCGGCAACTGACCTACCTGCATCAGACTGAGGTATACCTGGTATAATACATGATGACCGCCTTCTCCAGCATCCTTCCAGGCAGCATAGAGGCCCCATCAGGACCAGGAACAATATCTTTCTTTCCCACTCCGAATCTCCAGGAAAACACTCTCAGGAACCACCCACGGATAAAGAGATTTGTCGTTAGCACAGTAATGGAACCCATGAATAGGAATAGGAACCATTTCCGAACACACATCAACTATACCTTCATCACATGCACGTACGTCCTGAAACACCCAGCCCCAGTGCTTGGCGAGAATCTCTGCGCACACACGGCCATCATAATAATGCCGGCCATCTACATCGGCGATCTGCTGCAGGCTGATATTGCGCCCGCGCGACCGCCTGGCAAGCGACAAGTAGCGAACGCGCTAGATGGCAGCAGCAGAACTCGCTTCAGCAATATCTGCCTTGGCCCTTTCAACAGATCGCGTCAGTGCGGCTTCTCGCTCGGAACATATGTATATATATATATCGTCAAATTTGCCAGTTCAAAATCAAAATCACCCCGGTCGCTCCACGCGCACAGCTCCAAGTCAGAAAGTCTGCCCAGGAATGGGCATCCACGGACCGCCTTCTTCGCGTTATAAGAACGACCACCTCGAACAGAACGAAACAGCTGTAAACCGCAAGAGACAGGTTCCTCCAGCGATTTGGCGCCGCCCCGTGCTATCTGTTCCTTGACGCGGCCTGCAGCATAGTAGAATACATCTTTGATGTCCTGAAGCTGCTCGCCCCGGGCCTGACCTAATTCTTCGGGCGCACGGAGGTCTTGCACAACTTTTTGAAACACTCTATGGCGGGCCACCCAGGCGGGCATGCTGGCGGGCCCCACGGGGGCCCAAGGCTCCAGCTTCAGGAACGCAGGAACGTGATCGGGAGGTCTCGAAATATCAGGAAGGAGGCCAAACGACACCAGCGCTGGGGCATGGGTCGAGAATCTCCTGGGAGGGGGGGAGCAGCGCACTCGATCAAGACGCACACAGGACCACACCCCATCCCTCTGAAGCCTGCGCGCGCCACCCTCTTGCGGCACCTCCGCAACGAGCGGCAGAGAGGACGCAGAAAGTGAGGCCAATCGATTGTTGGAGGGGCCCTCAAGCCCCAAGGACGCGTTCACTCCGGATTCGCCCAATGCCAAAAAAATGCAATCCACGAAAACGAAAGTGGAGCACTCACCTGGGTCCCCGAGGGCTCTCTTGATCTTGGCGAACACCCCTTTGATCTCATCGATGCCCCACTCTGGATCCACATGGAGGCTGAGGAACTGGATGTCGCCTTTCTTACCAGAAAGGCGCAGTAAATTAATGCGACCAGATACAATAGTTCCGAATTCAACGCAGCACCACCGGCCCAAACACTGCTTGGAGACGAGGAGAAGATCGCCGCCTGCAGAAGGAGATGCACATAAACTGCCAAAGACCTGATGGGACCGAACCTCACGCTGAAGCTGCAACGTCTCCATCCCCTCCATGAGACTCCTGGATCCCAAGGACCTGGAACTTACGAAGACGAGAACGCACATGACCCAGTTCACGTCGGAAGCTTGCTTGGTTCGAGTACGCGGAGCCCAGGACAGTCTGAATGTTCCAACTACACTTGCCAAGCGGACAATCAGGGATGCAAGGAACGATTGCGTTGCAACATGAACAAGGAGGGATGGCAGAGAAAGAAGAGCAAAAGCGCGAGACGACGGGCATGCAGCCGCCAGAGCCCTCGACGGCCTCTGTGCACGAGCTCGCATCACTCCGGCGATGCGCTGGGCTCTCCCTCTGCAAGAGACTACAAGCGAGCATGCCTCTGCCACTCGAGCAGGCACCACTAAAAAAGGATGCTCGCTCACCCGCAGCGGCTGAGGCAGCAGACTGACATGCGCGTGCTCACGGAAGCGCCGCTCATATGGCCCCATACAGGTACTGGCTGATCCGTTCGGCGCGATGGGCTGAATTGAAGATCTGCGGGATCTGCTCAGCCATGAGCCCCCAAAAGTTAAGCTCCTCCTGGACGGCGCGGAACTCCCCCGTGCTCTTGGAGCGCTTGGCCAGTTTGACGATGATAAATACATCCGCAGGCGTGACAACCATCATCTCCCCCTTGAAGCCGTTGGTGCCGAGCTTGAACCCCGCTGCCCATGATTGGCGCCGCTTGAGCAGGTCGAAAATTGGTTGCTAGATCATGCTGCTGGACCGCTGCCGATCGCGAACGTCAATCGGCAGGTCTCGTCGAACGCGAAGCTGATGGTTGGCTCCATTCCGCGGGCCCACCCACTGACGCACGGCCGCCGACACGTTCTCGATGGACTGCTCGGCAGACGCGAGGTTGACGAAAACCACGTTCTAGTTCTGCGCCGCGCGCGTAGGACGACTTCCGCGCCCTGAAGAAGGCGCGGGCGCGCAGCTAGAACTTGATTGAAATGCGCCTGCCGAACTGACTCGTGAACAGGCCGAGGAAATGTTCCAACATAACGCACCAGCGGATTCGCACCCACCTGTTGTCCACGACCGCGATCTTGACTGGAAACTGGCGCCCGCGATTCACTGGCCACCGATGCACTTGAAGATGACGAGGCTGCCATTGATGCTGCCTGCGCGACTTGTTGAAGCTGGGCTCCGAGCTGCCCAATATGGTTCTTGCGAGTATTTAACTCCTCCGTAGTGTGCTGGGCCCCAGTGTCGAGCTGGATGAGCGCCGTTTGGTGGGACGTGATCTGCAACTGCGGCTGGGCCGTCGCGGCATCGACCGAGGCGGCGATGTTGGACTCGATGGGGCACATCATCGCGCGCAGCTCATTCATAACATTTGCGGACATTGGAGCTCCACTTCCCTGACTGGAGCCACGCACATAAATGCGCCCGCCTTGGCGACTGGAACTGCGCCGGCTGCGACCCGGCGAAGGGGGCACCCTTCGCTTCTCCCGCGATGACGAGGACCTCCGAGATGCGATTGCTGCGGAACTGCCACGGCAATGGCGATCGCGATCTCCTCTGTCACGACGAGATTCCTCTCTCATTTGCCTTCGAACTGTTTTTCGACCCACGGCTGCACTGGCGGCCGGCGGAATGCGAGCAGAAAGCGGCGGACGGCGTCAGAGAACGCCACCCCCACCCTGGGCAGGGCCGCTGATCGGAGAAATCAACGGGGTCAACCTGGACCAACCGCGAGATGTTTAACTCGAGCCAAAAAAAGGTTTGAGCCAAAATGGCCACGGCAGGAGGAGGAGGTGGAGAAGGAGGATGGGGGAGATGGAGGAGAGGGAGGAGGAAGAGGAGAAGGAGGAGGAGGCGGAGGAGGGGGAGCGGCCAGGATGGCCGAGGAGGAGGAGGAGGAGGAGGAGGAGGAAGAAGACGAGGAGGAGGAGGACGACGACGAGGACGAAGAGGAAAACGGGGAGGAGGAGGAGCAAGGGGAGAAGGAGCAGGAGGGGAAGGGGTTCCGTAGCCATGCTGGATTAAGCCCCTTTCGCTCAAGGACAGGAGCCCGACCCCGGGCGCGCCTTCAGAGAGGCCGCGACCGCATTATGTACCTCACCACGGCCAAAGAACCTGGCCGGCACGGACGCAGGCGCCACCTGCGCACACGTGCACGCGCAACCCTCGCGATCTCCAAAGCTCGATCCTTTTCGGACAGAGCGTGATCCACCGCCGCTTTACTGTGGAAAATTGCCCCCCTCTTCCTCGGGAACCCGCCCCCCCCCCCCCCATTCCGAAAATCCCCCCCCTGCTGGGCCCCCCCCCCGCCCCCCCCCCCTCCCCCCCGGAAAACCGGGGAGGGGGGCGGGAGGGGTTACTACAGGTTCGAGACCACCGCCACCACCACCCTCGACAACCGGAGGGGGGGTCACTACTGGTTCGAACCCCTCCCCACCCCCACCCCACTCACCGCCAGCAAACGACTCCCGGTCCCTACCACCGTCCGCATCACATCCCCCACTGTTGTTCCCAGCACCACTGTCCTCACCACCATTGTCCCCACTGGTTCCACCACCGCCCCTTCTGCCCCCACCAGTGCCCCCACCACTGTCGCACTGTCCCCACTGTCCCCACCACTGTTCCCACCACGGTTCCACTCTCCCCACTTTCGCCGCGGCCCCAACCACTGCCCGACTATCCTCACTGTCCCCACTGTCCCACTGACTCCTCCGCTGTCCCACTGAGCTGTCCCACTGTTCCCACCACTGCCCCCACTGTCCCAACCACTGCCCCCACTGCACTTCTGTCCCATTGTCCCACCGCCGTCCTCGCCACCGCCTTCGCCACTGTCCCCACCACCACTGTACCCTCCACTGTCCCATTGTTTCCACCTCATTCCCACTGTCCCCACACCACTGTCCCCACCACCACCACTGTCCACTGCCCCCACCCACTGTCCTGTCCCCACCATTGTCCTCACCACTGTCCCCACCACTACCGCCCTCACCACTGTCCCACTGTCCCCACCACTGTCCCGCTGTCCCCTTACCACTGCCCCCACCACCACCGCCCCCGCCACTGTCCGCACCCCCACTCGGTTTTCGAGGGGGGGGGGTTCGAACCGGCAGTGACCCCCCCCCCCGGTTTTCGACGGGATGGGGGGGGAAAGGGGTTCGAACCGGCAGTGACCCCCCCCTGTCCATGATGAACTGGGGGGGGGAGGGGTTCGAACCTGTAGTGACCCCCCCGGTTTTCCGGAGGATGGGGGGGGGGAGGGGTTCGAACCGGTAGTGACCCCCCCCAGTTTTCCGCCAGCAGCGGTAGAACGGCGTTTTTCCTATGTCGGAATCATCACAGCTTCCCCATGTCGCGATGCACCGCCAGAGAGGCCCACAGCAAACATGGGACTGCCCATGCTTTAGATATGTCAAGGTGCATCATTGGAAATGTCGAAGAGGTCGCGGTTGGAAAGAGCGCGTCGTTCCTCGTGGAACTGTTCAGGAACGCCCCCGCGACAACAACCGCACGAGACACGTCATCCAGCAGGGGAACCAGCAGAAGGAATTGAAACGGAGAGAACGATAAGATCAGCTGATGATTAGCGTAGTAGTGACCACGAAGTGGTCCGAAGCGCATGGCGCGATGCGTTGCTTGGAATGCGATGAGGTGCATGCGGACGCTCCAGGACTCAAGACCCACAGGCCAAGACGAAGCAGCGCATGTTCTAGATGGGAAGGCAATGAGTTCTCCAGGAGACGTCCAGTGCTTGTTGCGTGGTTTCTGATGTTGGAGATACACGATGAGCACTTATGAGAAAATCAACGACCAGTCAGTCGCATCGAAGTCCAAGCGAGACAAGTGCCAGGAGCATATCCGCACGCTTCAGTCCAAGCTCGGCGATGTGCAAGCATACTACAAGCAGTCGAAGGCCGACCTTCTTGCATGGCAGGCCACCATCGATGATATCGAGGAGCTAGAGAACTATCCGGTGAAAGGAGAGCCCCCGCCTGGCACGTTTGGAAGATAGGCGATACCCCGGGGACATGATCCACGGACGGAGAGGCCCCAACTTCCACCGCCGTCACCTGCGCCTCCGCAGCAGCGCCCAGGAGGTCACGCCCCGACGCAGCAGCGCCACTTGGGAGATCCGCCCCCCATGCCAACGCCGCCTCAGCAGGAGCCGCCACAGCCAGCGAACTCGGAGATCAAGTAGATCATTGAGATAGCGAAGCTGCTCATGCACACGCAGACCGGCACGGATCACGAATGTCGACGACCATCACTAGCCTCGCGGCGCGTCAGCCCGAGCCCCCCGCGCCGCCCACGACGCGCCACGACGCCCTCGGCCCATGGGAACAAAAGGCTGCCAGACCGCGCGCGGAGCAGGATCAGAAGGCCAGCGCAGGTGCGAGCTCGAGCGGGGGTCCGAGCGCAGCAACGCCAACCCGACCGTCGCGCCGCCCCCGACCGAGACCCCCAACGGCTAACCCGACACCCCCACGCCTGCAATGGAGGCCCAGGAGATCGAGCCCACGGAAGTCACCGAGGATACGCATGGGACACAGAGAATGAAAGGTGAGTCTGACATGATGCCCAGCCGCCAGGACACAGCCCCCCTTTTCCATCCCCAGCCCAGCCAATGTTCCCCGCCACTCAGGCGGAGAACCCCCTGCTCGCCGCCCCCGCGGGGTTTCCCCTTGGGGGGCCAGGGCGCGAGCCCCCAGGGACCAAGAGGGGCCCTTCTGCGCCTACGGGGCCAGGGCCAGGCCGCGGCAAGTCAGGCCGCGCCAGGCCAGCGCGCCAGGCCGGCGCGCGAGCTTTTGGGGGGGTGCAATGTGAGAGCCTGTGTCCTGGGGAATAATTGTTCCCCCCCTCTCCGTGTCCCTGGTTATCATGCAACCCGTCGCCCCCGCCCCCACCCCCCAGGCAACTATAAAAATCGCGCAACAAGGCCGGCGGTCGATCTCGGGCTGCACGTCGCCCCACCAGGCCAGATAGTTAAGGGGCGTTCGAAGGCGTCTCGTTCGTCTGTGTCTCACGCCGTCTTCTCTGAGAGCTCGGGCACCATAGATCCGCCCGCGGGCGTTTATCAACGTAGCTCCGATGGCAATCGGGGGCGCTCCTCGAAGCTTGGCCAGCCAATTCAACCCCTCGCGCTACGCCGACGAGATCGCACCGCTTTGGGCACATCTCGAGGCGGGGGGCCAGCAAGCCCCACCCCTTCACTTTCGAAACTAAACCTGATCAGCATGGTGTTTTGGCAGCGTCAGAGGATAACGTTCCCCCTGCATGCTTGTCTCGTCCTACCTCCTCCAAGCTTAGACGCCACCTTGAGAGGGCGGCTCCGAGTTGGTCACTTAGGCGCCACCCTGGAACGAATCAAATCCGCAGCGGCGATGTCACAGGTGTTTGGGCGGGATCCCCTCCGAATATGTTTGGGCCTTGGGGCTGCGCCCCCGGCTTCGGCATGGCGTGAGACCTATTATTTTCCATATGGGCCCCTGCGGCGCGGGGGCTGCGCCACGGGTGCCTGGGCCGCCGCACAGCGAGGCATCGAGGCTGAGGGCGTCTCATCCCCGGGCGCGCGGGCGGCCCCCTCAATAGATTCCCCCGCGACCCCGCGGGGGCGGGAGGGCCTAGACAGAACGGACGCGGAGTGCGCCGCCGTCGCCCGGGCCCCCATGGCCATCATCAGCGACGCGCAGCGCGCGCCAGCAGTGATCCACGCGGACTCTTAGAATGCGCGCGATTGCATCTACGGCCGCGCTACGGTCTCGGAAACAAGTGAAACTACACGCACGTTGCTGATCACGTTCGCCTCAGCCATGGCTGCTGCCAAGACGGGATGGCCACCCATGGAGGCCCCCCCAACGAGAGCGCGCCACGTTGAAGGGCACGAGGGCCACCCGTGGAACTCATGAGCCGACCACCGAGCAGACCTCGCGAACACCTGTGGACCTTGCGACCCCGCCCACGCGGGCAGAGCAGAAGCGACCAAGCACGGGCCCGCGCGAGAGCGGGAGTGGCTTGCGGGCCCGGCCCCATGCATCGCCGATGCCCACCCCACCTTGGAACCCGACGGTTTGGGGGCCCCCCAGGTGGCGCACGAAGCCGACGACAACCTAGGGCATCGGGCCCCCCAAGGACCTCCAAGGGATCCCACGCGCTGCGTTCGACAGCGGCCTCCTTCAACGCCAAGAATGCCGCCGTCGCCAAGCGCCAGGGGGGAAAGCTTCGGTTCGCTAGGAACTTGGCTATCAATACCGACTTCGACTATGGCGGGTGCTCTTGGCGGGGGCCCAGGAGACTCTCAACCCACAGGGGGCTTACTCATCAATGGCCTACTGTGCGATTGCCTCGGGGCACCTTGCCCATGAGCTCGGGCGTGATTTATGGGTTGGTACCAGGCTGGAGTATGGGACCTGCCGTGGCAAGCCAATGTTCTTTGAGGAAAAGAAAACACACACACACACACACACACACACACACACACACACACACACACACACACACACACACACGCGGCATCTCCGTCGACCCCAGATGGCTCTTGGCGGCCACCAACGCTCCTGGGCTGCGCCGTCGTGCACTTGTCGGCCATGCCCCCCACTCGGGCTCGAGCATCGCGGCCCGCGCGGCCTTCTGGGATCCCATCCAGGCTCTCCAAGACAGGCGAGGCGCAGGTTTAGTCTCCCTGGGCGCCAACAGGCGGGTGGGCCATCTAACTTTAGACGCCGCGAGTTCTGCCCGGTTTGTTGAAGACCAGGATGGCGGGGGAGAAAGCCCACGCACCTTTTTGCTCGCGTCGGGGCACAGGGCCGTGAACACGCGGCTGGGCAGCCCAGACGACTGGACGCGGCAGTCCCAACGGGCATCGCGTTGCCTACGTTTCGGCAAGGCTTGGATTGCCAACCACGCCCCTACATCCGACGCGATGCATGGTACTGCCCCGTTAAAGAGACACGTTGACCACCAACCGATTGTCGTCACGTTCGCTCGGCAAGCTGCACAGATCCGCCAGATCCCCGCCGCCAAAAACTCGACCGCGAGGCCTTCCAGGACCCTGTCAGACGAAAGGCTTCTCGGCAAGAGCTCCGCGAGATGCCTGTGATGTCTTGGGATGCGCCTGTCTCTGCGCAGCCTGCCAGGTCGTCGGGCGCCATGGCTGCCGCTGCAAAGGCCTTTGGAATGGCCCCGCGGAGACCTCGGCAAACCGATTTCTCCGCAGGATCCGAGGAACTCAGCGCGGTTCGGCGCGGGGCCCCCGCGGCGCTCAAGAAGGCTGCCCCCTTCTTAGACAGAGCTGACCAGTTTCCGATAGACAATCTGCCACGTTTTGCAGGCGCTGGAACAGCAGAAGTACACTGGGCTTCGCCACGCAGGAGGCGGCTCAGAAGTGGAGGACGCATTATGATCCAGCTTTTAGGGATGCGTTGTCGCTGGGCCTCTGGGGGCCTCTGCAAGTACGCGTTCGCCCTGGGCCTTCAGCGTATTTTGCCAAATGCGAAGGACATGTCGGCTGCGGCTCTGAAGAAGGATCGACGCAATCACCTGGAAGCGCAGTCCGAGACAATTGTCGAGGCGAGAGATTTCGGTCTGCCTCGCACACAGCGGCCACGCGTCAAGACTCGCACGCACTTCGGCGGCAAGGCCCCAAAGATCCCGACCACCTTCCCACCTGCCACCCCCGATGATGGCACCACAGAGGCTGGCGCTGCCAACATCAACCAACAGCATGTTACCAAAAATTTGAAGGCAAGCTGTCGGACACTCAGGGGGATCAGGACCATTACATCTATGCTCCCCATCCTGCTTGGCGATACCCCATCGGGACTTTGCGGCGTTTGTTTCCAAGGTTGGGCCTCTGCCTCTGATGCGAGGAATTCAAAAGGGCAGGGAGCCTGTGCCTGATGGCGCTCCCCAAGATCCCCTCAAGCTGGCACCGCTGGTGCTCGCAGACACCCTGCATCCGTTTTCGATTCAGGTCACATCGATCACGCGCGAGCCGATTGCCCTCAAGGGTGGGCGCGCCAAGGCTTTCTTCACGGGGCAAAGCCCCATGGCGTCGGAAGCCAGCCAGCGCAATGTTTCGATGGCGAATACCGCGCGCAAGCTCCATCACCGCCACTTCTTCGCAGGACTGTCTGTACGCAACGCTGCTCGCTCAGCAACGTGGCGGGCCACTTGGAAGGTCGCGCGGCACGGCAGCTCACGTCGGCGATGTATTCTGGGCCGCTGCTGATGCTAGGGGCCCCTCCTCAGGGCCCCCTCTTCCCGGGCCCCACCGCTGCTTTCTACCCTAAGATTCGCCAGTTGGCGCATGACCTTCCAGGCGAATTACTCGAGGATGTTCTCCAGGACCCCCCCCCGCCCACCCACCCCCTTCCCTGGCGGCTGGGGTGGGAGCTCAGCTGGGATCGGGGCCGATATTCGAGCATAGCGTCGAGCGTTCTCGTTGGGTAGCCTGGTGAGAGAGGCGGAAAGGGCAGCATTCTGGGCCGTTCGGCGGGCTGACGGGCGCGCGACCCCCCGCGCGGGGCGCCGCCCAGGCACCGCCACGGCCACAGACGTTTACAACGGGGCCTTCGCGAGCGCCCAGGCAGACAGCGATGCAGAGTTGAATTTGCGACGTTTCAGATGGGCACCTGAGATCACCACCAAGGCGTCTCCCTTGCGGCCGAGGACGGGGACGTCTGCGCCTCGGCGTCCTTCGCGGACGAACGCATCCCATCGGTCGCTTCTGCGGACCCCAGTGCGTCGTTTCAAATGCTTCGCGAACTTTTCGACGTTGTCTTTGCCGTCCGCACTAGGCGCGGCCTAGCTTCGAACCCTCGAAAGCCAAGACGTCGTTGCGATTCCGCGGCCATGGTTCACAAGCCACCCACTATATGATCTTTGATCATATGAACTCTACGCTTGAATCACCCCACAGAAGATCCGCGCATCATTGGTCAGGTCACACAAGCGCCTAAGCGTGATTATAACTGATACTGGCTCGGAAGGACACGAGATAACGGCCCCCTCCACGGCACTTCGAGCGGCCGCGCGGCCCATCACAGCCACCGCGGCCCCAACAAACCCATTGCCCGACATAGCCTAACTTTTGCACGCGGAGGCCACGGGCCCCGTCTGCGGCGATCAATGCAACTAGCGTTTCAGCCCAGAACGCGGCGAAGAACGCAGCGACGCCGCCAGTTTTTACATCGTCGCGCCCTGGGGACGCCAGCGAATAACTCCTCGGAGCACGCCACCTTACCTACCAGGGCGCGCTGGCCAAGACTGATGGGCTCATCTGGGATGCTGTGGCTCATGCTTCTAGGATGCGTTTCTCGGTTAGGATATTCAAATTCCCCCCCATATGTTTGATCTCGCGTCTTGACGCGGCCCTGCGCCACCATCGGTGTTGGGCCCCAGCATTGGCCGAAAGCTTCGACTGGATCCCGACGCGGCACCCGGCGGAGGGGCGGGCGATCGGTCGGCAAAAATGCACTTGGATCCCCAGCGTCTTCGGGCTTGCACTCAGACAGCCACTCAGCGTTCGAGCGCGGCGGAGCGACCGACACTGGCTGCGCGCGCAGGACATCAAAATCCACACCACCCATGGACACGGCCACCGAAATCGAGGGCACCGGCCACGCGCGCCACGAGCGCGGTCAGGCATTCAAGACCCAGCGAGCCCTGCGCGCACAGAAGAGTAAGCAACACCCCCATACACGTTCCTCCTCCATGATGGCCGTCGGCACACGGCGCCAGATCTGCGGGTGGGACCATCGATCGAATGGCAGGCTGTATACACACCTAGCCCGAGCCAAGCCTTGCATCTGGGCCTGGCGGCCTTCGGCGCGCGCCCCTCGCCCGATTAAATTAGAGGCCAGGCACACCACGAATCGAGAGCAGCATGAAAATCGCGCCAAGGGGCTCACATACGATTTCGCCCACCCACCCCGCACGCGCACGATTGACCCTGCGAGGGGGGGCTCTCGCTGCCGAGCCAGCCGCTGCCGAGCCCGTCGCGCCTCCTCCTCCAACCTGCGACACCCCCCCCCTGCTCGCCCCCCTCCGCCTTCCCACCCTTTCCGATTTCTTCTCCATCTCTTCTCGGGGCAGCACCGGGAGCTAGATCTGCCAGATTGAACTGCAGAGGTGGTCGCCCGGAACCCTACCCCTCGTGATCTCTATTACAAAAACTACCAATACTCCTACATATGGTGATATATCCGACGGTGCCACGGTGGAGTTCTGGCTCAAATTGACGGCCGAAGGATGGGCGGCGGGCGCAGTCGCCGGGCCCCCCTGCGAGACGCGGAGCACGGCACGCCGCAGCCCCGCCTCGCCCGCCAGAGGCCGTTGGACCCCACCCCCGCCTGCTCAAGTCACCGACCACGCTCTGGGTTTCTACATGCATATACATATATATATATACATATGTAAATGCGCACATAGACATGCGCGCACGCGCGCGTGTAGATAACCCCAAACGAGCGCCAGCAAGTGCGCAAGTTCGTCGGCGACGCGCTCTCGCGCACTACCACCGAACGTCGAAAAGCCGCCCGCAGGCTCGGACCCCCAGCAGCGCTTGAACACCCGGCCTCTGCCGAGCATCGGCGCAACGCGCCGAGCAGTTGGCGCCATCCTGCGTCGACTAAACGCGCCCGCCAGTTGGGGGCGAAACTCCGAAGGATTAGTCAATGCAAGTACTGCAAGTACCCCTCGAAGATGCGTCGCCCCCTGGCTCGGAGCACGCCTGTCGCAATCCAGTCGCAGTGCAGGGCCAATACTGGACAGCCGCCGCCGCCGCTTGGTCTGGGGGGACTTCGAGCCCCTCTCTGCGCCCTTGGATCCCTTCTATGGATTCCAGCGCGGTCGCGATTTCGCTCAAGTGGCACCTGCCCCCCCCCCCCCCCCTCTCGGCAAGTGAAACAGCGCGCGCGGCGCCGCGACTCTCGCAGCACCGTCGGGAAAGGTCTTACTTGAACCCGTTTGCTCCCTGCGGCGCGCGCGGCCCCTACTCTCGCTGGGAAATGCCATGCGTTTCAAGGCTGGCTGGAAGTGCGCGCGGTACCTTTACCCGCCGCAATCAGATATAGGCACGTTGTTCGATCCTAAAGATTCAGTAACCCCGCGAATGGCCGGCCCACCAGCAGACGCGCGAAGCGTTTTGTTTGGCGCCCCCCTGCCGACTCACGCCATCACGCTATGCCGACGCACGGCGCTGGGACGGCACTGCCACTCCTGCGCCATGACTGGGACTTGAAACAAGCCCTGCACGACTACGGGGTTGAGCTTCGGACTACCGGAGGGAAGGATCTTCACCGTTCCACGCAAAATGGTTCGCCCGCCCCCGCGACCGCTGCCTCGCCGCTTTCACTCCGCCGCCGCCTGCTCATTTCCAGCTTCGATCGGGGCCCAAACCCGCCTCCGCATGGCCGACCGACAGACCTCGGGCGAAGGGGGGGGGCAATGGGGGGCGAGGGGAAGGAGGAGGAGAAGGAGGAGCAGCAGCAGGAAGAGGGGCAGGAGGAGGAGGAGGAGGGAGGAGGAGGAGGAGAAGGACGAGGGAGAGGGGGATGGGGGGGGCGGCGACCGCGCAGGCCCGCGCCCAGCACCCCTCCGGGGCAACGCCGGGGCGCCCCTGCCGCCACCCCCCGCGAGCAGCTACAGCTCCCCCTCGGCAGCGCACTCTACCACGCCCCGACAATGCTCGCGCGGGTGGCTACCTGCGCGGACACGCCGATAATCATCGTGCATCCCAGCCGTGGCTCGCTGGAAACCAGATGCCGCCAGCTCCCTGGCCCCCCCAAATCGCAAGCAGTTGCACGCGCGCGCCGCTACGTCGCACGCCCAACAGCGCGCGCACGAGGCCCAGCCAATATGGCAATTTACCTCCAACCACCCGAACTCCACGCCAGATTCGATCTCGAGCCCCATGGAGGTCGTAGCACCCACGCCGCAGACTGCGACGCGACGCTGGGCCGCGCGGCAGATTCGACGGCACTCCTGGCGGCCAAACGCAGGGCGCGCAAAACTGTCGCGGGCGGGCGGCCCACCGGCCCAACAGCACGCTCTCAGCCCCGCCCCTCCCCGCCCCCTCGCGCGCGGGCGGCGGGCGCGCCCCTAGTCCTCGGCGGCCGACGCACCTAGCGCCGCACATGGACGCTGACACCTGGGGCGAGCGCTCGAGCTTCGCCGTCGCGAAGCGCGCGCCCATGCCGAGCCCTGCGAGCACGGGCCTTCGCGCGCGAAATACAATGACACACAGGCACACCAAAGCGAGCCTTGCAAGGAGCTCCAAGCCCCAGCCCCCGAAGTCCGCCCCGCCCGCCCCCCGCCCCCCCAGGTCCAGGGATAGAGAAGACAAGAGCGAACATAAGCCGACATCGCCAATAGTGACCCAAAGAATCAAGGGCGGCGCATCCAAAACAGCATCGACATTCGCCCTTCAGGAATCTGCGCCCGGCGAGCCAGGCTCCAGAGAGAGCCCTGGTCAGGGCAACAGCGCGCGCATGTTTCAGCAGAGACACGGCGCCACTGACCAGGGCCAAGTCGATCTTCGAGACCCGTCCCCCACTACGTTCGGGGTCGGGAAACAAGTCGTGGAGCCCCCGAATGCAAAGTTGTTTCAAAGCTTCGCTCGGGCAGCTGGCTTCCGAGAAAGAGCTGGCTAGCGAGCGCTGGGCCCTAACTCCCCACCTCTCCTTCCCTCATTGGCCTCTCGCTGCTGGCCCCCATGAAGTCCTCGAAGTTCCTGCAACCCTGGAGCCATCGCGCCGCGCCGTTCGTCTGCGGGGAACCCAACGAGACGGCGCGCAAGAACTGGCAGCAAGCGGATCCCCCCAGAAGCTCGGAGAGAGATGTCCGCGGCAGACATCTGCGAGCGGCAGGGCGAGGTATGCTCGCTCTAAGAACTCCCCGTGCATTTTCGGCCAAACTTCATGGAACGTCGAGAAAGCGGCCCTGGCGTTCGCGGCGCGCGACTGCACAATGATCGACGGCATCCTTGGACCCCCACTTACTCATAGAGAGCCATCCCACCCTGCTCAACGCACACTGGGGAAAGTGAAATACTCCCGCCAGCGTCGCAGTCTCGGCGGCCAGCAGGTGGCTCGGTGGCGGGCAGTACTGAGACACATAAGAGAGCGCGGTCTAACATCTGACCGAATAGATATTGACCGCGGCGGATGCGGGCGCGTTCACCCCAGATAGCAGATTGCAAGCAACGGCGGCGGTACTTGTCAAGCGGTGCTAGCCAGGATTTTTGGCATCCCCCAGGACGCACCCACATCCCGAGATATTTGAAATTCTGCGCGACCACAAACGCCAGCATCAGGGACACAATCGCTGCAGCACACTTAGCAGCAAGCTCCTGGGCGAACGCGGCAGCCTGCGGAGCGACGTGACATTTGCTCGCCTCAAAGCCAGGGCAGCCAGAAACTGTGCCATACGAAACACTCGATGCAGGACAGCGAGGAATTGCAGCTTCAATATGACAGCACCTAGATCATCTGCACATGCCAAGATCACCTCCCTGCATCTGCCCGCGGCGAAGCATGCTTGAAAGTCTAGCAGGAACACCTGACCACCCAGGACACCGCCGCACTGGACGCGAGAATACAGCACCGCGAGGAACCAGAGGAGCGGGGGGGAAGAGCCACATGCTCGAGGACTTGGAGCAGCCAGGAGCGGGCCACAGACGGGAAGGCCTCTGAGAAGTCGCAGGAGAGGACGGCGGGAAGGTCGTCGCGGGCAGACGGGGACGTTAAAGCAGGCCGAGCATAGGTTTCCAGCTCTACGACACTGGCGCCGACTTGCCGTCCAATCTCGATGCCACGCCGAAGAGCGCCGCCGACCTCCGCCATCTCGGCGGCAAAGGGACGGGCGACGGCCCCCACCAGAAACTCGTCATCCGAATTGTTCAGCCCGAGCGGTCGAAGTGCATACACACCCCGAATAGCCCCCCGATTGTCTCCCTCCTCCTCCCCCTTAGGAACACAGACCCCAAGTACTGCGTTGAACGACGACGTCGGCAAATTGCCCCCCAGAATCCACCGCGGACATTCGCCGGGCAACTCCGCCGCACGCGGTCCGCGCCGCCACGCTGCGCGAGGAAGCCAATCAGGACCAGGCGCACAGTCTTCAGAAAGCTGCAAACGGGCACGCATTCCGGCAAGGGCGGGCGGAAGGATCACCGAGGAGCCCACCTGGCCCCCGAACTTCTGAAGACAAGCGTCCCCCGAAGATTCCAGAACCTGCTTTTTGCCGAAAACTGGCCCCCAACATTCACATATTCCTCGAACATATCCGAGGGCTGGGTCGCGACCCCCTGGGATTGTAGCCCAATGCCTTTGAGCGCCAGACGTCGGTCGATCGGGGCCCAAACCGAAGCGCGTTTCTGAGATCGCCTCATCTGCCGCCGCATCTCGTCAGGCGTCTCGCCCGTTATAGACGCAGCTAACTTCGATCTTCGGGCCTCGAGATCCTCGAGCTGTAGCATGCGCCTGCAGAAGGATGATGCCACGTTTCTCATATTGTCTCCACGCAGCTCTCGCAATAGAACGACAGGAGACGATGCGACCGAGCCGACCCTTCGCCTCAAACCGAAGAGCAGCATTCCGAGCGAACTTGGCACCTTCCGCCAAGGTACGCACATAGATCAACCTGCAGCGGCGGCGAAAGCTCCCCCGACGAGACCCGCTCCACATACGCCCGCCTAGAGTCCTAAAAGTACAGGGCGGTAAAGAGCTGCTTCGGGGTTGGACGGCCCCAGCGCCTGAGCTGCGGGGCCCCCTTGAGGTCCACGGGGACCGGGAGCGTGGACAGAGAGGTCATGGCGGTTCGCGATTTCAACCCAGTCGGTCGTCGCCCCGAGGGCATTCGCCCGAGTAAGTTCCCACCCTGGAACCGAAACGAAGATGCGATCGATGACGTTCGTCGAGTCGTCGGCGACCGAGCAGCGAGTCGGGCCCCCCTGAATTTCAACAATTCTAGGAAACCGGCTCTGCCAGATCCTACCCCCCCCAGCACGCCACTCGCGGCCGCCAAAATGGGACGAGAAAGTATCAGAGGGAATGCTCGGCATCGGCGGGGCCTTACTCACATCAAAGTCCCCCGCCAGGACGACGAGGGCTCGCTCAGGAGAGAGACGAGCCCGTTCAAAATCTCGCTCGATCTCCCTCACCACCCTCTGGCGCAGACCCCGAGACACCCCGCGATGGCGAACGTTCCACTGCGAAATCCAGCCCCAGACTCATCAAGAGTCACAGCAACATTCAAGACCGCCCAAGGGGCGACATTGTCTTTGACCACATACTGAACCCGCGCACCCATAATAGGAAAGCATGCGAGGGGGCCTCCTACATTGGCGCGCCCGTCATCTGCGAAGGGGTGAAACATCTTGAACGGCTCGCGGAGCTGACACAGCATGTCATCCGCATCTCCAAGTGCCCATGAATTTCCGCGAGCCCGAGGATGGTGGATGGGGTTAACAAGGCACCAAGGTACCGGATCTGTTTATCCCGAAGCGGAAGGTCGCGGCGCAGCAGCGCCCTGGCGTTCCACGCGGAGACCGCGATGCAACAGCGGACCGCTGCGCCAGCAGCCCATGCCGAGAGAAGCCTGCTAAAGACACCACTCGGCGTCCTTCTGATCCTGATTTTGCCCGGGGCTGAAGCACCTGACCAGCGCCACGCCCATGCCAAGCTCAGCCATGTTCTCGTCGCCACAGAGGATCGCAGGTGCCGCGCCCGCAGGCACAGGAGAGAACTGAACAACATCCTTCCACGAAGTGCTGACCACCCCTTTGTCTTTGTCAGTGAAAGACCGCTCGCCGGGGAAGAGCCCCAGCAGTTTGCGCGCCATCTTCTTGCATCCGAGCTCACGGGCCACCATCTTCGGACTCTTGTCCGCTCCGACGTCGACCTCGACGCCAGCGCCACTGGCGGGGAGGGCAGCAGAGAACAGCCGCCAGCCCGCGCCACAGCCAAGGTGGTCGAGCGCGCCGATAGCCTGAGAGACACGCCGCGCCGCGTAGCCCTTCTGGCCCGCGACCTCGATCTGGAACCGCTTCCCGACCGTGTCGCCCTGGAGCTCGCAGTCCTCGGCGTCGAGGTTCGAGTCCGACGGCCACGGCTGCGGCGCATTGCCCACCGTCTGCAACGGGAGCGGCACCGCTGCCCTGACCACGATGATGGCGCGGTCGACATCCCAGTCAAATCCTCCGCCCGTCGCTCGAAAGGGGGGCTCCTCCTTACGCGCGAGCCCGAGCAGGTTCCGCACCCCTGCACCTCGGACTCCAGCTTGTTGGCCCTCGTGTCATGCACACGGATATCCTGCTCCACCTTGAACATTCTCTTCTCCACCACCGCGTCGATACTCGCGCGGTGCTCGCCCATCGTCGTGGTGAGGGCCGTCCAGGAGGCCTGCATGGCCTGGATACTGCCCATGACGTCCGCGCGAGTCTTGTCCACGTACGCGCGCAACTCTACGCGCGCAATGCTCAACTCAACCTCCACCACGTCCGACTGGGGCCGAGCACGCACACGCCCTGGAAGCGCATCTCCTCGAAGCTTCGTCCTCGATGTCCTCGATGTCGCCAACTCGATGTCCTCGATGTCAGTTTCGTCCTCGATGTCGCCAACTATCTGGAAGCGGGCAATGCCGTCGTCCAATGCCAGAGACTTCTTCTGAGCGGCCTCGTCCGAACTATTCCTTCCAAGCTGGCGCCCGCTACGCTTGCCCCCTGGCGAAGCCGCAGCCGTCGGCATGACAGGAAGCGCTGTGGATCCAGCGCGGGCCCGACGAGAAGACTAAGGAGGAAGCCGAAAAGGAAAAGTGCACTCCGCGCCGTGGCCTCCAGGTGGCCACAGAGATGGCTCGGGCCATCTTGAGCCAAAATGGCTTGAGCCAAAATGGCTACAGACCAGCCCCTCCCCCCCCCCTTCGCACCCCCCCCCTCGCGCTTGCCCCTGCCCCCTTTCTCGCCATCCGCCGCGAGCCTCCGCCCACCCTCCTCCTGCTCCTCCTCCTCCTCTCTCCTCCTCTCCTCCTCCTCCTCCTCCTCCTCCTCCTCCTCCTCCTCCTCCTCATCCTCCTCCTCCCTCCTCCTCCTCCTCCTCCTCCTCCTCCTCCTCCTCCTCCTCTCCTCCTCCTCCTCCTCCTCCTCCTCCTCCTCCTCCTTTTCCTCCTCGTCGTCGTCGTCTGCGGCGGCGGCGTCGTCGCCGCAGGCCCTGCCCGCCGGCCTTCGCCCTCCCCGCCGCAGGCCCCCCGCCGTGCCGAAAAAACGCCCCCCACACCGCCCGCCGAAGGCCGTGCAGTCCTCCGCGGCGACGGCGCTGGGGCCGCCGCCCGCCGCGCCGGCGCCAGCGGCGCCGGCGCCAGAGCCGCGGTGTCCAGCGGGGCAGGGCCACGAGGCGCCGGCGGCGGCTCGGGGGGGAAGGGCTGGGGCGGGAGGAGGCCGGGGCGCGGGAGGGAGGGGGATAAGAGGGAACGAAGGGGGAATGGCGAGTGGCGAGGGGCGTGCGCTCGCGTCATATCTGACATCCTACCCCTCCCTCCCACCCCTTACCATGGCGCAGATCCCCTCTCTACTCGCTCAGTCGGATGTCGAGCAGGGCAATGATCCCGAAAGGGTACGCGATGCATTGTAGAGCACGGCATGGCATGGCGTAGAAGAGCACCGCAAAGCGTAGTATGAACATAGCATTGCATTGCATGCCGTGGCATGGCACGGGAAATGACGCCAGCGCTGCAGCGGGAGCACGAGTCGAAACGAGCGGAAGCGCGGAAATGAGGCCAGCGCTGCAGCGGGAGCACGATTCGGAACGAGCGGAAGCACGGAAATGAGGCCAGCGCTGCAGCGGGAGCACGATTCGGAACGAGCGGGGCCCGAAAATGAGGCTGGCGCCTCAGCCAGAGCAACATTTTGAGAACAAAAAATGCAGGCGAAAACCAAACTCCAGGGAACCCTGTGTAAAAAACAATACGCGGGGAGGGTCGGCCACTTTCAAACCGTCATCAGGGGAAGAGGGAGAGTAGTATTCATATTGAGTAATTGTCGAGGGGGAGGAGGGAGTCGACGGAGAGGAGCAGGACGGGGAGGAGGAGGAGGAGGAGGAGGAGGAGGAGGAGGAGGAGGAGGAGGAGGAGGAGGAGGAAGGAGGAGGAGGAGGAGGAGGAGGAGGAGGAGGACGGGGAGGAGGGAGTCGACGGAGGAGCTGGAGGGGGAGGTGGAGGGGAAGGAGGAGGTCGTAGGCCAGGGGCATCGCGTTGGAGTCCCTGCCTTGTGTATCATGCCTCCTGCCTCCTGCCTCCCACCGTCCATCCCTTTTCCTTTCTCCTCCTCGTTCCCCCCTCTTCCACCGTCCTCCCCGCAACCCCCGCGCTCCTGCGCAGGCGGGGGAGGGAGGAGGGGGGAGGGAGGCGGGATGAGGGGTGAGGCAGGAGGCAGAAGCAGGAGGAAGAGGAGGGGGAGGAGGAGGAGGAGGAGGAGAAGGAGGAGAAGGAGGAGGAGGAGCAGCAGCAGGAGAGCGGAAGGAGGGAGCCTACGTAGGAAACGGGGCAGGGCTGACGGTTTGGGCTCCCACAAGACGCCCATGTTGAGAAAGACAAATATCGTGTTGGGAGGAATGAATTGGGAAGATACAGGGAACGACTGTGCAACAAGCCCATTGAACATACGCGATAACGCGGACGAAACGATCACTTCTCACAACCAACTCTTCCTAATCCGATAATTGTTTTTCTGACAAGTGTATGTATGGAGGCCTACGCAGACAAGATGAGGATGAGGATACGGGTGAAAAGGAGAAGATGGAGGAGGAGGAACGGAGGAGGAGAGACGAGAGAGGA
>CAUYUJ010000518.1:107500-112698 GCA_963575745.1 Prorocentrum cordatum
CCTCGATACCCGCCGTTTTCGTCTTCGATCGAACCCCTTTGGGGGAGTAGACCTTTCTTCCCTGCAGGCCGGGCCCCGGCAAGCGGCGGGGCGGCCGCGGACCATCGGCCTGGCCAGCGGCAGCGCTGATCGGCGATGTGGCCGCGGACCTTCGACCAGACCCCAAGAGGGACGGACAGGGGACCGACCACGACGACGACGACGACGACGACGACGACGACGACGACGACGGCGACGACGACGACGACGACGACGACGACGACGACGGCAACGACGACGACGAGTGAAAGCGAGAGCGAGAGAGAACGACAGCAGGGCTACGAAGGACACGAAGTAGGCCACGAAGGGCGACAGCGGGGACACCAAGGGAATGCGTATGGGGCCACGAAGAGCGCGAACGAGCGGGGGCCACGAAGGGCAGATAATGCGGGGCCACAGAAGGCAACGATGGGGCAACTGAGGCTAGCAACTGGGCCACGTAGGATAATGAGGGGCCCACAAGCGGCGACAGCGGTGCCACGAAGGGCATGAATATGAGGCCACCATGGGCGCGAACGAGCGGGGGCCACGAAGGGCATACATACATAGGGCCGCGGAGGGCAAGGACGGGGCAACTGAGGGCAGCAACGGGGCTACGAAGGGCAGCGAGGGGGCCACGAAGGGCTGCAACGGGGCCACGAAGGGCATGCATATGGGGCCACCATGGGCGCGAACGAGCGGGGGCCACGAAGCGCATACATGTATAGGGCCACGAAGGGCAGCGAGGGGGCCACGAATCACGAAGGGCTGCAACGGGGCCACGAAGGGGAGCGAGGGGGCCACGAAGGGCTGCAACGGGGCCACGAGGGGCTACAACGGGGCCACGAAGGGCAGCGAGGGGGCCACGAAGGGCTGCAACGGGGCCACGAAGGGGAGCGAGGGGCCACGAAGGACTGCAACGGGGCCACGAAGGGCAGCGAGGAGGCCATGAAGGGCTGCAACGAGGCCACGAAACAAAGCGAGGGGGCCACGAAAGGCTGCAACGGGGCCACGAAACAAAGCGAGGGGGCCACGAAGGGCTGCAACGGGGCCACGAAGGGCACCGAGATCCCGATTCCTAGGTAATTTGTGAGGGAGTCCTACGCGTGAGCGCGGCTCCTGGGTGCCTGGGTGTCAGGAACGCGGCGCTTGAGTAAATTGTAAGAAATTCCAACGCAAGGGCGCTATTCGTCAGTAAATTGCAAGCAAGTCTTCAGCGAGAGCGCGACTCCAGAGCGCTGGGGAAGCGATTCCTGAATACATTGCAAGGAAGTCCCAAGCGAGAGCGCGATTCCTGAATAAAATGCGAGGAAGTCTCGGGCGGGAGCGGGGGTCCTGGCTAAATTGTAAGGAAGTCTCAAACGGGAGCCGTTGTTGTTGTAACCCGGGGGCCAGGGGCCCAGTTGGAGCATCAAGACTTTCCCTGTCAAAAAATAGAGTGCCAGCGTCGAGGGGCACACTTTGATTGAGAAAAAGCAGTATGCACTGGTGGGGGGGATCAACAATAATTTCTTCAGAAATTAGACAACAACAACAACAACAACAACAACAACAACAACAACAACAACAACAACAACAATAATAACGACAACAACTACTACAGCAATTTCAACTACGACTCCCACAACAACAGCAAAGAACATCTCAAGACTGTTCGCTCCGATCTGCTCGCGTGCCATTCAGCACGTTTCGGTACCCGGCCTCTTCGTCTTGAGTCGTACCCCCTTGGGAGCATATCTTCCTTACCTGCCACGCGCATGTGGCGCAGCCCCTAAAACAGAGAACGAGAGGACGGATGGGGAGGGAGAAGGATGGAGCACGAGAGAGATTAGCAGGAGGGGGGCTAGGAGCAGAAGACATGTGGCAGAACCAGGCGGGCAGATCGGGCGGGCAAAGCCTAGCGGGCGGATTGGGAAGCATGATTCCTGAGTGTCGAGGGCGCGGCGTCTGAACAAATTGTTAAGAAGTCCCACGCGAGAGCGCGATTCCTCCATAAATTGTGAGGAAGTCCCGCGAGAGACCGCGCGTTTGAAATAAATTGTGAGGAAATATCAGGCGGGAGCCGTTGTTGCTGTAGCCGGGGGGGGGCAGCAACGCAGTTTGAGCAGGAGGACTTTCCCGGACAAAAAACAAGGTGCGAACCCCGAGAACGGGGGCAATTCAGTTTAAAAACACAACTTGCACCGGTGAGGGGGCATCAACAATAATTGTTCTCCAATGGTGAATACTCAACGACAACATCATCAAAACAACAGCAACAGCAACAGCATCAGCAGCAGTAGCAGGATCAGCATCAACAACAAGAACAGCAACAGCAGCAACAACAACAGCAACAACAACTATCATTTAAAGACTGCTCGCTCCACCAACAATCAACAACATAAACAATCAACAATAATTATTCTGCAAGAGTGAGAATTCAGCAACAACAATAATAATATTAATACTGATCGCTCTTTTCCGGTCGCGTGCTATACAAAACGTATGTCGCAAACCCGGGGTACGCGCCTCTTCGATCGCAACACCTGTTGGGGGCATATATTCCTCACGTGCCGCGCGCAATTGGCGCCGCCCATAAAACAGGGGAGGAAGGGGAGGAGTGAGGAGACCAGGGGGACGGAGAAGGCTGGAGCACGAGAGAAATTTGCAGGAGGGGGGCTAGGAGCAGGTGCACGAGCGGCCGAACTAGAGTGGCGTGTCGGCCGGGCGGACCCTACCACGCAGGTCGGGCGGGCGGGCCCAGACGGCAAGGCCGAGCGGGCGGGTCGCTTCAGCGTCAACCCCTCAGGGAGGAAGCTCCGAGCGACTGCGCGATTCCCAACCAAATGGTTAGGAAATCCAAAGCGACAGTGCGATTCCTGAATATTGCGGGCACGGCGCCGCAATAGATGGCGAAGGAGTCCCACGCGAGAGCGCGATTCCTGCGTCAATTATGAGGAGGTCCCGCGCAAGAGCACGAATCTGAAATAAATGGTGAGGAAGTATCAGGCGGGAGCCGCTGTTGCTGTAGACTGGGGGCCAATGACACAGCCTTTTTGTTCTCACTGTTGCTCCGCAGTCTCTTTGCTCGGATCTGGTGAACACTGCAGGCAGGAGTGGATCTCACACCAAGCCTCACATGAACCACTGAGGTCGCGAACAAACACTCACCGACCAGAGATGGCTTGGTCTCAAATTAAAAGCACGGAAAAGATGACACGCATGGCGCCGCCGCATCGGACAGCGCATGCACGTGTCGAAGACGAATTCCGTCGCAGAGTCTTGCACACCCTGCGCCACCCTAGATAGGGCGGCGATCTTTCAGCTTGGCCACGATGTCCTTATTATACAGGCCCCACTTCAGCTTCGCACGTTGCTCCGACTCCAGAGGCAGTATGTCCGTCTCCTTGTATGTGCAGGCAGTGTAGCAAGCGTCTAGATCGCGGACGAGCTTCGTGAGCCCAGCAGGCTCCAAGGAGGCGGCGTGGTCGGTGCCCTTCCAAGTGCGGTCCTTGGTGAAGTGGCGCTCGATCCACTGGGCGCCCATTGCGTATGCCGCAACGTCTATGGCAATGCCCAAGTGGTGCCCTGAAAAGCCGATGCACTTGACGCGGTGCTGGTACTTTTCCTGCAGCAGTCGGATGTCGAGCAGGCAGACGTCCTTGAATGGCACGGGGTATCCAGAGGTGCAGTTGTACAACACGACGCGGTTCGCGGCGTGGCCGCCCACCTCCCAGAATTTGACGATCTGCTCGATCTCG
Source organism: Prorocentrum cordatum (assembly GCA_963575745.1). Lineage (NCBI taxonomy): Eukaryota > Dinophyceae > Prorocentrales > Prorocentraceae > Prorocentrum > Prorocentrum cordatum. The sequence goes on from CAUYUJ010000518.1 coordinate 111,259, forward strand.
TCCTTGGTGGTCATGCCTGTAGAAATGTGGACCTCCCCAGCATAGTGGTCGCGAAGATATTCCATCATGTCCCAATGCATGTTGGACGGAGATCCAACCTTAATCAAACATGGGTTCAGCTGGACGATCTCCTTTGCGGAGGTCAGGTCCCAGGTGGAGCAAGAGTACTCGATGCCAATCGACTGGCAGTGCTTCTGCAGCTCACGATGGTCGTCGAGACTCAGCTCGAGAAACTCGCGGTGCTCCCCGTAGGTCGAGCCGAAGGAATTCTGCGGGTTCGGGTGGGGTGCGTTGTACTGGTCCGGCGTCAGCAGCTCTCTGGGGCACCGCTTCTGGAACTTGCCCACCGTCGCGCCCGCCTCCTTCGCGAGCGTGAGCAGCTCCTTCGCGGTCTCGATCTCGCCTCGGTGGTTGCAGCCGATCTCGGCGATGACCTTTGGCTCCCCGTAGGTGAACGCGCGGAGCGCGGCCAGGTCGGTGGTTTTGGAACTCTTGGCCGCGGGCTCGACCACGCTCGAATGGACCATTGCTTCACTCGGCGGAGCGCGGCGGAACACGGGCACGGCGTATCCGCCGGAGTCGAGAGATGCTGGTGCTGAGCCAAAGGGGCTTGAGCCAAAACGGCTTGGTGGCCACAGGCTCTCCCTTGTAAAACCCCTGGCGCGAGCCCCAGGAGGAGCACTGCAATTGAAAAATGCAATGGTCACCGAAGCAAGGGGGTCAGCAGCAATTATTCGTTAGAAATGAGAAGTCAAACACAACAACAACAGCAACAGTAACAACAACAGCATCAGCAACAACAACAACAGCAACAGCAACAGCAACAGCATCAACAGCAACAACGACGACGACAAAAACACTAATAGCACCAGCAACAACAACGACGACGCCAAAAACACTAACAACAACAACAACAACAACAACAACAACAACAACAACCACAACAACAACAAAACGACGACAACAACAACAACAACAAATAACAAATAACAAATAACAATCAACAACAACAATAACAACCACCACAACAACAATAACGACAACAGCAACAATAACAACAACAGCAGCAGCAACAACAACAAAAATCTGTTTAACACTGTTCGCCCTTATCTGCTCGAGTGTCTAATAACGACGATTTCCCAAACGCTCGATACCCGCCCTCTCCGTTTTCGATCGAATCCCTCTTGGGGGGTATACCTTTCTTCCCTGCAGGCCGGGCCCCGGCAAGCGGCGGGGCGGCCTCGGACCGTCGGCCTGGCCAGCGGCAGCGCTGATCGGCGGGGCGGCCGCGGACCGTCGACCCGACCCCAAGAGGGACGGACAGGAGACCGACCACGACGACGACGACGACGACGACGACGACGACGACGTCGACGACGACGGCAACGACGACGACGACGGTGACGACGACGACGAGCGAAAGCGAGAGCGAGAGAGAAC